>CM035155.1:124361718-124564218 GCA_020205615.1 Panax quinquefolius | reverse complement strand
TGAAACTTCACGCCATAATCTCATCCATACATATACATATATATACATAGTATAGAGATTATGGAGAATTACCTTCAATTAGCTTGCACAACCTTGCTAAACACTGAATTTGTTGTGAAAATTCTTAAGGCTCCTCTCCAATTCTCTCTTAAGTTCTCTGAACTTCTTAGTTTTCTCCTCTTAGGCTAAACCATATGTGACGCCCCCAAAACTAGGTATACATCACCCATCTTGGGTAGTCAGATACATGGTACAGAATTTAAATACAACTTACTAATATAAGCGTAGGTATACAATACGACATAAAACTGTGAGTTTGAATACAAATATTATCTACTAGAGATCATACAAACTCAAAAAGAGTCCTCATTACAATTATTATCACACTATTTCACGAATAGTGAGGACTACTAATGCTATCCTCTGGACCATTACCCTGCTTCCCAGACTCGTCCCAGCTATATTCTCATTTCACAAGAGAACAAAGTGAAAGAAAGGGTGAGCTCAACTAGCTCAAGAAGAAATATTATGACTAATATAATGCGAATAAATTATCATTAGCCTTCTGACGATGTTAAACCGATAAAATATAATGAACATCAAGTTTAACTACAAATGGAACCAACAATCCATTAAAAGAGTCAAGTAGAAAATAAAATCTACTATCTTTTATGATTTAAAAGGTTTTTCATTATTTGTTATAGTTTGAGACTCAACTTTAATAAATATTCCACATCATCGAATCACCCCCCGCACTACTGACGAGGATATTCTTTAGTATCACGACCACAATTATTCATGCACTACGGGCCAAGAATATTTGTGTATTCATTAATGGTCATGATCATGCCAACAATCGTCCATCAATGCACTACGGGCCACCGAGGATTTTACCACATCATTTGTAACATTACGGTCATGATTACACCGAATAGTCTCTAAATCATAATCATACCAAGTCCATCAATGCACTACTGAGCCACGTATGACTTTCAATATAATATAAACATGAGGATGATGACAATGATATAAGAATTCAATAAAACAAGTTCAAGAATTAATTTATCTAGGAACCAATAACATCCAAATCATCAACATGATATTGCTTTGTAGAGTAAAATTCAAGAATCTTGAGAAGAATATTTCCATGAAAGGATCTTTGGATGAAGCGCAAATATCAAGGATATTCCACTAATTTCATGGAGTATAGAAGTCAAAGTTTTAACCAACTGGGTATAATAAAGAATGGAATAACAAAAGAAAACACCATGCATGCGATAGAATCGCACGAGCGAGTTACTCCAATGTAATAATAAATAACGGAACCGGTCCCACGAAAAGCGCATGCAGACGAGATATTCCAATAGAATAATAAAGAATGGAACCAGTCCCACGTAAAACACATGCATGCGAGGATGTTCCAACGATATAATAATAAAGATTTTAACCAGTCCTGTGTAAAACACATGCATATGATGTTCCAATAGAATAATAATAAAGATTTTAACCAGTCCGGTGTAAAACACACGATGTGATGTTCCAACAGAATAATAGAAGAATGTCACCAAGTATAGGGTAAAACCACGTTATCAAAGTTATTCCAATGAATAATAAGCAATGGAATAACAACAGTTCTCTTCATGAATAAGAAAGAATAACACCCTTACTTTTGGTAGGAGATTGAATCTTTGCGAGAGAGTGTAGTAACAAAATACTCTTCTTCTTTCTCTCTTATTCTCTTTATACTTTCTCTCTCTATAGCTTGAATGAATTAAGTGAAAATAATGAAGCACTAGGCCTCTATTTATAGAAGATTTCTAGCTTAGCACTTTTGCCATGTGAAAAGGCAAGTGGCTTGACGACCGTGATGTGAAAAGAAAAGTGGTTTGGCGCTTTGTAATGTGAAACGACAAGTGGTTTGGCCTTTGTAATGTGATCGACAAGTGGTTCGACGCTTTGAATGTGAAACGACAAGTGGTTCGACGTCCGGTAAAGGTAATTACTATTGACGAAGGTAATTACTATTCATAAAGGTAATTACTATCGACGAAGATAATTACTATTCACAAAGGTAATTACTATTGACGAAGGTAATTACTATTGACGAAGAGACTCTTAGATGATGACATATGGGCCCCCATAAAATAATCAAACTTACCACAAACGCCTCATAATGCACTCTTTATATACATCAAGGATTGAATAAATATTACCACAAATATTTTATTTTTAATCAACACATATTTAATCTTTCAACAATTATTAATCATTTATAACTTGTCATCTCAATTATTGATTTAATACTATAACATATTATACGAGATGATAATGTGATAATAATTGAATCAATAATATAAGAGATATGATCACGTAAATTCTCGCTGCGATAATTGAGCATAGTGAGTGACTTCTCACGTAAGCATCAATAATCAATATCGTGTCTTCTTATACAACTACGCCAGATTATTGTACTTTTACTACCGGGTAGTTCAACAGTTTTAACGGTAACACCTCTGCCGTTATTTTTATAGAAAGATAATTTTGTCGTTTTCTAACTACGACAATACTTCCGTTAGGGGTCCACTTAATGATTGAGCCGTCGTCATTTAATATTCCCCGACAAAAAGAATATTCCCCGACCAAACGAATATTTTATAACAACTTGCTTACTTTGCAAAATTTATAAATATTACCCACAACTATAACATTATATCAAAATTATTCCATAATATACAAAAATAATATTTATAGAAAATTCATCTTTATTTATAAAAGTTGGGGTCTTACAACCTCCCCTTCTTATGAAATTTCGCCCTCAAAATTAGGGTACGTACCTGGTATGTCGAAGAGGTAAGGATACCTTGATTTCATTTCAGATTCTAACTCCCAAGTCATTTCCTCAACATCGTGGTTCCTCCACAAAACTTTGACTTAAGGTATAACCTTGGAGCGTAGAATATGTTCCTTCTTATCCAAGATTTGAACAGGAACTTCTTCATACGTCAAATCTTCCGCTATTTCGTCCGGTTCTAACTCAATAATGTGGTTCGGGTCTTTCACATATTTACGTAACATGGATATGTGAAAAACGTTATGAACACGAGACATACTTAAGCGGTGAAGCGAGTCTATAGGCCACGCTCCTACTCAATCGAGGATTAAAATGGACCGATGAATCGAGGATTGAGTTTTCCTCTCTTTCCAAATCTTGTAACTCCTTTCCATGGAGCAACTCTTAACAACACATGATCTCCTATATCGAATTCCACGTCCTTTCGATGAAGATCGGCATAACTCTTTTATCGATTTTGTGAGGTTTTTATATCGTTGTCGGATCGTTTGAATCTTTTCCGTAGTCATACATACCAACTCCGGTCCCAACAACGTTGCTTCACCCACCTCATCCCAAAGATATTGAGAACGACACTTTCTTCCATACAACGCTTGAATGGAGCCATGCCAATACTTGCTTGATAAGCTGTTGTTGTAGGAAAACTCCACCAATGGTAAGAACTTGTCCCAACTTCCTTGAAATCAAGGACACAAAGTCTTAATAGATCTTCAAGAGTTTGAATAGTCCTCTCCGATTGTCCGTCCGTCTCGAGGATGATATGCCGAGCTAAATCGTAAAATCCGTGCCCACTATAGCTTTTTGCAAACTAACCCAAAATCGTGAAGTGAATCTTGGGTCTCGATCGAAAACTATGGATACCAAGCATACCATGCGATCTTACAATCTCGTTTATGTACATACTGAGCAAGATGTTCAAGTGTATAAGTTTCTCGTATCGATAAGAAATGAGCAGACTTGGTTAATCTATCAACAATGACCCAAATCGCATCTATGCCTTGAGAAACCTTAGGAAGACCGGTAACGAAATCCATGGTAATGTGCTCCCACTTCCATTCTGGAATTTCAAGTGGTTGCAATGGACCTTTTGGTACTTGATGCTCCGCTTTAACTCGTTGACAAGTTAGACACCTTGAGATAATCAGCGCTATCTCTCTCTTCATATTGCTCCACCAAAATGTATGACGAATATCATGATACATTTTGGTACTCCCAGGATGGATTGCAAATGGTGTGTTGTGCGCCTCCATCATGATATTATACTTTAAATCAGGGTTGTTAGGAACACAAAGTCTGGAGTTGAGTCGAAGTTTTCCTTCTTTATCGATTCTTGCTTCCCAAGATAGCACCTTCTTGCACTTTCTTCCTCATAATGCATCGACTCCGTGTCTATAGCTTGGCGACTTTAACTTTATCGATTAAAGTTCGGTTCTACTCGTATACTCGCTATCATCACATGCGTCCCAGAGTCTTTAACTCTATCTCCATCCTTTGCAAGTCACACAAAATGGGCCTTTTTTGTGTTGACAATATCTTTTCGTGCTTGCATATAATCTTCTACTCAATGCGTCAGCTACCACGTTCGCTTTTCGAGGATGGTATTGAATGGTATGATCATAATCTTTCAACAGTTCAAGCCAACGTCGTTGTCGCATGTTGAGTTCCTTTTGAGTGAAGAAATATTTGAGGCTTTTATGATCCGTAAAGATCTCCACTTTCTCCCCATACAAGTAATGCCTCCAAATTTTAAGTGCAAAGATAACAAATTGCTAACTCTAGATCATGAGTAGGATAATTCCTCTCATATTCTTTGAGTTGTCATGAGGCATAGGCTATAACTTTTCCATGTTGCATAAGAACACATCCCAACCCTTTTGCTCCAAGCATCACTTTGAGATGACAAATCCTCCGAGCCGGATGGTATTGTCGTAACAAAGTCTTTGAAATAAGTCTCCTCTTGAGTTCTTCAAAACTCTTCTCACATTCTTCGCTCCAACCTAACTTTGTATCTTCCGGAGTCACCGAGTCGATGGAGTAGCGATTCGAGAAAATCTTTCCACGAATCTCCGATAATAACCAAATAAACCAAGAAAGCTACGTATTTTGATCATCGATTTAGGTTGTTCCCGACTTTGAATAGCTTCAATCTTTCTTTGGGTCAACAGATATTCCATGACTTGATACCATCGTGCCCAAGGAATGCTACTTCTTCAAGCCGAACTCGCATTTCTTCAACTTAGCATAAAGCTTATATTCACGAAGCTTTTGGAGTGTCGACCTCAAGTGTTGCTCATGATCTTCACGGCTTTTGGAATAAATAAGGATGTCATCAATAAAGACGGCCACAAAGTGATCCAAATATTCCTTGAATACTCGGTTCATCATATCCATGAAGGCAGCAGGAGCATTAGTCAATCCAAAGGACATGACTAGGAATTCATAATACCCGTCACTAGGAGTTACGGCCGTCTTTGGAATGTCGTGGTTCTAATCTTCAATTGGTGATATCCTAACGAAGATCAATCTTTGAAAAGAATTTGGCTCCTTGCAATCGGGTCAAACAGGTCATCAATACGTGGCAATGGATATCTATTTTGATGGTGACATGATTCAACTCCCGATAATCAATACAAAGTCGCATACTCCCATCTTTCTTCTTCACGAATAAAACAGGAGCACCCCAAGGAGAAGTACTAGGGACGAATAAAGCCAATGTCTAACAATTCCTGCGGTTGGGTCTTTAACTCCGAAGTTCAATAGAGCCATTCGATATGGGGCTTTGGAAATAGGTTTTGTCAACGGGTTCAAGGTCGATACAAAATTCAATTTCACGCTCTGGGGTAGGCGAGAAGTTCTTGAGAATACGTCGAGAAATTTATTAACAATAGAAATATCGTTCAAAACGGCGTATTTTTGTTTAAATCAGACATGAGCTAAGAAAGCTTGACATCCGTTTTTCAATAAACGAATAGCTTTATGGCTTAAGATGACCGTGATTGATTTTAATGGTTTGGTCGCTTGAATTAGCATAATAGGTTGGTTAGGAATATGAAAGCTAACAACCTTACGAAAATAATCAATTTTTGCATGATAAGTAGTTAACCAATCAATCCCTAGAATCACGTCAAATACAAGTATTTTTAATAAAATAAGATCGACAGTAATGTGAGGTACCGATTTGAACCAAACAAGACTTATAAACGATGGGATGTAATGAAGGTTTCTCCCAACGGAGTTTCCACAGATAAGTCAAAGTCTAATTTCTCCTGAGTCAAATTTAATCGATGAGCGCAAGTAGGAGAAATAAAAGAATGGGTAACCCCGGTATCAAATAAAGTATAGACTTCATTAGAGTTTATGATAAGCTTACCCGTGATGACCTCATTCGGGTTCCTTGCTCTCTGGGGGAGGTCACAACAAACGCTCTCCTCAGACTTCTTAGGTTTTGACTTTTCTAGGATGGCCTTTGGTGCCTCCATCCTAGCTGAATTTGTCTTGATGGCGACAAAATCAAGCTAAGTGACCTTCTCTTCCACAATTATAACATGTTTTGAATGACATGGCGCGGTTTGGATCGATGTGTCCCTCTCCTCCGCATTTGAAGCATATGATAGGTGGTCTTTCTCCTTCCTTAACAACGGTCTTTGGTCTTGACGTCTTTCCATCATTGTTGAATCTCCTTTTCTTGAAATGTCCATTCTTATTGTTTTGGCCTTGATTACCACCGGTGGTTACCATATCCGCCCGTTGATTCCCTCCACGCTTGTTGTCACCGCTCGATGACTACTCTACCGGTATTATAATTTTGCTTGTTTGCTTCTCTTTTTAGTTGCGTTGACTCGTTATCGCGCTCCACTAATCGAGCCCTATTTACAACATCTGAATACAAACACGGTTTATGAGAAATAAGATGTTGACGTATCTCCGACTTCAAACCTCTTAAAAACATTCGCCATTCTTCTCTCTTCATTATCCACCAAGTTGGATGCAAACCGTGATAACTCCGCAAATTTTGCCTCGTGTTGAGACACGGTCATATTGTTTTGTTCCAACTTGATAAACTCCACCTCCTTCATGTGGCGAATACTTTCGGAAAGTATTTGTCGTTGAACAACTCTGAACTTCTCCCAAGATATCTTGATGACAAAGAAGTTCAAGACGTTTTACCGATTCCCACCAAGAATCTGCCTCTCGCGCAACATAAAGGCGTGAAAGAACCTTTGCTCCTCGGAGCATCCCAAGACATCAAATATCTTGGTAATCTGCTTTATCCATGCTTCCGCCAAAGTGGTTTTGGCTCTCCCTTAAACTCCGGTGGTCCCAGCTCCTTGAATCTGCTTAGCGGTGACCGCCCGAGAGTTTCCGTGTTTCCACCTACGTTTTGGGCGAAGTCGCTCTCGCTTCTTTGTTGCATGAATTGCATAAAGCCTCTAAACATTTGATCATTCATCATTTGGTCAAGTTGTTGTTGTTGCATGAGGATTGTCGCCTTCTGATGCACATTATCCCGATTATTGATATGTGGTGAATCAACGATCGCAGTGCTCCATTACTATTCTCAACATTCTCGGATGTCATTTTCGAGATCGCCACAAAACAAAAGGTTAATTGACATGTAACATATTATCCCTATATTACGACCGACCAATAAAATAGCACATAAACTTAGGTAGGTCATACTAGCGAAGGTATTCCCCGCCTCTCCCTCCTAGTACTATTCTCACATCTTAGCTAGGATCATATCCTAAGCTCGATACCAACCGTGGCGCCCCAAAATTAGGTATACATCACCCATCTTGGGTAGTCGATACATGGTACAAATTTAAATACAACTTACTAATATAATCATTTGTGTACAATACGATATAAATCCGTGAGTTTGAATACAAATATTGTCTACTAGAGATCATACAAACTCAAAAGGAGTCCTCATTACAATTATTATCACACTATTTCACGTAATAATAGTGAGGACTACTAATGTTATCCTCTGGACCATTACTCTGTTCCCGACTCATCCCAACTATATTCTCATTTCACAAGAGAACGGTGAAAGAAAGGGTGAGCTCAACTAGCTCGATAAGAAATATTATGACTACTAAGATAATGCGAAATAAATTATCATTAGCCTCAAACAATGTTAAACCGATAAAATATAATGAACATCAAGTTTAACTACACATGAACCAAAGAATCCATTAAAAGAGTCAAGTAGAAAATAAAATCTACTATCTTTTATGATTTAAAAGGTTTTTCATTCTTCATTATAATTGAGACTCGACTTTAATAAATATTCCACATCGTCGAATCACCCCGCACTACTACGCCAAGGATATTCTTTAGTATCACGACCACAATTATTCATGCCTTACGGGCCAAGAATATTTGTGTATTCATTAATGGTCTTGATCATGCCAACAACTGTCCATCAATGCACTACGGGCCACTAAGGATTTTTACCACATCATTTGTAACATTAAGGTCATGATTACATCGAATAGTCTCTGGTCATAATCATACCAAGTCCATCTATGCACTTTCAAAATACGAGATGACTTTCAACATAATATAAACATGAGGATGATGACAATGATATAAGAATTCAATAAAACAAGTTCAAGAATTAATTTATCTAGGAACCAATAACATCCAAACTGTCAACATGATATTGCTTTGTAGAGTAAAATTCAAGAATACTGAGAAGAATATTTCCATGAAAGGATCTTTGGATGAAGCGCAAATATCAAGGATATTCCACTAATTTCATGGAGTATAGAAGTCAAAGTTTTAACCAATCGGGTATAATAAAGAATGGAATAACAAAAGAAATCACCATGCATGCGATAGGCCGAATGCAGGCGAGTTATTCCAATGAATAATAAATAACGGAACCCGGTCCCGTAAAACGCATGCATGTGAGGATATTCCAACAGAATAATAAAGAATGGAACCAGTCCCACGTAAAACACATGAGCATGTGATGTTCCAACGTAATAATAATAAAGATTTTAACCGGTCCGGTGTAAAACACACAGACAGGATGTTCCAATAGAATAATAATAAAGACGGAACCAGGTCCGGTGTAAAACACACAGATAGGATGTTCCAACCGAATAATAGAAGAATGTCACCAAGTATAGGGTAAACCACGTTATCAAAGTTATTCCAATGAATAATAAGCAATGGAATAACAACAATTCTCTTCATGAATAAGAAAGAATAACACCCTTACTTTTGGTAGGAGATTGAATCTTTAAGTGTAGTGTAGTAACAAAATACTCTTCTTCTTTCTCTCTTATTCTCTATACTTTCTCTCTATAGCTTGAATGAATTAAATGAAAAAATAATGAAGCACTAGGCCTCTATTTATAGAAGATTTCTAGCTTAGCACCTGCCATGTGAAAAGGCAAGTGGCTTGACGACTGGTGATGTGAAAAGAAAAGTGGTTTGACGCCTGTAATGTGAAACGACAAGTGGTTCGGCGCTTTAATAATATGAAACGACAAGTGGTTCGATGCACTGTAATGTGAAACGACAAGTGGTTCGACGTCTGGTAAAGGTAATTACTACTATTGATTTAAGGTAATTACTATTCACAAAGGTAATTACTATTGACGAAGGTAATTACTATTGACAAAGATAATTACTATTCACAAAGGTAATTACTATTGACAAAGGTAATTACTATTGACGAAGAGACTCTTAGATGATGACATATGGGCCCCCCATAAAATAATCAAACTTACCACAAACGTCTCATAACAGACTCTTTATATACATCAAGGATTGAATAAATATTACCACAAATCATTTTATTTTTAATCAACACATATTTAATCTTTCAACAATTATTAATCATTTATAACTTGTCGTCTCAATTATTGATTTAATACTATAACATATTATACGTATGATAATCGTGACAATAATTGAATCAATAATATAAGAGATATGATGCGTTAATTATGTAGCAATAATTGAGCATAAGCGGAGTGACTTCTCACGTAAGCATCAATAATCAATATCGTGTTGCTACTATACTGACTACGCGTATTATCGTACTTTTACTACCTGGATAGTTCAACAGTTTTAACGGTAACACCTCTGCGTTATTTTTTATAGAAAGATAATTTTGTCGCTTTTCTAACTACGACAATACTTCCGTTAGGGGTCCACTAATGATTGAGTAGTCGTCATGAATATTCCCCGACAAAAAGAATATTCCCAGACCAAACGAATATTTTATAACAACTTGCTTACTTTGCAAAATTTATAAATATTACCCACAACTATAACATTATATCAAAATTATTCCATAATATTCAAAAATAATATTTATAGAAAATTCATCTTTATTTATAAAAGTTGGGGTCTTACACCATAGACTAACTTAAGCATAAAATCAAAATTGAACCCTTAATACGCCTAATAACTAATATCGCTACTAAAAGAAATGTATATAATATAAATAATTATTTTAATTTATTTATTTATATTATTAAATTTAAATTTCAAAATTAGAAATATCAAAAGCCATAAGGCTTGTTTGGCAAACCATTTAAATTTTAAAGAATTAAAATACTTAAGCCTTGTTTAGCAAAAAAATAATTTAAATCCTTTTTAGTTTATTTTAATAAACACTTTAGTTTATAAGCTATAATCACATATTATTTTCATATCCAACATTAACCCATTAAATTAATCATATACTATATTTTAATTAAATATAGCCTTTTAGCAAATATCACCAAATTATAATTTTCATTATAACTTTATTTAATAATTTAACATACCATCTAAATTATTAAATCAACATAACAACATAACTCCTCATGTTATAATACAAACCTCTAAATTATAAATTAATTTAATTTAGAAAATTCTCTAATACATTTAGATTCATCAACCATCACATCAATAAAATATTTATTTAACAATAAACACTTCAAATAATATTTATATAACTAAATAAATATTTAAATTACATTTTAAAATTTTTGGATCGTTACATCCTTCCCTCCTTACAAGGATTATGTCCCTAGAATCACAATTCAAACAATCAAATCGTCACATTCACCTCTACTTACAAAGATTCTGTCCCCAGAATCGAATACACATACTAAACAAATAACCCAGGGTAATTTTTGATCATATCAGCTTCAAGTTCCCACGTCGTCTCTTTGACATTGTGGTTCCTCCATATCACCTTTACAAAAGGTATCACTTTATTCCTGAGCACTTGTTCTTTTCTGTCGACTATCTGGATAGGAATCTTTTCATAAGACAAATCTTTACTGAACTGCAACGGTTCATATTCGATCACATGCTTGTAATCGGGTTTATATGGTTGCAACACCGACACATGAAATACATTGTGCACATGTTCTAATTCTGGAGGTAAAGCTACTTCATAAGCTACCTCCCCCACTTTTCGTAGAATCTCGAAAGGTCCAATAAACCTCGGGCTGAGCTTTCCTTTCTTGCCAAAATGAATCTTCCCCTTTCATGGAGAAACTTTCAGGAATACAAAATTCCCTGCCTCAAATTCATGACTCTGCCTATGTTGATCAGCATACTTTTTCTGTGGATCTTGAGCAGCTACTAGTCTTGCTCTAATGAGTTTGACAACTTTAGAGGTCTGCTGAACCAGTTCTGGTCCTAGTAGTTGATGTTCACCAACTTCATCCCAGCATAGGGGAGTTCTGCATTTCCTACCGTATAATGCTTCGTATGGCGGCATACCAATGCTTGTGTGGTAACTGTTATTGTATGCAAATTCCACCAACAGTAAATGATCATCCTAGTTTCTTTTAAGATCCATAATGCACGCTTTGAGCATATCATCAAGCGTCTGGATCGTTATTTCGCTTTGCCCATCGATTTGCTGATGATATGTTGTGCTTATCTTCAATTGCGTTCCCATACATTCTTATAGTCTCTTCCAGAAATTTGATGTGAACCTCGGATCTCTGTGTGATACAATTGACACTGGAACTCCATGTCTTGAGACGATCTCTCTAAAGTATAATTTCGCCAGCAGATCAAGATTAAATCTAATCTTTATTGGCAAAAAGTGTGCAGATTTTGTCAATCTGTCCACTATCACCCATATCGCGTCGTTTCCTTTCTAAGTCGTTCGAAGACCTACCACAAAATCCATTGTGATATGCTCCTATTTCTATTCTGGTATCTTCAACGGTTGAAGTAACCTACTTGGTCTTTGATGCTCGGCCTTCACTTTCTGACATGTCAAACACTTTGCAATGCATTCTGCAACATCTCTTTTCATGTTCGGCCACCAAAAATGACATCACAAATCTTGATACATTTTCATACTTCCTAGATAAATTGAATATCTTGAGTTATGAGCTTCGGTCATGATTTCTTCTTTAATATCCTGAACTGCTGGAACCCAAATTCGTCCCTCGAATCTTAGTATTCCCGCAGTATCAACCTGGTACTTCGCTTCTTTACCCTCAACTATATTTTGTTTTATTTTCTTGCATTCTTCATCCTGTAGCTGAGCGTTCTTCACTTTGTCCATCAAAGTTGGACTAGCTTCCATCTGGAACAATTTTCTTTCCGTAGAGATAGTGTCTCCATATCTTCAATGCGAACACAACCGCCGCCAACTGTAAATCATGAGTCGGATATCCTTTTTCATAGTCTTTCAGTTGCATTGATGCATATGCAATAACCTTGTCATTCTGCATAAGAACACAACCCAATCCTTTGTGTGAAGCATCACTATACACCATAAATTTTCCTATATTATCTGGTAATGACAACACAGGTGCTCCTTTATTATCTGGTAATGACAACACAGGTGCCACACTTAACTTTTTCTTCAGTTCTTGCAAACTTTCCTCACACTTTTCCGTCCAAACAAATTTTACATATTTTCTTGTCAAATTTGTCAACAAAGTGGCAATCTTGGAAAAATCCTGGATAAACCGTCTATAATAGCCTGCCAACCCCAAGAAACTTCTCACTTCTGATGGAGTTCTTGGTTGTTCCCAATTTATCACAGCTTCAACTTTTGATGGATCTACGAAAATCCCATCCTTATCAATTACATGCCCAAGAAATTGTACACGTTCCAGCCAAAATTCACATTTAGAGAAATTTGTCGTACAACTTTTCTTTTCTTAATGTCTCCAATGTCAGACGTAAATGTTCCACGTGTTCCTCTTGAGTTTTGGAGTACACTAGAATATCATCGATAAATATCACCACAAATTTATCCAAAAACGGTTTAAACACCCTGTTCATCAAATCCATGAATGTTGCAAGGGCGTTTGTCAAACCAAATGACATCACTAAAAATTCGTAATGTCCATACCGAGTTTGGAATGCCGTCTTCGGTACATCGTCATTCCTCACTTTCAATTGGTGATACCCACTTCTCAAATCTATTTTCGAGAAATATCTAGCAACCTTCAATTGATCAAATAAGTCATCTATTCTTGGCAACGGATACTTGTTCTTAATAGTGACTTTGTTCAATTCCCTATAGTCAATGCAAAGACGCATCGACCCATCCTTCTTCTTCACGAATAACACCGGTGCTCTCCACGGTGACACACTCGGTTGAATATACTTATTGTCTAACAGTTCTTGCAGTTGCACCATTAATTCTTTCATTTCTACCGGAGCCATTCTGTACGGGGCCTTCGATATCGAAACGGTTCCTGGCGCTAAGTTGATCACGAATTCGATTTCTCGGTCAGGTGGAAGTCCTGGCAAATCCTTCGGAAACACGTCCATAAATTCCCTAACTATTGGTATTTCCTCCAGTTTCACCCCCTTCTCCTTTTGAGTATCGACTATGTAAGCTAAATACCCAACACAGCCCTGACTCAATAACTTTTTGGCCTGCATCATCGTCAGACATTTCATTTGTCTAGGCGACTTTTTACCATGAAAAACTACCTTTGACGGAGTAATAAGGTTTACACACTTCTTTTGTCAGTCAATTACCGCTCCATAATTGAATAGCCAATCCATTCGCAAAATAACATCGAACTCTCCGAGTTTTATCAGAATTAAATCTACTTTCATAACATTCCCCTTAATGTTCACCCTACAGTTCTTGTATACGAACCTAATAGGTATCACTTCCTTATTCCTAATTTCTATGTTTAAAGGGAATTACAACTCATCACAAGGTATTTCTAACCTCTTAGCAAATTCAATAGAAATAAACGAGCAAGTAGCACCCGAATCAAATAATACATATGCATCTATATTATTGATTGGGATAATACCTGACATGACATCTTTTGATTTCACCACGTCCTGCACCGTCATGTTGAAGGTTCTGGCTGTGGGCTTATTTGTTGATGTTGGTCCAGCAATAGCCAATGCTTCTCCACTAGCATTTCCTTTGCTCCCATTTGTCTCATCAGATCTCTTCTTAGGGCATTCACGAGCAAAGTGATCCTTGGACCTGCACGTGAAACACACATTCTTCTTAGCTTGAGTACAATTTGGGGCGATGTGACCCTCCTGGCCACAATTGAAGCATACTCATTTCCCCATCAAACACACACCCTTGTGAAATTTCCCACATGTAACACATGTTTCAAACTTCTTCTTTTGCTGGTTTCCCTGTTGATTTCCAGCTTCCCCATTCGCATTCCATTTCCTCTTCAAATTGTTGTTGCCATTTCCGCCATTACCACCACCACTCTTAGCTTCACCTTCACCTTTCTTCTTTCTCTGCTCTTGATTATATTTTGTTACAGCCTCACCTCCACTCTCAGTGAGAATTGCTTTCTCCATTAGCGCTGCAAACGTCTTCAACTGGAACAAGAAGACCCTCTTCGGTCCTTATTCAAACCTCTTCGCCTCGCGTTCGTCTGTACCGACTTGATATGGCACAAACCTCGCCAACTCGTTGAATCTTGCGGCATACTCAGACACCAACATCGTTCCCTGCTTCAATTCCAACAACTGCACTTCTAGTTGACTCTTTGAACTTTCTAGGAAATAGGTCTTGAAGAACATCTCCTTGAACCTTTCCCAAGACATTACCCCTTGACCTCCTCGAGTTTTTTGGTCTGCCACCAATAACTAGCCACTGCTTTCAACATAAATGTTGAAAAAGTAGTCTTCTTATCCTCCTCTACCCTAGCAACGTCGAAAACTTTCTCTATTTCCAAGATCCAGGTCTGCATTTCAACCGGATTCATGGACCCACAAAATTTTGGTGGTCCAATCGCCTTGAAATCCTTAAACGTAGTACCTTGATTCTGAGGTTGATTCTGCAAAGCACCCGTTAGTAATGTCACTAGCTGCTGAACAAGATTTCCTTCAATATTTTTGTTGTTGTTGGTTTCCTCAGTGGTTCTCTGTCGTGGTGGTTGTCGTCTTGGAGGCATTTTCTGTTAAAATACATCCATTAGATTCTATTCAACCTTTTAAGTATTATATACTTAAGTTGCACATCATAAAAGTTTATCACACCACACTTAACACTTTGAATAAAATAATAACTTTTATTCATTCATTATAAAAAAAATATCAAAACAATAACATCACTGCTATTTACATTACTTTCCTAAACTATAAACTTTCCTGAACTATAATAGTTGCAGGATAACATCATCATCATCTATCCCATTGGTTATCATACCCGGGATTTACATTTCATTTATTTTCTACTCATCTATTTATTACACTTTCTACAATGTCCTACTAAGATACTGCGTAGCTTTACGACGCTCTTCTTCCATAATTCGGAACATTGTTCAGTGATCCAATACATATGATGGTAGCGTCTCAAACTAAATCGGATAACTCATGACTCGATCTTGAGCTCGATTGACCACGGTGTTGAATACGTTGTTCATCTCTTCCATATTTCTCCTCTTTGCTTCTGCGTCCCTTTCTGCTATTCCGGCTCGTTGATAAGCTTCACTGTACGCGTCTTCGGCTCTTGCCCTTTTTGTAGATTCTTCTTTCAGCTTATTCTCCAGTTCTGCAACCTTCTCCATCATTCGCTCGTTCTCTCTTTCAGTGTGGACCAGCTTCTCTTCAACGTTGTTCAGTCGTACTTCTCGATCCTGGATCTCATTGTCTTTCTGTGCCATCGAGGTCTGTTGTTCAGCTACTATCTCTTGTAACTCCTCGACAGTATCTTGAAGTTCCACGTTGCGGTCATACACCTCGTCGTACATATGGGTAGCTATCGAATTAAGTGGAAGATCTTCCTCCTCGTCCTCCTCATCCCCCGACTGTGGCAGCTCAACGGGGTCCTCCTCGTCCGTCTCTATCTTGTCATCCTCATCAGGTATCCTCTCCTGCTCAGCTACTGTGACCAAACTGTTTCCCGTGGTAGTAGTTGTTCACAAACTACCTGAATATCTCGAGACTCCTCCACTCTAGCCTGACTGGATCCTCTTATATTAATCATCCTGTCAACCAAATTTTAAGTTTTATTTAATAATCATTACTACTCGACACTCACGAGCACATAATTTGTAACCACATAAGCACATAAATGTTTTATTACTTTCTCTTTCCTAAAACTCAATAAGAGTTTATCATGACTATCTTGTCAAAGGTTACTTCCTAAGGCTTTACCCCACCTAAGGTTCATAGCCTAAAGCTTTGATACCAACATGTGACACCGCCAAATCTAGGTACTT
Organism: Panax quinquefolius; assembly: GCA_020205615.1. NCBI lineage: Eukaryota > Viridiplantae > Streptophyta > Magnoliopsida > Apiales > Araliaceae > Panax > Panax quinquefolius. Next base: position 124,547,715 of record CM035155.1, on the reverse strand, counting down.
CATTCCCACAAGATTTGGTGCTCACTATTCAAACATTCATACTATCTACCCAAATAAAATAATATTTGAATCATAAAACCTCCCCTTAAATAGGGTTGCTTCATTAAGTTCAAAAACATCCCAGGTTATCTAATCTTTAAACGTCATTCAAATGCGGAATTAAATTATTACATAACATCATTAAAATAAAGTCTAAGATCATCATAATAAATAAAAGTACAATTCAGCATCACTTGTACAATTTTCCCTTTCCTTTGCTAGTTGAAGGTTCATCTACCTTCTCCACTTTAGTTATGATGAGTTTAAAAATATGCAAGAGTGAGCAAAACAATTGCTCAACTTTGGATATAACAATGAATCAACAAGAGAATAATAATAATAACCAACAACAAATAGGCTCATCAAAACTGGATAGTACTCTATCAATGATAATCAGGAACTGAAATCAAAAATATGGAATAAACATAACTGAGGGTTATAAGACCATGAACCATGTCCACAGTTGCGAGTAATCTTTCAACTCCAACATTAACAGTCATAAGACTATAAGGACTCCTCGTACTTAGGGGGGATCAGTCATTCGTACAATGTATTGTGCACAAACATTGTAATGCTACGCGTAAGTTATCCCCTAATAATAATAGGGTTGCTCATCTCAGTATTTAGAGTACAAGTCCGCACCAAAGAAAATTTGGTTTGGATAAGCTTTCAATGGTAATTTGAAGTTCAACGAACATCAATTAGAGGACTAGTTGAATTAATAGTGTTTGATAATCACAACAGATGTTTAATAACAACATAACAACGAACAATTGAGAATCATAAATGAACTGACTATACATGTTAAACTCATGCTTGAAATAACTATAGAGCATAAGTATTTAACAAAAAGAAGAAAATGGTAAACCTTTGCTTGAACACTGAACATACATTAACTGGTATCAAGCTAGAAACTATAAACTTCCCAACATGGTATTAAATTCAAGCAAGGAATAAAAACAGTTCAAAAATAAATACCAGAGTTCAAACTGTGTTCATTATACAAGAATGTAACTTAAGAAAACTTGCTTAACTATAAACAAGTTAGAATGAATTAACAAAATGAGAATTCAAATAACATTAGAGTTAAAGTTAGTTCGAATGAACTAGGACGATTGTCTTATTCAATCAACAGTTGAAATAAAAAGCTTGCTCAATCAAAGAATAAAGTTTCATAATGTAATAATAGAACTAGCTCAATGAAAGTAAATAATTAGGAAGCTTTCTCAATGTAAAAGATAGAGTTTAGAAACTTGCTCAATGTAAATATAGAGTTAGAAAACTTGCCTCGAACGTAAGCTATAAAGTTAAACTCACGATCACCTACACATAATTTTAGAACCACGATACCAATTAGACATGCTAACATATCATAACATGTTCATTACCATTCACATTTTAGAAACTCCAAGTGTTTTACTTCGCAACACTTGTCTAACTTTCATTATGTATACTAAATTACCACATAACGCGTTCTTGATTTACTAATCTTCTTTTTTCACAATTTTGAATTCATAATCCACATAACATGACTCTATTTAACCTTGTTATTACATGATTCTCACATTCCATAACCTTGAGCTAAGCTACAATGAACAACCAAAGTCTGCAGAATCAACAGACTTCAGTGTCTAAAAATGTGCACTTTCGCACGGTACTGCTGAAGTTTTATATATGGGGGATGTCGGCGGCTTCATGCATGCGCTTGCGAACTTCGATTTTACGTAACGAGCCAGCCATGACACTTTTTTTAAGCCAACTAACACGAATTTCACCCATCAAACAGTGATATTAACACGTAAAATAAATATACAACTATCATAGACATGATTGATAACCTATTCAACCACTTAGCACAATTTAATAGTAACTAAAACTATTTTAATTTCTCAATTTTCATGTTTTTCATATAAAACTCCAATTTTTGATATTCATCCCAAAAATCATCACTGTGAATTCATTATTTAGCCAAATCACTCCATTCTAATTGCGTTATGCTCGTATCTCATTGAACTAACATATACAAGCTTCAATTTATAATTTCACATACTAATTGGCCAACAAAATTGATACTTTTCATGAGCATATGAAAAAAAATACATATAAATATACACTGAACACTGAATTTGCTTGCACAACCTTGCTAAACACTGAATTTGCTGTGAAAATTCTTAAGGCTCCTCTCCAATTCTCTTTCAAGTTCTCTGAACTTCTTAGTTTTCTCCTCTTAGGCTAAACCATAGACTAACTTAAGCATAAAATCAAAAATTGAACCCTTAATACGCCTAATAACTAATATCAGTTACTAAAAGAAATGTATATAATATAAATAATTATTTTAATTTATTTATTTATATTATTAAATTTAAATTTTAAAAATTAGAAATATCAAAAGCCATAAGGCTTGTTTGGCAAACCATTTAAATTTTAAAGAATTAAAATACTTAAGCCTTTTTTAGCAAAAACTAATTTAAATCCTTTTTAATTTATTTTAATAAACACTTTAGTTTATAAACTATAATCACATATTCTTTTCATATCCAACATTAACCCATTAAATTAATCACATACTATATTTTAATTAAATATAGCCTTTTAGCAAATATCACCAAATTATAATTTTATTATAACTTTATTTAATAATTTAACATACCATCTAAATTATTAAATCAACACAACAACATAACTTCTCATGTTATAATACAAACCTCTAAATTATAAATTAATTTAATTTAGAAAATTCTCTAATACATTTAGATTCATCAACCACCAAATCAATAAAATATTTATTTAACAATAAACACTTCAAATAATATTTATATAATTCAATAAATATTTAAATTACAATTTAAAATTTTTGGATCGATACACTCAAGATGGGTGATGTATACTTGTTTTGGGGGCGTCACACATATTGTCACGTAGATAATGTATTTATAACATATAGTTCCAATATGTTTACTCACATTGCCTCATACAATATAGTTTTATAAGACTTAATATATAGTCCTGTAAATGTCACACTGCACTATTTAGTATAGTTGTATTGCTCACATGCACATAACTGTTAATATAATATTATTATATTACTAACTTACTTATTTATGTTAAATAAATCAATCATGCACTTCCTTAATTAATTAACACCAATATTAATTAATCCAACCATTGATTAATGTATTATGGATTTCAATACTCATTATTCATCTTTATAATATATTGCAATTAATAGTAATCACACATTATTAGTTAATTACTAAGAATTCAATATTCCACCACAACCATTAACAATTAATTAATATAACAATTAACAATTAATATTACTTAATTGTGCACTTTATTTCATGGTTCATTAATGTCACACACACCACATAATTGTTCCACTTAATTTTCAAAGTAGAAAAATAAATTTTCTCCAACTAACCACTAGCACAATCGCACCAGGTTTATCTTCTTTGGGATGGCGCAGATGATGTGTGTTCTGCCACAACGATGCCAAGACTAGTTTAGATTTGGCTCGTGTCAATTTTCAACGCTAGATTCATTTTATACGACATGAATTGATGTCCACAAAGGTGTTACTACACGTCTACGAGCGTATTGATTACTTACATGAAATCACATAATCATCCCCGATTAATCTTCCTAATTCCCGGTTTAGCTCACTTAGTGAATTTTCTCGTTTCGCATTATTCCACACAAGGCATTTCACAATTCTCATTGCCACTTCACATTTCTTAATACGCATTGATCTAAACATGAATCAATTGATTTAATCGATTCACAAATAATAACAATTATATTCACAGAAATTTTATTTCCATGGAAATTCTCGGGTATTACAGAATATCCTCGCTATACTAGTTGGAATTATTCTCCTACTGAGGAAACAAATATTATTTTTGTTCAATATTCATAAGAAATATTATTTTCTTCCATACTTTATAGTATGTAAGTAATATTATTTCGTTTCATATTCCTAAATCTACACTTATTTTGATAAGTATTGCTTCTATACTCCTTGAAATTAGTAGAATATCATTAAATTTTGCAATTCATCTAGTATTGTTTCACGGAAATATTTTTCTAAACTTTCTTATTAAATTTTAATATTTTCATACTGGGATACTATTCATGGGGTACTATTCACTCAAATACTATTCACATGATACTATTCACTCGAGTATTATTCACCTGGGGTACAATTTACGACAAAATTGGTTTCTTTTCCCATAATTAATTACCATGTTGACAATATGGACATTCTTAAACTCTAGATAAAAATCATTAATATTTATCCTTGATCTCACTTGATTGATTTCTTATATCATTGTCATCATCCTCATGTTTATATTGTGGTGAAAGTCATTTTTGGCCCGTAGTGCATAGATGAACTATTAATTTGTATGATTATGACCAGGAATTGTGTATTGGTATAATCATGACATGTAATGTTACAGACAAATGATGTGGTGAAAGTCCTCTTTGGCCCGTAGTGCATAGATGGACAGTTATTTGGCATGATCATGACCACTGGTGATACTAACGAATATCATTGGCTCGTAGTGCATGGATAATTCGATGATGTGAAATATTTATTGAGTTGTGTTACAGAGATAAAATATTGATGATGAACTTTTAAATCATAGAAGATAGTAGACATCATTCTCTACTTGACTCTTCTAATGGATTGTTTGTTCCGTTGCAGTTGTTGATATAAACTTGTTGTCTATTGTATTCTATCAGATTTTATACTGTTGAAGGCTAAGGATAATTTATTCTACATTATCTTAGTCATAATATTCTTTACTGGGCTAGTTGAGCTCACCCTTTTCTTTCATTGTTCTCTTCAGGAAATGTGAGTATAGCTGTGACTAGTCGGGAAATTGTGTGATGGTCCAAGATGGTGGCTATAATAGTCCTCACTATTCTATAAAATGTAAGGAACGAGAATTTCATGAATGAATTATAAGAGAATAAATATTTATTTGAAAATAAATATTGATGTGTTGTGAAATGAATAATTGAACTAAGTCAAATTGAATGTATAAGTGTGGATTGTAAGATGCCTTGTGTGGCATGAGAAAGGAAATTTAAGTGATTAAACTAAGAAAAAATTAATTTCTTATAATTATATAAAGAATGAATACACTCTTAGATTAGTAATATCATCAATGTAGAAATTAATTCATATCGTGTAAAAACTTGTGTGGTGGTAGAATTCGGAATTAGCTTGAGGTTAAACCATTTTAGCATCTTGCCGAGGGCCGCAAGCAATTGCGCCCCCAAAGATAAAATGGCGCAATTCTTGCCATGGATAATCTGGAAAACAATTGGTTTCTACTGTAGAAATAAAATGTAACATTAATGTAAGGTGTGACATGAATAAAATCATATGATAAGAATACATTCTAATGATATAAAGTGTTAAGTAGTATAATAAAATCATAAGTGATTTTAATATAAAAATAATTAAATATCTATGTATTCCAGAAATGGGGAAAGGAAATATGTGTGTAAACTGAACAATTAATATTAAATAATGTTATAATGTGGTTATGTGAGTAGTAAAATATAATTATGGTGATACCCGGACAATAATACCTAACTGTGTTATTTTATTATGTGTATTTAATGTACATAGATTATATGATGTGAGTACATAAATAACCCCTAAATTTTCCTAATATGGTAACAATTGTACATTAAAATTACATTTGGGAGTTAAAGTAACTAACTGATCAAAATGGAAACATGTTACTGAGATATAGAAATTACCAATTAAGCAAATAGTGCATGAACAGTAGCCTAAGGCTAATTTACGTAACTTCCAAGTATAAATCAGTGGCTAAACATAGGTGCTCATGGCTATGAAGATGGTTGGTGGTGAGTTGTTAAAACACTCTCAAATAACCAATGTTTTCTTCTATTACACCATGAATTCAATCTTCCATGTGAATCTAATACCCAATCCACCATTACTCTATAAATAGCAGCTTCATTTCTCAGTTTTACGTTGTTGAAACTCTAAGAATTTGAGTTTAAGTGTGTGTTGTCCAAAGAAGAGGTTAGCAATCTCAGGGGGAAGAAACTAAGTTTGCTAAAATCTAAGAGGTATAAAAATCCTAAATTTTTGTTCTTAGTTAGGTTTGTCAAATTCTTAGGAATTACTTAAAATTCTCTATTAATCAATGTGAATTAGCAAGCCATAATGTGTTTATGAAGTATGTTAACATGTATGAACTCTTAAATGATGGATTGGAACATGTTTAAGCTGAAAAGAATTAAAGTAGAATAAGGCTCAGAAAAAGCAGTGCATTTTTACTTCGTCTGGTCGAGCATGGCGCAATTACCTATTTATACTAGGGTGCAAATAGTAAATGATCCGTACCAAAATTAATTTCTTGATTCTGTTATTCTATGTTGTTGCTAATATGGTATTATGACTTATGTATACATGAAAAAGAGGTATAACATGTATTATAAAGCTTTCTTGTGAGTTATGAAGTGTCCAACATGATTTAGTAGTAAATCTTTAACAAGGACTTTAAATTATAAAAACAAACTTTGTTGAAATTCATATTCTGCAATTTTGGACTTAGTAGTCTATACACATGACTGATTTCAAACAAAAATGAGCATGATATATGATTTATAGTTCATTTGTTCATGACCATCTCATTAGGCTTTGTGTTAAAGGAATTTTTCAAAGAAGAGTTTGTCATATCAAAGCTAATGTACATGAGTACTACATGATATAAATTCTGATCTTGAAAAGAGGATTTTCATGACTTAGTTACTTATGATAAGAGTTTTAAAGTTGTCTTGTATGTGTTAAAAGCTTAAAATGGTTTCAAAAGCAAACTTGAATATATTTTCAAAACATGTTGCATTAAATATGAGTATTGAGATTCTAAGGATTTAAAGATGTCATGTTATGTCTGTAATTGAGCATTATGATAACTAAACCAAACATGAGTTTATAGCATGACTCGAAGTGTTAAACAATGATAGTTGTGAACAAACAATATGAATACTATAAGCATGCGTAATAACAGATTGTGAAATCACTCTATGTGGACATATGGCCAAGTTATAAAACATGGTAACTACATGATCTTGGTATGCTTTAATACCATGTAAGTTGTAAGTTAAAACTCTTAAAAATAAACTCAAAAAGGGTTATATGCTTATGTGAGAACCTCTAACATGTATGTATGTTAAAGTATAAGTGCATAGGTGTGTTAAATTTAGACAGAAACAGGAAGTGAACAACTCAACCCTGGTTTGGCCAGGGGACAACGCGGTTACGTCATCCCTAAGCCTAGACAGGGCGTACTTGTGCCATCCTGCAGTCATGAATAGTTTCTCTTTTTGATCTGAAGTTCAAAGTAAGCTTATATGATTGCTTTGACTTTTATTATATGACTAATATGTTATATAATGTGATAGGAAACATGCTAGGTGATAGTGATGAATGTTAATGAGAAATTATGACTTTCAAATGTTAAGTCCAAAATACGGTTTACAAGTTATAAAGTAATAAGTTGTTGGACCATGTGCTATCATGTAATCTGATTTATACCTTGAAGATGTAGGATATGTGATGATTTGATTCTTGTAAGTGTAGACTTATATTAGTTTACACATACTAATTGAAAAGACCGACTTGTTAATGTTAGGTCGTTTCAATGCAAGTTAATTAAAGCTAGAATTAGATTGTAGCTGAGCAACCAGGCAAGTCTCCAACTTCAGCCTTTGATTATGCAAGTTTCCTAACTTACACAACTTTGAATATTGTGCAAGTTGCTAAACTTCACTTGTGTTTTTGTGAAAGTTTCCTATCCTTCTCATATTGTATTGAGTAGGTTATTGTTGAATTGAAAGTTGTTCATTTAAGCTTGAACTTTATTTCCAAGCATGCTATTAAGTGGTTTTAATTACTTTACAATTATTCCACATCGATATTATTGATATTCACACTTAGTGCACTCGAGTTTGTACAGTCTTGGACTTGTACATCATTTAAAGTTCTATAATTCTTGAACTATGTCATATAGAGTTTGAACCTTTGTTCGGTCAGATAAATGTATGAAGTTCTATAAAAGCTATCCAAACCAATTGATGATAAGGATTCTTAGACTGAAAAAAAACACCCCTTTTATGATAGGGGAGTACCCCAGGTATCTAATATAAGATACAAAGAGCATATTTAAATGTTATGCATATACATATGGTGTGCGAGAGGTGATCCTTCAAGTACTTATTCTCAGAGCTGCATAACCAAAGGGTCAATCAGCTATTGATTCCATTGGAGTTTTATAGTTTAAAGTCCATTTGACTATCAGTTATTGTAAAAGAAATCATTATCTTTGATTCTATTATTCATATTATTGAATCCTTCAGATATTCATATTGTTGAATTCATTGTCAGATATTTTCCATTCATCATGATATATCCTTATTGTTGTATTTAAACTTGCTGAGCAAACTTGTTCCTCATCCTTGCTATATCATGAATTATATTGCAGTTAAGCCCAAGACCTCAGGAAAAGACAAGGGTAAAGGAAAGATGTAGGATAGTTGTGAGGAGAAGACTTTACCTTATGACTAGTTTAAGTTATTGTTATGTAATATGAACCCTAACGATTATTTTAGTGTATGTTTGTAAGATTGTATTAAGGTTATCGAATCTTGGGACTAGTAACACCTTTTGAACAAATGACGTATGTTTATTATATTCTTCATTTTAATTATCGTATGTTGTTTAAAGGTGGATGTATGTATTTTATCGTGACAGCCGAACTAGGCTCAGAGGACCCAGTTTCGGGGGTGTTATAGGTTGGTATCAAAGCTATAGGTTATAAACATTAGGAATGTGAAACCTAGGTTATAACCTTAGTAGAAAACTCAAGTAGAGAATGTAAGTGATGGGTTGAGGAGATCCATCGAGTTTTAATGTGATACTGAAGTTGTTTGTTTAAATCAAAAAATGATTGATAGACGTCTTAAACTTCTTAATGTTAACATGGAATGTATATCACATAAAGCCTAATAGTTTTCTTCCTTTCCTCAAATCATGCCACCTAGGAGACTACCGCGGAACCAGAGGGAGGAAGGATCCATTATCAATGGTGGAGGGGAAAATGTTGATCCAATGCAGAACTTCATTAACCTGTTAACTGAGGCTATGAAAAATAGACCCCCGCCAGCAGCAGGGCATCAAAGACATCACTTGGCTAGCTTTAAGGACTTTAAATTGGTAGGACCACCGAAGTTCCGGGGAACCTTGGACCCAATTGAAGCCCAGACATGGATAGAAGAAATGGAGAAGGTGTTTGAGGTCGCACGAGTAGCCGAAGCATAGAAGACGAGTTTTGCCAAATTCATGATGAAGGGTGAAGCTAACTATTGGTGGAAAGCCAATAAGGGATGAGCAGACGAAGGAGTTATTCCTTGGGAAAGATTTAAGGAGCTATTCCTCGAGAATTACTTCTTAGAGAATACGCAATACGATATGGAAGTTAAGTTTCGGGCTGAAGCAAGCAGTATGTCCATCATGAGTACACGAAATTTAAAATTTAACGAGTTGGCACGATTCGCTTCACATCAGGACTGAAACCATGGGTGCAGAAAGCAGTGGTTGTATTAAAGATTAAGACTTACTCTAATCTATTAGAAAGGGCTATCATTGCTGAAGGAGGCAATGAAGCCATCGCTTAATTCAAAAAAGAAAAGAAAATCGGTTAGGAAGGACAAAAAGGAGGAAGCAGCAGAGGCAGCAACCCTAACAAGCGTAAATGGACAGAGAGCCAATCCTCTAGAGGTAATAAGTCCAGGGGGGAGGCCAAGAAAAGTATGAAGTGCAACAACTGTGGGAGGAATCACTCGGGGGAGTGCATGAAGGGAAAGCGTGTTTGTTATCGTTGCGAACAATCGGGGCACATGGCTCCTTAGTTTCCAAATAAGCAGAAGGGAAGATGTTTCTCGTGTGGAGCCACATACCATCAAATTAAGCACTTCCCAAAGAGAAAGGGCGATACAGCTAGCAGCAACTGCACAATAACAACATTGAGATGAACATTGGAGGGCTAGCCAGTCAAGCCAATAGACCAATGGCACGCACGTTTAACATAACCGTACAGGATGCAATGGATTCTAAGGACGTGGTGTCAGGTATCATTCCAATCAATAATATAGATGCATACGTGTTATTTGATTCGGGTGCTACCTGCTCTTTTGCTTCCAAAGAATTTGCTAAACAGTTAGACTTACCCCGTGAGAGATTAGAACACCCTATGAATTTAGAAGTAGAGAACAAGGAAATTATACCCGTTGAATACATTCATAGGAATTGTTATACCGAATGGCGAGGATTTAAGCTCAAAGTGTATTTTATACTGATTTATTTGGGGGAGTTTGATGTAATCATTGGAATGGATTGGTTATCAGTTCACGGAGCAGTTATAGACTGTAAGAAGAAGTGTGTACACCTTAAGCCTCTGAATAAGTCAAAGGTGGTATTTTATGGTAGTAAATCGCCGAGATAATCTCATTGTCTGATGATGGTGCAAGTGTAGAGATTTCTTAGGAAGGGTTGTATAGGTTATTTGGCTCACATGGTTGATACTCGATGAGTCGAGGGTGAACTGAGTCGGATACCTGTTGTAAGGGATTTCGTTATTGTCTTCCCAGATGAGATTCCGGGATTGCCACCGGATAAAGAGATTGAGTTTGTTATTGATTTGGCACCAGGGACAACACCGGTATACAAAGCGTCGTATCGTATGGAGCCGGTAGAGATGAAAGAAATGATGGCTCAATTACAAGAGTTGTTATATAAGGGATACATTCGACCGAGCGTATCACCCTGGGGAGCACCAGTCTTATTCGTAAAGAAAAAAGATGGGTCGCTAAGACTTTGTATCGACTACCGAGGGTTGAACAAGGTCACCATTAAGAACAAGTGCCCGTTTCCCAGGATAGACGATTTGTTTGATCAGTTGAAGGGGGCAAAGTATTTTTCAAAGATTGACTTGAGGACCGGTTATCACCAACTAAAAGTGAGGCTGGAGGACATTCCAAAGATGGCATTCAAAACTCGGTAGGGACACTTTGAGTTTCTGGTAATGTCATTCGGATTGACAAATGCGCCAGTAGCATTTATGGATTTGATGAACAGAGTCTTCAAACAGTATTTGGATAAGTTTGTTATCGTATTCATTGATGACATTCTAGTGTATTCAGAGACGGAGGAAGAACACGCAGAGTATATTCGGATAGTGTTGGGGAAATTAAGGAGGGAAAAGCTGTATGCAAAATTCTCCAAGTGTGAGTTTTGGTTATAGAGAGTGCAGTTTTTGGGACACATTATCGACAAGAATGATGTTTAAGTGGATCCAGCGAAGGTAGAAGCGGTTATCAATTGGGAGCAGTCGAAGACACTGACAGAAATTAGAAGTTTCTTAGGATTGGCGGGATACTATCGAAGATTTATTCAGGATTTTTGAAATTAGTATCGTCGTTGACCAATCTTACCATAAAGACAACTAAGCTCGTTTGTACGAAGAAGTGTGAAGAATGTTTCCTAGAATTAAAGAAGAGGCTTGGCCAAGCACCTGTGTTGGCCTTATTGGACAACACTAAAGGGTTTATAGTGTATAGTGATGCGTCACACCAGGGTCTTGGTTGTGTACTGATGCAACACGGTAGGGTCATTGAGTACGCTTCACGTCAGCTGAAAGATTATGAGAAGGGATATCTAACTCATGACCTGGAGTTAGCAACGGTAGTTTTTGCCTTGAAGATTTAGAGGCATTATTTATATAGTGAGAAGTGTGAGATCTATACGGATCATAAGAGTCTGAAGTATATCTTCACGCAGAAAGAGTTAAACATGAGGCAGCGCCGATGGCTAAAATTGATCAAAGATTATAATTGTGAGATTCTGTACCATCCAGGCAAAGCAAATGTAGTGGCAGATGCCTTAAGATGAAAAGGCATAGAGAAGTTATCGAAGTTGACCATTCAAGAAGAATTGGTGAGAGATTTCGAATGACTAAACTTGGAGATTAAGTATCTGATAGAGACTAACAAACAATTATTTACAGTGACAGCGGATAAGGTTAAAGAGGCACAAGAGATGGACGAAAATTGTAATAATATCAAGAAGCGATTGACTGAAGGTGATGAATTGAAATTTAAGATTGATAGCACTGGACTGCTAAGATTTGAAGGACAAATTTGGGTACCGTTAGTACCAGAACTGAGGGAAGAGATTTTGCAAGAAGCGCACAGTACGAGATACTCGATACACCTAGAAAGCATGAAAATGTACCAAGATTTGCGTCACCACTTTTGGTGGCCAAACATGAAGAGAGAGGTTGCGGAATGCGTAAGTAGATATATAACTTGTCAGAGAGTTAAGGCAGAGCACCAACGACCAAGCGGGTTATTACAACCATTAGAGATTCCAGAATTGAAATGGGAGCTCATCACGGTGGACTTTGTGGTGGGACTTCTGGCAACTCAAAAAGGGCACGACGCCATATGGGTGATTGTAGATCGTCTTACTAAGTCAGCTCACTTTTTACCGATTAAGATTAAGTATAGTTTGAACCAGTTAGCCAAGTTGTATGTCAAGGAAATTATCTTGAGGCATGGGGTGCCGGTATCTATTATATCAGACAGAGATCCGTGATTCACGTCAAACTTCTGGAAGAGTCTTCAAGAAAGAATAGGGACACAACTACGAATAAGTATCATGCATCTGATCCCTGCAGAAATCGATAAAGCGAAAAGATAGAACGATTCAAACACTTAAAGCCATGCTCCGAGCTTGTGTGATGGACTTCAATGGTAGTTGGAGGATCACCTTCCATTAGTAGAGTTCGCATATAACAATAGTTATCACGCCAGTATCTGAATGCCGCCGTACGAAGCACTGTATGGGAGGAAATGTAGAACGCCCTTATGTTGGGACGAAGTTGGAGAACATCAACTTTTGGGACTAGAGTTGGTACAACAGACGATAGAAATCATCAAGGTGATAAGAGCTCGACTAGTAACAGATCAAGATCGCCAGAAGAAGTATGCGGTCTTACATCGCAAGAAGAAAGATTTTAAATTAGGAAGCTATGCATTTCTAAAATTATCTCCCTGGAAAGGGAAGATTCATTTTGGGAAGAAGGGCAAGTTAAGTCCTAGGTTCATAGGATCGTTCGAGATTATGAGGTGAGTCGGTGAAGTGGCGTACGAGGTAGCATTACCTCCTGAACTTAAGCACATTCACAACGTGTTCCACATTTCCGTGTTGCGTCCTTACAAGCCTGACTACAAACATGTGATTTCATATGAGCCCATTCAAGTAGAAAAGAATCTACCATATGAAGAAATTCTTGTCCAAATATTAGATAGGTAAGAGCAAACATTAAGGAATAAGATTATTTCTTCAGTAAAAGTACTTTGGCAAAACCACGACGCCGACGAGGCCACGTGGGAATTAGAAGATAAGATGCGAAGGGATTATCCTCATTTATTTGTGTAACCGAAGTACGTAGCTTTCTGGGCTTTGTGACACCCCCAAATCCAGGTACTTCATTCCCACAGGATTTGGTGCTCATTTATCAAAAACTATTACATCTAACTACCCATAATAAAGGATAAAGACATAATTAAAATAACTTAAACAATAATCTCTCCCATTAAAGGGTTACATCATCATCTCGAATCAAATCCCAGGTAATCTAACCTTAAAATTTATTACATCAGTTTGCGGAATACATCACATATTAAAACAAGTCTTTAACATAATTCATTAAAATAAAATTCTCAAAAGTCTTCATCATTTGGACATCTTGCCCTTGCCTTTGCTAGTCGACGGCTCATCAACTTTCTCCACTTTAGCTGTAGTGTTAATCGCAAGAGTGAGCAAATAAATGCTCACTGATATAGAAAGTAGCAATGATAATAACATGAGAGTGAACAACGAAAGCTGAACAATAAGGAACTTGTTCCACAAATCAAACTAGAAAACAAGTTCAAACTTTAATTATATGAGGGTCTTAAGACAACGAACTATGTCCCAGGTACTTAGGTATTATTACCCAACCTTAACAGTCATTTAGACTATACGGACCCTTCTTAACGTACTTAGGGGGATCAGCCCTTTGTACCATGTATTGTGCACAAACATCTCCCTCGAGTAAACATGATATACAGGCAAAGCGCTATAGAAGAGTTAAAACAATCTCCCTTGAATCAATGTATTAGAACAATATATGCTTTGAATAATAATTAGGAAACTAAATCTCGCTCAATGTAATGAATTAGGTTACATAAGCTTGTACAAACATACGCAAGATAGGTTAAGCTTGCTCAACTTCATAAAGAATGTTAGGAACTTGCACAATAATAATTTAAGAATGGGAACTTGCATTCAATAAGAAAAGAATGAAGTTAGAAAGCTTTGCTCAATGAAAAGAGTTAAGATTTAAGAACTTGCTCAATAATAACAAGGTAGAGTTAGAAAACTTGCTCAATCGTAAGGAGATAAGGTTTAGAAACTTGCCTTGCTTGTAAACTACACAAATGTAAAATAATCTTCAATTACCCTACATACACCATTGAAATCGCAACAACAATCAATTATATGAATATTAGCTTTTAGGATTTAAACCATCATTTGGGTCATAACCTTAACTTAGCATCTAACCATGTAGGTTAACACACTTAACGCTTCTGAAATTACACATTGATCAACATAACTTAATCGTTCAACTCTATCTTTCGAAAACATCTCATTTGGTTTCATTTTATAACTTATTTAAATAATTGTTTCAAATCTTTGCACTTTGCATTTCAACACATTAACATTTGTTATTATAGTTTATATCATGTTTTAAAATCATTAACATACACGCTAAAACAACACAAGTCCGATATGCGACACCAAGAAACAGCGAACCTCATCATCATCATGATTCAGGTGTGGCGCAATTGCTTACTTACACTTAGGCTTGAACTCACAGCAACAACGGCAGTCTTATTCTACCCATTTTTTTTTCTTACTCCAGTAGCAATGCTACACAAGCAGGTACAGAGACGCAAATACTATCTGGCGGTGAATGCGAGTGGCACTTTTAGCCTCAACAAACACAAATTTCACCCATCAAATGGTGAAATTAGCACATCCAACTGATATAAAACTAACACATACATGTTTCCTCACATATTCATTAACTTAGAACAATTAAACATCAAATTAAACTATTTTAATTCCTTAAATTTCATGTTTTCTCATGAAAACTCCATTTTTGACACCTATAGCGAATTTGATCACCACGAATTCATTTTTTAATCAATTGACATAATTTAAACTGTGTTGTTTTTGTTTCTCAATATATTTTCACAATCCACCAACAAATTGCAGATTATTACACATATAGAGCAACCATTTCTTGTACTTTCTAAGCCATATAATAAGAACATAAACACTGTTATATATAGTCTTCTGCTACAACTCAATTCCCACGAATTTAATACTTAAACAACCCTCATATATGATAATTAACAGATTCTCCAACATCATACACACCATATACACAACGCTTGAACAACAAATACATAAAAACCAATTTACAGAGAACTTAGATAAAACTAAAACTTAGAAATTTAGGAATGAATTATACCTTAAATTCTTGATTGAACGCTAACAAAAGATAGTGTTAGGGCTTAGAAATCTCCTTCTTCCTCTTGCCAATCTAAAACTCCGTGTTTTACTCTCTAGCAAACCCTCTGTTATACCCCTTGGTATTATACGTGAAACAAGAAAACTGAGCGCTAACCTTAGGAGATAGACGCGCAAAATAAACTGATATGGCACGTTCTCTTTTAGTTAAAAAAAATAAACAGACGTCAGTTGGAATAAGCCAAAGGCCACAAGGCCTTGTTTGGCTAACCAACTTTCCCCAAACTAAATTATTTTAATAACATTTATATTATATAGTTTTATGTCACACTTTTAGTTGATTAATTTAAATAACTTAGTTTAGTTAATTTAAATAACTTATAATACTAATAATAAAAATCTTATAATCATTAATAAATAATTATATATCTAATTTAATTAATAAATTAGACACATCACTATATTTAATTTATTTATTTCCTTTAAATTAAACAATTCATTTAATTTAACTAATTTCTTAAATATTAAGCAATTGATTTAATTTAATTATCTCCTTAAATTAAATCCAACAAATAAAATTATCATTACTCGATTCAATTAACATTAATTAATTTAGCTACTAAATTAATTCATGACAATTCATCAAATATTTATTTTCCTCAATAAATAAATTGTTTAAATATTTATTTAATTCCATAAATATTTAAATTAAACTATAAATTTCTAGATTGTTACAGGCTTAGCTGATTATTATCAAAGATTCGTGAAAGGATTTTCTCAAATCGCCGCTCCATTAACTCAGCTGAATCAAAAAGATACAAAATTCAGATGGAGCGAGGAATGTGAGAAGAGTTTCTAAGAACTCAATAGGAGACTCATTTCAAAGACTTTCTCGATTAACCATCTCAAAAAAAGTACCAAAATGTATCGTGATCTTCGACATACGTTTTGGTGGAGCAATATGAAGAGAGAGATCGCGGAGTTTATCTCAAGGTGTTTAACTTGTCAACGTGTCAAGGAAGATCATCAAGTTCCAAAAGGTCCATTGTAACCACTTAAAAATCCAGAATAGAAGTGGGAGCACATTAACATGGATTTTATTACTGCTCTTCCCAAGGTTTCTCAAGGCATAGATACAATTTGGGTCATTGTAGATAGATTAACCAAGTCTGCTAATTTCTTACCTATACGAGAAACATATTCACTTGAATGTCTTGCTCATATATACATAAATGAGATTTTAAGACTACATGGTATGCCAGTATCCATAATTTCTGATCGAGACCCTAGATTCATTTCACGATTTTGGGTCAGCTTGCAGAAAGCTATGGGCACGAATTTATGATTCAGTTCTGCTTATCATCCTCAGACAGACGGACAGTCAAAGAGGACTATTCAAACTCTTGAAGATCTATTAAGACTCTATGTCCTAGACTTCAAAAGAAGTTGGGACAAGTACTTGCCATTAGTGGAATTCTCCTATAACAACAATTATTAAGAAAGTATAGGCATGGCTCCATTCAAGGCGTTGTATGGACGAAAGTGTCATTCTCTAGTATGCTAGGACAAGGTGGGTGAAGCAACGTTGTTGGGACTAGAATTGGTATGCATGACTATGGAAAAGTTTCAAATGATCTGGCAATGTATACAAACCTCACAAAATTAACAAAAATGTTATACTGATCTTCATCGAAGGGACGTGGAATTCAATGTTGGAGATCATGTATTGTTACATCTTACTCCATGGAAAGGAGTTAGGAGATTTGGAAAGAAAGAAAAGCTCAATCCTCGATTCATTGGCCCATTTAAATTCCTCAATTGAGTAGGAACTGTGGCTTATAGACTCGCCTTACCACCAAGTATGTCTCGTGTTCATAACGTTTTTCATATATCTATGTTACGTAAATATTTGGAAGACCTGAACCGCATTATTGAATTAAAACCAGACGAGATAGCAGAAGATTTAACGTATAAAGAAGTACCTATTAAAATCTTAGATAAGAAGGAACATATTCTACGCTCAAAGATTATACTTCAAGTCAATGTTTTATGGAGAAACCACGATATTGTGGAAATGACCAGGGAGTTAAAATTTGATATAAAAATAAGGTATCCTCACCTCTTTGACATACCATGTACGTACACCAATTTCGAGGGCGAAATTTCATAAGGAGGGGAAGTTGTAAGACCCCAACTTTTTATGAATAAAGATTTAATTTTCTCAAAATGTTATTTTGAATAATAAGGCGTGGATTTGATATAATGTTATAGTTATGGGTGATATGTGCAAATTTTTCAAAGTAAGCAAGTTGTCATAAAATATTCATTTGGTCAGGGAATATTTTTTATCGTGAATATCCGTGCATTTACATAATCAATCATGGACCCCACAACTAATGATCGCTTGGATATAGAAAGCAACAAAAATAACGGCAAGACTTTTACCATTAAACTATTGAAATATTTAGTGATAAAAGTACAGTATTACGCGTGATTGCACAGTAGCACACAGTATTGTACAGTAATTCTGATTATTGATGCTTACTTAAGAAGTTATTCAATTTTATTCAATTATTGCCACAGTAGTTGCTGTATAGTATCTCATATTATTGATTTAATTATTGTCAAAGTATCATCTGCACAATATTTTATATTATTAAATCAATAATTGAGATGATACAGTTATTCATAATATTATTTATATTATTGACAATGTCTAGAAAGTTCTGTCAAGGAAAGAAGTTAGTGATAAGTGGGTTTTATACCTACTTATTGAATACCAATTCACGCGAACTATGCCCATCTCAAGTACATTTTAGTGTGTTTTTAGTTGCATTTCATATTATTTTGCATTGCATTTACTTAAAACTCCTTTTGGTGAAAAAGTGTAGGAAATGGCCTAATTTGGTGGTATTAGAGGGCACAAGGCAAATGGATGCATGAAGCGGGGCACAAGCTGGGATATGCGTGGCATGAGGATCAAGTGGAGCAGAAGACTAAGCATGGATGGAAAAAGGAAGGAGCAGCAGAACAGATCAGTTGCAGCAGCAGAACCAGAATCTATAGACTACAACTCGCGCGACCACGCGGCAGGACAAGCTTGGGGACACGCGCCCGCACGAGCACCTGGCTGGACAACATGAAACACTGCAAGTCTTGCGCCCGCGCGAGGATTACACTGGAGGGGCAC
The DNA here is from genome assembly GCA_020205615.1 of Panax quinquefolius. Classification (NCBI taxonomy): domain Eukaryota; kingdom Viridiplantae; phylum Streptophyta; class Magnoliopsida; order Apiales; family Araliaceae; genus Panax; species Panax quinquefolius. Next base: position 124,528,798 of record CM035155.1, on the reverse strand, counting down.
GCGTGGCCGCGCGCGATGCCTAAAGCTACTGATTTGTTTTATTTTAATTTTTAATTAAAAGGGTTGTAATTTGACCAAAACGATATCTGACTGGTGTCAGACATATCTTTGATAACTTTTCACGTATTTTCATAGTAGGAACTAGGGTTTACACGTTGAGGGAGATTCTAACGTAGAACAAAGCTTAAACGCCTATTTCTCCAATTCTTCTTGGGATTTTCTATCATTATGGATTATTATTATTATTTTGATGGATTTATATGAGGATTTAAACGTTAACTTTGCTCTATAATCAACAATTGGGTTTGATCATTTCTATCCTTCATCTTTTAATTGTTTGCTTATTAACCATGTTTAGCTTTGATCCCATAATGGCTTTTGGTTCAATCATGAACTAAACTCCATTATGGGATTCTAACGGATTTTAATATGTAGTTTAGTTGCATGCTTGATTGTTGGGGGCTTTTTTACATATCATATGGAATTTCTATCATGATTGTTTTGCATGTATGAATGCTTGATCACCATTCATTTCAGTACTTGTATGGAATTGACAATGAACATGCAAGTATGGATTGTAATCATGATAGCATACGTATATGGGGCTATTTTATATGGCTTATGTATTTCGTGAACCAGATAGACATATATTATTTCATCGTATAAGTTAAAATAAGGGCTTGTGCTTAAATTCAGTATGATTGCAATTTCACATAGACATATAGTGATTTTGGTTATATTGATGATTACATGGAGTCTATCGCTTGTGGATGCTGTATAAGTAGGTCATAGTACATTGAAAAATGGCTATGACTCTATTAGTGCTCTTGGCTACTTTCCTGTGATATGTGAACAATTCTTGCATGATAGTGGTAGTTGGATGAAGTATTAAATGAAGTTAGGATCCCATTATTTCCAGACTTGGTTTATTTCGTTGTTATTCTTGTTTTAGTTGTTATTTACAATTAGATTAATTCACCAATATAGTCGTTAGTTTAAGCATATAAATATAATGATTTAATTGATGCATAGTAGTTTAAATTTGACAACTTTCTCTGTGGGATCGATACTCTACTTACTCTGTATTACTTGTTGACACATATATGCTTGCATGAGTTAGAGCTCTTTAATCAAAATTGAAAAAGAGGCAACAGTTAGGTTATTTAATTGCGAACCAATAAGGAGAAGTCATTATCGAAAAGCCCCCTCTTTCCTGGGAATGATCTAGTTGTTAATATTGTGAGTTATAATATTAATGAAGAATAATACTTGAAAGATTAAAAATATGTTTATTAAAGATAAGTGAATTGTAGTAAATATTTATTTAATTTTTGATATAAATAGAGGGGGTTTTCATAAAGTTCTTGTTGTAAGTTTGGTTTATTACATGGACCCCCACTTACTCATTTTTCAAAATCTCCGGTAGAAAGTTGTCTTAGTTTTGTTTTATTATTATTATTATAATAGTAACAAAACAAAAAAAAATTTATATACAACAAAATACTTTTTATATTATATATAAAGTTATTCATTTTATTAGATTATAAATAGAATATATTATATTTTATATAAAGTTTTCGTTTTATTAGAATATTTTATTGCATTAAATTTTCTGTCGAATTCGCGCCCGTGATTTTGTTACTATTTATCCGTGATTATTTTCATAAATAGTGCCATGTCATTCTCCTATAAATAGGATGCTTAGTTGAGAAATGAAAATTACACCAGAATTAGAGAATTCTTCTTCTATAATATTATGCATATTTCTTTTGAGCAACTTTTCTTCAAGAATATCCTTGCTATACCAGTCATAATTATTCTCCTACTGAGGTAAGGGATATTATTTTTGTTCAATATTCATAAGAAATATTATTTTCTTCCATACTTTATAGTATGTAAGTAATATTATTTCGTTTCATATTCCTAAATCTACACTTATTTTGATAAGTATTGCTTCTATACTCCTTGAAATTAGTAAAATATCCTTGAATTTTATGTTTCATCCAGTATCATTTCAGGGAAATATTTTTTTTGAACTTTCTTATTAAATTTTAATATTTTCATACCAGGATACTATTCATAGGGTACTATTCACTCGAGTACTATTCACAGAGTACTATTCACTCGAGAACTATTCACGACAAAATTGGTTTATTTTTCCATAATTAATTATCATGTTGATAATTTGAACATTCTTAAACTTTAGATAAATTGAATTATAAATCTTTAATATTTATCATTGATCTCACTAGATTAATCACAATAATTTACAAAGAAGCATACTAAAAATAAACTATGCAATAAGCTCCATTGTAATCTTAAACAAGAATTTAGTACACGATTAATGAATTAAAACCAAGAATCCACAATTGAATAAATATTAAAAGACAAAAATAGAAGTAGAAAAAAGAATAAAATTTGTTGTCTGCAGAGTTGATGCTCTCTTCTTGCTCCAACTTTGAATATTCAATGGTCTCCAAGTTGCTTCAATCTCAAAATCTAAATAGAACTAGGTTTTGTACTAATCTAATAAAATTTTAATCTAATGGAATCCCCACTTAATCCTTGTGATTCTCCTCCTTTTATATGCCTCTTCATGTGTCTTTTAGAGTCCTTAAAGTCCTTGAAACAAACAGCTCAAGCGAATCCTTCTTGAACTCAAATTCTAAAAACTCCTTTTTCTTCACGACACCCCCGCCCCCATGGGATTTTTACACTAAGAATCCTCCGCCCCGGTGAGGGTACTTTTTCAGAAATTACGAAAATTCCACTAAGCTCCAGTTTTCATGTTTGACCTTCCGAAGCCATTTCCTACAACACAAACACAAAAACAAGTAAAATAACACTAAAAATACTTAAATTTAACAAATAATTAAGCCCTAAAGATATCCAATTCATAGGTATAAAACTCACTCATCATGACACCATATTGATAAAAAGAATGGATCGGAGATCTTCATAAAAGTGATTTTTTTTATGATCCTATTTTTATTTCTTTTTTAGCATGACATGTCTCTTGATAAGAGAAAAATAAAGAAATGATTGACACAATTGAACCTCCCTTTGTATGAAAAAAATCTGCTAGTTCTAGTTGCTAGTTAGCTCATAAGACAACCCCCATATGGGTGGTCAATGGATATATACCAAACATATTAGCCTAGAAATACAGTATTCTATTTCTTATTTCATCTTCAGTCACATACTACCCTTTACATAATTTTTATTTAATTACAAAATAATTGTATATAAATAGATATGAATTAGCTGATAAATGATGTATAATTTTTATTTAATTACAAAATAATTGTATATAAATAGATTTGAATTAGCTGATAAATGATGTATGAAAATAAAAGGCTTAAATATAATTTATTATCCTGAACTATAGGTCATATTCCATTTCGGTAATCCACCTTTTAATTTTGTAAATTAGATGATTGAACTATTAATTTTTTCCAATTCTAATAAATTGAGTCTGCTACATCAAAAATTACTGATGTGGCTATCTGGGTGGGGTCATAGAAAGCTGGTGTGTATTTAAAGAATAATATTTTCATTATTTTATTAATTTAAATTATTTGGGAAAGGGTAAATTTGGTAAATAATTTTTTATTCTTAATTCAAACAAAACAAAACAAATTTTCACTACTAAAAAATGGTCATTTGTGATGGCCAAAATCCATCACAAAAAGTAGAAAAATCATCACGAAAGGTTTACGTGATGGCTTTAAGCATCACAATGGACGTCTTGTATACGCCCATCATGCAAGGTTTTACGTGATGGTTTTGGCAATCATGCAAACACTTAGTGCTTTTGTGATGTTAATACAATCACATTAACACGTAATCTATTGTGATTGTCAAAGTCATCACAAAAAATAAGACTTTAGGGATCAAAGGTAAAAATATGAATCTCTATTTAAATATAATTTATTTCACTGTATTAATTGTATCAAATGATACTTGTAGGATTTGAACCCTCCCCCATTTGCAAACTAAATAACGAGTATTAACAAAAAAAATGAAACATATGTGAGTTGACTCACTAAACAAAATTACTTTCACATAAGATTTGGTAATTGTAATGGCAGTCACAAATGCTCTATAATGATGGTAAATTAGTCATCATTGAGAGTTATTATATATTTTATTATTTTGTGATGACATGAAAATTTCATCACAAAATACCTTTTTTTTGTAATTGCAAATAAAAGTCATCACAAAAATCTATCTTTTTTAATGATTGTCATGGTCGTCATAAAATATTATTTTGATTATTTCTTACATTAAAATATTAGTGATAGCTTAAATGTAATCACAAAAAAGGTATATCTATAAGTGATGACTTAGTTCGTAAAAAAAAAATTATTTTTCGTGAAAAAATTAGTGTGATTGACATGATCATCACAATTATAATACATTGATGGCAAGATTAGTCACTAAGAGCCATCATGTATACTATTATTTTGTGATTGCATAAAAAGTCCATTACAAATTACTATCGTTTGTGATTGTTTTTAAAAACTGTCACAAAGTTTCATCACATATTCTTATTTTTCTAGTAGTGTTCAGACAAATCTGTAGAGGACAGACCCCCAATTTGAAGTCACTCATCAAAACAACCGGTAAACACCATGATTTCCAACCATAAGGTCATGAAACTCAGACCATAAAGAACCCCCGGCAAAAATCCCTAACAACAACCAAAACATCCCGTAACACCGAAAGAAGCTATAAAAATATTGTAGCAAGAGAGAAGCCAAATAGCTTAAAATAAATAAAATAGCAGCAACACCGAATAAAGCTGAAATAGAAAAACAAAATCAAGCCTAAACCCAACACAAGCACAAGCAGATCAAGCTTGACCAAAATAAACCAAAATTGATTTTTTATATGAACAATAACTCAGAAATCAATAAATGAAAAAAGTAAACCAATCATGAACCCTTGTTATTCAAAGAACACAACCCCATGTTATTCAAAGAACACAACCACAGATTAGAAACTAAAGAAAAAATTAACATGGGAAAAAATGTATGTTACCTTATTTATTAATAACCATTAAACTACCATCCTACCAACAATTTATACACATAAATAGATTTAATTCCTCAAAATAATAAACCCAAAAATCAAATTTTTATCAATCATTGACTTAATTGTACGCTCTGCAACGAACTAGAGTTTCGTTTGGATTTGGCTATGAAGTTTTTTAATAGGGAGGAAGAACAGATGGATGAAATTAGGGTGCAAAAGAGATGAACTCTTTGTTAGATTTGTAATATTCATGCCACAATCAAATTGCAAAATAATGCGGAAGCGTGTAAAATCGTAGTTTAAAATTTTACAAACCATATACGGATCACCCTTTATGCATAATTATTAATTAAACGAAAAGATAAAGAATAAATCATACCCTTGAAGATCGAGCTTCCTCGTGTACAAGTTCACCTCCAAATCCTTTCGCTTCAATCTTGAATCCACCGGGTTTGGTTCCTTCCTTTGATCAACGTTAGCCACCCAAATGTTTGGCCTCTAGAGGTGATCCACCAAGGAAGAAGAAAATTCAAGAAGAAGGGTGGTTGGCTAAACCCTAGTTTTTCTATCTCTATAGAAAGGGTGTACTCTCCCAACAATTGGAATTATGTCGTATGTTGTAAAAGTCAACAACCCCTATGACCCATAATAAGACTCCTCTTATTTATTGATGTGGGCAACCCATCTTAACAATTAAGGAATTGGGTTTTATTTAATTAATTAAATTATTTTAATTAATTAAGCTCCCTAATCTAATTAGAGATAATTAATTAAACTCCTTTAACTAATTTTCCTTCTTAATCCAATTAGGAATAAATGAGAGTACTTATATTAAATTAATTCCTAAACTCTTTTAGAAATTAAAATAATAATAATTGTAATAATATTAATAAGACTCCTCTTATTAATTTATATTTAATATTTCTAAAATATTAAATAATAAATATTAAGCTATTTAATTTATTCTATCACCATAGATTAAATTAAATATACTTAACTATATTATTACGATTATGCCATTAACTTCTTAAATAATTATTCTTCCTTTTATGGTGTGACCCTTTAGGTTCTCCATATTAAACCTATTGTGAATAAATCAATTAGAACAATTCTAATCTTATTTAAATAAATAAATTAAACAATTAATTTATTTAAATAATATTTATTCTACATAGGGATAAGTCTCCCTAACGATCAACGACTTTCCGATAATATAGATTTCAACATTAATCATTAAAGAACCTTTGAGTAAATAGTTACCGATACATTCAATCCTTCCACCATACAATGTCCCAATTAAATATAAGACATGGAATTACCATCAAGTCTTATTTTATTTAATTATATGTATTTCGATCCTTAAATGCGACAACTCAAATAAAATAATGCAAATTAGAAACTCCTTTCTAATTTCATTCTCGCCTTTGGCCAAGGACTCTTTGGGTTGTCATTTATCGAATCACATAGACATTTCTCTTCTTTATTAGAAGTGGTAGATTCTTTATTGATCATACATTATCTCCGTGTACAACTTATTATACCCAAAGCATACCCTTTGATATACCCTAAGGGTCTTAAGGAATAAGTCAAAGTATAACTCATCATACATAAGATACTATGATGATCTCAAGTCCAAGGATCACTTGTACTACTATCACTACACAGAATTCCTATTGTGACAAAATAAAACTCCATTAGTATTCCTTAGCGAGCCAATGCTCAATGAACTTATTCTCTAATAAGCACCTACATACTTGCTTTAGTGTTCCACACAAATGATCATGAGATCAATCATCCTCATCCAATGAAAAGTTAACGTATGTACCAATCTATCCGATTTACTAATCCCCAATTTAGTAATCCAATGATTGGGAACTATTTTAGTTTTAAGCTTTCTAAGAATTTAGATCTCATTAGAATGATCATCATCATTATTCTAAAAGCATTGCTTAAAACTATGGGTTTATCACATATTATAAAACAAAGATCATGTAGATAATTAAAAGCCTTTAATAAATTAATACTTTTTATTAATAAATGAATAAGATTGTTACAAAGTATATGCTTTATCATCAAACATGATTGGCTTGTGTGCATACTACTTTCACTCTTCAACTTCTTCAACCTCCAAATCCGTATCACCTTCTTAAACCTCTAGATTTGTATCACCATCATTGTCCGCGTAAAGGAGTAAGGAATAATCAGATTCAATTTTTTCCTCTTCCTTCTTTCAAAATCGACTATTGAATAACTACTTTTTTCTGTAAAATACTTCAACCTTCAAGTTTCATCAGTGACTACGGCTACTAGCACAAATTTTTGGTGATGGTTGATTTGTTATTGAGGTTTGTTCGTGGTGAATCAGAGGCTTTGTCGGAATCTATGGAAGCTCACGGCACGTTTGTGATTTGGATTCCCACTAATAACTTATGATTGAGGCTTTTTTATTTATAAATTTGTATAAATAAATAGCTTAGTTTTAATGCATTAGAGAAATGGGTGTGACCATTTTACCCTTTAATATATCAAATATGTTTAATCACAAAATAAATAACTATTCTTTTACCCACATCAACTTAGTTAAGTCCCACCCAAATAGACACGTCAGTAATTTCTGACGTGGCACCCTCAATTGAGTTTAATTAGAAAAAAATAAAAATAGTTCAATCATCTAATTGACAAAATTGGAAGATAAATCATCGAAGTAAAATATAATCTATAGTTCATGATAATAAATTATATTTAAATCAAAAATAAAACAACAGATGATGTGACGCCCCCAAAATAGGTCCATACAACCCATTCTGAGTCGCCAAATACATGGTACAGAAACCAAATACAAACTTCATTAATAAAAATGTCGTGCAAAATAAGACAACACATAAGCTGTGAGTTTCAATAAAAATAACAATACTCACACTCCAAACCAATGATACGTCACATAAAGGTACAATTGATAACTATTTTAGGAATTAAAATCTTTGGAAAATGCTCAAGGAAGCCTTCATACATGGGAGGCCATTTATCTAAGTTATAATAGATATCATAGGACTTGAGAATTAACCTTGGTTGACCCAATAGACCCCAAAGAAGAACGAGAAGATTACTATCCTGTTCATTCCAATGGTGTGTATCTTCTTGCCATATAATTATCTCCATTGTCTCAAACTAAGAATTATATTCCAACCATACTCGAAGATTATATAGGCAATGCTCATAGATATAGTCAGCAAGTGGATGTGCACAACCATATCTTATGATAACATGAGTTTGTATGAGGTCAAACATCATGTCTGATTGTGGAAACACACCCTTTAAGTTCTTAGTACAATTTTGTCCTCCTCATTCTAATGGGGTGCATTTTTGATGCTTTCAAAGTCGGGTTCTCAGCACCCTATGGTTGTTCACCAAGATCAATTATTAAGTGACTATTAAAATAGGACACACCCATCTTAAGTCCTCAATACAATTATATATTGTCATACTATTTTATAATGTATTGAGAAATTTCCACAGTCTCGAACCATCACACTATTCCCCAGTTATCTCCGCTCGACCCAGCTACACTATTACTACCTGAAAAGAATTGTGAAGTAAAAGGGTGAGCACAAATAGCCAAGTAAAGATTATTATGACTAAAGTTAATTAAATTATCAATAGCATTCATCAGTAATAAATCAGATATTTAGAACATATGGTAGATGATAAAAGTTTTTAACCATAATTGCAGCGGAATCAACAATCCATTAGAAGAGTCAAGTAGAACATAATGTCTACTATCTCTTCCAAATTAAAAGTCCATCGTTAATATTTCATTCCTGTAATACTCATCAATAGTTCTTTGTTATACCCAAGACAAAGAGAACTTTCATCACCTATCTTCACCTGAACCACCAAAGATTATAGTTAAATTCACAATTCATATTTACAATAATATAAATCAACAGTTTCTCCTTGCCACAAAGGCTAAAGACACCAAATAATTATATCGTCTTTACACCCTACACCAAAGGTATTGAAATGTATTAACAATGGTCATGATCATACCAATAATCAACAGTCCATTTTTGCACTACGGGCCAAAGAGGGCTTTCACCACAACATTTGTCTATAACATTACAGGTCATGATTATACCAATACACAATTTTTTGTCATAATCATACTAATCAACAGTCCATCTATGCAGTATAGGCCAAATAGGACTTTCACCACATCATTTATCTGTAACATTATAGGTCATGATTATACCAATACATAATTACTGGTCATAATCATACCAATCAATAGTCCATCTATGCACTACGGGCCAAAGAGGAATTTCACCACATCATTTGTCTGTAATATTATAGGTCATGATTATACCAATACACAATTTATGGTCATAATCATACCAGATAAAGTCCATCTATGCACTACGGGCCAAAGATGACTTTCAACACAACATAAGCATGAGGATGATGACAATGATATAAGGAATCAATCAAGTAAGATCAATGATAAATATTATATATTTATAATTCAATTTATCCAAAGTTCAAGAATGTCCAAATTGTCAGCATGATAATTAATTATGGAGTAAAATTCAAGAATGATATTCATGTATCAAAAATAATTTGGACAAAAAAGAAATTAATTTTATCGTGAACAGTACCGTATAAATAGTACCCCGTGAATAGTATCACATGAATAGTGCTCTGTGAATAGTTGTGACGCCCCCAAAATAGGTATACATCACCTATCTTAGGTCGCCAGATACATGATACAAAATTCAAATACAAACCTAATTTATACAATTGTTAAGTGTCGTGCAGAATACGACAAAACATAAACTGTGATTTTTAATACAAATATTATCTCCTAGACAATATCCAAACATAAAATAAGTCCTCATTATAATTATTATCACACTATTTTATAGAAAAGTGAGGACTACTATAACAACCATCTCGGACCGTCATTCCTTTCCCTGACTAGTCCCAGCTATATTCTCATTTCCTGAAGAGAACAATGAAAGAAAAGGGTGAGCTCAACTAGCCCAGTAAAAAATATTATTACTAAGATAATGCAGAATAAATTATCCTTAGCCTTCAAAGTATAACAACTGATAGAATACAATAGACAACAAGTTTTAGATCAATAACTGCAGTGGAATAAGCAATCCATTAGAAGAATCAAGTAGAGCATGATATATACTATCTTCTATGATTTAAAAGTTCATCAAATTTATCACCGAGACTCAGCTCAATAAATAATCCACATCACTGAATTATCCATGCACTACAGGCCAAGAATATTCATTATTATCACATCCACGAATCATCCATGCACTACGGGCCAAGGATATTCGTTATTATCACTAATGGTCATGGTCATGCCAAACAACATTTCATCTTTGCACCCTTGGTCGAAGAGAACTTATGGGCATGATCATACCAACAAATGTCCATCAATGCACTACGGGCCAATGAGGACTTTTATCACATTATTTGTAACATTATAGGTCATGATTATACCGATACATACTCACAATCATAGCAATCAACAGTCCATCTATGCACTACGGGCCAAAGATGACTTTTATCATAATATAAGCATAAGGATGATGACAATGATATAAGCATCAATCAAATGAAATCAATGATATATATTAAAGACTTTAAATTTATCAAAAGTTTCAAAAATGTCTAAATTGTTAACATGATAACTACTTTGTGGAGTAAAATTCAAGAATAAAATTCACGTATCAAAAATAATTTGGATATAAAAGAATCAATTTTTCGTCGTAAATAGTACCCCGGGTGAATAGTACTTCATGAATAGTACCCCGTGAATAGCACTTCATAAATAGTACCCCGTGAATAGTACCTCATGAATAGTACTTCGTGAATAGTGTCGTACATATGAATAAATACCGAATGCGATAAATAATGTAAATGCGTATAAATAGTACTCCAAAGATGAAAAGCTTAAAATTTAACAAAAATATTCAGAAAAATATCCTCGTGAAACGATACTAGATGAAGCACAAATTTCAAGGATATTCAACTAATTTCAAGGAGTATAGAAGCAATACTTAACAAAATGAGTGTAGAATTCAGAATCTGAAACAAAACAATATTACTTACATACTACAGAGCATGGAAGAAAATGTTGTTTCTTACGAATATTGAACAAAAATAATATCCCTTACGACTGTTGAACGAAAATAATATTCCTTACAAATATTGAACGAAGATAATCTTCCTTACGAATATTGAACGAAAATAATATTCCTTACGAATATTGAACAAAAAAAAATTCCTTACGAATACAAAAAATAATATCGTAAGCGAATATGAAATAAATAATACCCCTTACCTCAAAAGGAGAGTATTCCGACTAGTATAGCGAAGATATTCTTGAAGAAAACTTGCACTGTTTTCTACTCTCAAAGCTTCCTTAAACTCAAAAAAATACGCTCAATATTATAGAAGAAGAATTCTTTGATTCTGGTGTGATTTTCATTTCTAAACTGAGCATCCTATTTATAGGAGAATGGCAGGATACTATTCGGATGCATAGTAAAAAGTTTCACAGGTGGACAGTAACGAAGAATCACGGACGAATTTGACGAGAAAATTTTGATTTTACTATGCTGCACTATGCAACACTATGCAATACTATACAAACAATAAAATATAATATATTTTGTTTTACATAAAAAAATAAAACTTATAATATATATATATATAGAGAGAGAGAGAGAGTCCTGATCTTAAGCTCACCTTATTGATATTGACACACTCACTCGAAGCTCACCTTTTAGCGACGGATTCTATGACGGTTGCGGTCATATAATAGTCGCTAGTATACTTTTAGCGACGGACAACATATAGCGTCACTAAAAGTATAGACGACGATTGTATATGAAGCGAATCAGTCATCGATCCGATCCGTCAGTAAAGGGGGTGAGAATTGAATATATATATATATATATATATATATATATATATATATATATATATATATATATATATATGTAATAAAACAAAATTGAGATAACTTTCTACCGATGATTTTAAAAAATTGAGTAAGTGGGGGTCCATGTAATAAGCCAAATTTACAACAAATACTTCATAAAAATCCTCTCTATTTATCTTCATATTGTTAACAACATTTATTCATCATTAATATTATAACTCGCAATACTAACAACCAGATCATTCTCAGGAAAGAGAGGGCTTTTCGATAAGGATTTCTCCTTATTGGTACGCAATTAGGTAACCAACCCCCTTTTCTCGACAAAACTTTCTAGGCATCGTCAATAATGCAAATAATAATATGAATAACTTTGTCGTCTCAATTATTAATTTAATAATATAAAATATTGTGATAATAATTGAATCCATAACGTGAGATACTATGCAGCAATTACTGTGGTAATAATTGAATAAAATTGAGTGACTTCTCACGTAAACATCAATAATCAAAGATAATGTGCAATACCGTGTGCTACTATGAAACCGCGCGTATACTGTACTTTTATCACTGGGTATTTCAACAATTAACGGTAAAACTTTTATCGTTATTCTTATAAAAAGTTATTTCTGTTGTTTTCTCACTCCGACAGTAATTTCGTTGTGGGGTCCACCAATTATTGTGTCGTCGTACGAATATTTCCCGACCAAACGAATATTTTTTTGACAGCTTGTCTAATTTATAAAATTACTCACAACTATAACATTATATCAAATCCACACCTTATTATTCAAAAAAATATTTCAAGAAAATTAATCTTTATTCATAAAAGTTAGGGTCTTACAATAGTACTCCAAATGAAAATATTAAAATTTCATAAAAAGTTCAGATCAATATTTCAAAGAAACGATACTAGATGAAGCACAAAACTCAAAGATATTCTACTAATTTCAGGGAGTATAGAAGCAATACTTATCAAAATAAGTGTAGATTTAGGAATATGAAGCGAAATAATATTACTTACATACTATAGAGTATGGAAGAAAATAATATTTCTTACGAATATTGAACGAAAATAATATCTTTTACGAATATTGAATGAAAATAATATTCCTTACGAATATTGAACGAAGATAATATCCCTTACGAATATTGAACGAAATGAATATTCCTTACGAATATTGAACGAAAATAATATTCCTTACGAATACGAAAAATAATATCTCTTACGAATATGAAATTAATAATACCCCTTACCTTAGTAGGACACTAATTCTGACTGGTATAGCGAAAATATTTTTGAGGAAATCTTTCACTATTAGCTACATTCAAAGTATCCTTATACTAGAAAGAAATACGTACAATATTATAGAAGAATAATTCTCTAATTCTGGTGTAATTTTTATTTATTAATTAAGCATCCTATTTATAAGAGAATGACAATGCACTTTTTAGACGCACAGTAAAAAAAATTCACGGGCGAAGTTCACGGACGATTTCAGCGAATTTTCTGATTTTTACTATTTATCACTGTGCAATAAAAATATTCTAATAAAACAAAAACATTATATTAAATATAATATATTCTATTTATAATCTAATAAAATAAATAACTTTATATACAATATAAAAAATATTCTGTTTTATATAAAAAGTTTTCTGTTTTATTACTATTATAATAATAATAAAACAAAACTGAGACAACTTTTCTACCGATCGACAGTTTTGAAAAAAGAGTAAGTAGGGGTCCATGTAATAAGCCAAATTTATAACAAATACTTCATGACAACCCCTCTATTTATATCAAAAATTGAATAAATATTTACCACAAATCACTTATATTCAATCAACACATTTTTAATCTTTCAACAATTATTTATTATTAATATTATAACTCACAATATTGACAATCGGATCATTCCCAGGAAAGAGCGGGGGCTTTCCGATAAGGACTTCTCCTTATTGACGCGCAATTAAATAACCTAACCCCTTTCCTCCTCGATGTAACTTTCTGACATTGTCAATAATGCAAATAATAATATAAATAATTATGTCGTCTCAATTATTGATTTAATAATATAAAATATTATGCGATGATATCTTGTGTGATAATTGAATCAATAATATGAGATACTTATACAAAGAATCTTTGTGGCAATAATTGAATAAAACCGAGTGACTTCTTAAGTAAGCATCAATAATCGTAGATCTTTATATAATACAATTGTACTCTTCTTGTCTTCACTGGATATATTACTGTTCTTTTATTACCAGTATTTCAACAGTTAATGGTAAAAGTTTTACTGTAATTTTTATAAAAAAGTTATATATGTCGCTTTCTATATCCGACAATCATTCCGTTGTGAGGTCCACTAATGATTGTGCTGTCGTACAAATATTCTTCGAAAAAAACGAATATTCCCCGACCAAACGAATATTTTATGACAATTTACTTATTTTGTAAAATTTTCACATATCACCATTAACTTTATCATTTTATCAATTTAATTATTTATTATATAAAAAATTGAGTACTTTTATTTCATAAAATTCAGTTCTTACAGATGAAATATATAATAAGACGACAAATGAAATATAAAATGTGATAACAGAATTGGATTAAAAAATATAAAGTTATAAATTTGTGCTTTTTTAAAGAGAATGAGAGAGGAGAGAGAAAGAAAAGTGGGAGGATTTGTAGTAGGAGAGTGACATGTAAGCAGTTAGAGACGGAAAGCTTAAGATTTGTAGACAGGAGAACCCACGAAACCACGCCCGTGCCTTGTGGTTTGATTCTTTTCTTTAGTTGTACTCCCACTTGAAACTTCTAGAATAATTAACAATGTAAGGATGTGATATATATATATAGAGAGAGAGAGAGATTTGACAGTCATAATTTAAAAATATAACTCCTTCTATCACAACACAATGTAGCCCTGCAACTTACATACTGCAACTCTGTATTATCCATTGTATCAACTCATATATTATTGTTAGTTAATACTTATCTGTTTTAAAAGTTAACTATAATTAAAACTTGACAAGAATACATAACATAGAAAAGAAAATGAGATAGTGAATGACATAGAAAATTTGAACTTATTTGTTTTCAGGGGTGACATAATATGGTTTACTTAAATGTAAAATATATAAAAAAAAATTATCTAATTTTCTCTTTCTTCAAAAGAAGTATAAGACTAAATTTTTTTATAAAAAAATCTTAGAGGGACTGAAACAAAAATATTACATCTCGGAAGATATAAATTCAAAAATATGTTGGTAAGTTTAGACAATCTGTCCAGTTAAGAGTTTCGTTAATGATATGAGTTAATTACGTGAATAATTTATGTGTTTGATGGATTAAGTGGACTGTTATGCTAAACATGCAAATGAAAATTTATACTCTAATATCATGTTGAAATATAAGTTTAAAATCAGTTACGAATGAGTGAAAGTGGTATATCGAAATTATATAACAAATTGCGAAACTTAAATTGTTTACTTCTAATATATAATTTGAAATTTATTTGATCATATGCAATTTCCTTTTAAACATTGGAATCTTAAAAAGAAATAAATAAAAAGGATCTTGAGAGAAGGATTGTGATGGTAGATACTAATGATGTTCGAGTAGATAATAATGATGATCAGTTTGTTAGTTAAAAAGCAAAAAATAAATAAAATAAATAAAAATTGAGCTCTTAGGTTGTTGAACGTGGGGAGAGAGTTGATAATTGTTGTTATGATTATGTTCCTGGAAAATTGATAATTGTTATGATTTTATATGCTTCGCATGCGCACGATTCTTCTCATTCTCACGCAAGCATGATCATTCACAAGACCTTTTTTTTAAAGGATTTTCCTTGCTTGTTGAGGCGTAATTATTTGGGTCCAAAATTATATAGTGGGTCAAAGTCTATATATTGCTATTTTAATTCATGTAGGATTCTGTTTTGACAGTAAAGTAATTTAAAGAATCCTGAATTCCTAATTATATTTGGTTTCCAATTATAAAGAAGATGTTAGGATTTAATCTAACTTTCTTTTTTTAAAGAGATTATATTCAATCTCATTAAAGAATTATACCTAATGAGGATTTTCAATTCTATACGGGGAATGACTCTGTGGAGATTGTGTGATCACTATAAATACAAGGTTTTACTCTGATTCTAAGGAACACACATTCAATTATTATTTTACAACACTAGAACATTAAGCATCCATTGTTAAACCTTATTCAGTCTATATTTATTTTCACACCAGAGCTATCATCTAGCGGTCCAAGCTGTCAAGCTTTTGGTGTGACTTCATTTCTGTGCAGGATTGGACGCGCTTTAGTGATTGGAGCGTGTGGCCGAATCTTTACGTTAACATTTGTGACAACCCGAGAATTTAGAAAATTATTAAAATCCTAAAATGATGGATTAAATGTTATATGATAGTCCTAGACTGAAAATAAGTGTATGGATTTGACATTACTGTGAAGAAATTTTAAGGATTTTAAAATTCTATGAAGGATTTTGGTGGATTTAAAATCTTTTAGTAGAGAATTGTCAAGGTTAAGTATCTAAGTGTATACAAGTCGGTATATGTGATCATATATGTGAACAGCAAATTGTTATGTGTATAGTTGTGGTTAAGGATCAAATGTTGATCAAATGAGTTGCATTAATGACAAACCCTAGAATTTTAATGAGAACGTTAAGGTTAAGTTATTAAACCCTAATTAGTGACTTTATGTGCACAATTGTGATTTATGATCAAGGAATTGATTTGATAAGTTAAACTTTAGTAAACCCTAAAGTTGGGTTAAAAACGTCATGTTTAAGTTAGAAAACCCTAACGACTGTTTAGAAACCTTAGCGATACGTCCGGAAACCCTAATTTTAGTTCCGGGAATCTGAAACCCTAATTCAGATATTCAAAACCCTAATTTGAGAATTCAAAGCCAAGTATAAAAGCCTAAGTGTTAAATTTTATGGGATAAAAAGAAAATGTCTAAATTTCTGTGAGACCCCAAATTTTATGAATAAATATTTAAATTTCTCGATTTTTTTTTTAATATTATGGTGTGGATTTGATATAATGTTATAGTTGTGGGTAATATTTATAAATTTTGAAAAGTATGCAAGTTGTTGTATAATATTCGATTTGTCGGGAAATATTCTTTTTGCCGGGGAATATCCATACGATGGTACAATCATTGGTGGACCCCACAACGGAATTATTGTCGAATTGAGAAAACGACAAAAATATTTTTATGAAAATAACGGCGGAAGTTTTACCGTTAAAAAATCATTGAACTACTCCTCATAGTAAAAGTATATAGTAATATCGTGGTTGCATAGTAGCACACCCAGTATTGATTATTGATGCTTACGTGAGAAGTCACTCGGTTTTGTTCAATTATTCTACAAAGAATTGTCGCGACAAGTATCTCACGTTATTTAATTCAATTATTGTCGATATTTTATATATTATTAAATCAATAATTGAGATGATAGAGTTATTAATATTATTATTTACAATATTAACGATGTCAGAAGTTCCGCCAGGAGATATTTGGTCACATAATTGCGGCTTGCTAATAGGAGAAATCCTTATCGAAAGCCCCCTCTTTCTTAGGAATGACACAGTCGATTAATATTGTGAATTATAATAATGATGATAAATGTTGTTAAATATATTGAGGTGTCTTTTTATGAAGTCACGAGTTTATATATATATATATATATATATATATATATATATATTTTATTAGTATTATTAATGTAATAAAATAGAAAAAGCTTTTTATATAAAACAAAATACTTTTATAAAGTTATTTGTTTTATTAGACTATAAATGAATATATTAAATTCTATTATGCATAGTGTTTTGCATAGTAAAATCTTTTTTATAAAATGTAATACTTTTATAAAGTTATTTATTTTATTAGATAATAATTAAAATATATTATATTTTATTATGCATAGTGTTTGCATAAGGCTCGTGCATAGTATTTGCATAGTAAAATCTTTTTATATAAAATGAATACTTTTATACGAGTTATTTGTTTTATTAGACAATAATTAAAATATATTATATTTTATTATGATAGAGCACTGCATACTATTTGCATAGTAAAATCTTTTTTATATAAAATGTAATACTTTTATAAAGTTATTTGTTTTATTAGAATAATAATTAGAATATATTATATTTTATTATGATAAGGCTCGCATAAGATTTGCATAGTAAAATCTTTTTATATAAAACTGAATATTTTATAAAGTTGTTTGTTTTATTAGACTATAAATAGAATATATTATATTTTATTTAAAAGATTTTGTTTTATTAGAATATTTTATTAATACTGCATAGTAAATCAATTTGGACCGTCAGTTTAAAAGTAAATCAATCTGGATCGTTCATGAATTAGTTACTATTCAGTCCATTCTCCTATAAATAGAAACTCATTCCTTCATTATTTCTTACGAATCCACTGAAACTCTAGAGAGAGAAACTATAGAGAGAAAGAAGAAAAGTATTCTGCTACTTCACTACTCCTATATCCAGCTTTCTTCTAAGGTAAGGGGTATTATTTCTTTTGTATTCATGAAGAGAACTTCATTATTCCATTCTTTATTATTACATTGTAATAACTTGTATCGCTGAGCTACCTATACTTGGTGAAATTCTTTTGTTATTCTATTCTTTATTATTATGTTGAATAACTTTTGTATATGCAAGTCTTGCATACATGGTGAAATTCTTCATTATTACATTCTTTATTATTATGTTGAATAATATGTCTACATCAAGATCGCATACATGATGAAATTCTTTTGTTATTCCATTCTCTATTATTATGTTGAATAACTTTTATATGTCTAAGTACCGCATACACGGTGAAATTCTTCCATTATTCCATTCTTTATTATTACATTGGAACATCTTGTCTGTGCGTTTACGCATGACCTGGTTCCGTTATTTATTATTCTGTTAGAATATCCTGTCGGTGCGTATTACGTATGGCCTAGTTCCATTAATTATTATTCTGTTGGAATAACCTGTCTGTGTGGTATATCGCATGCATGGTGATTTCTGTTGTTATTCCATTCTTTATTATTATGTTGGAATATCCTATCGGTGCGAATTTTGCCTGACCTGGTTCCGTTATTTATTATTCTGTTGGAATAACTTGCATGTGCGGTCTATCACATGTCTGGTGATTTCTTTTGTTATTCGATTCTTTATTATACTCAGTTGGTTAAAGTTTTGACTTCTATACTTCATGAAATTAGTGGAATATCATTGATATTTGCGCTTCATCCAGTATCTTTTAATGGAAATATTCTTCTGAGCATTCTTGAATTTTACTCTACAAAGAAGTATCATGTTGACAATTTAGACGTTATTAGTTCCTAGATAAATTAATTCATGAACTTGTTTTATTGAATTCTTATATAATTGTCATCATCCTCATGTTTATTTTATGTTGAAAGTCATTTGTTGCCTGTAGTGCATAGATGGACTTGGTATGATTATGACCAGAGATTAATCGGTATAATCATGATCGTAATGTTATAAATGATGTGGTAAAAGTCCTTATTGGCCTGTAGTGCATTGATGGACAGTTGTTGGCATGATCATGACCATTGATGAATACACGAATATCCTTAGCCCGTAGTGCATGGATAATTTGTGGTTGTGATACTAATGAATATCCTTGGCCGTAGTGCAAGGATGGTGTGAATTATTTATTACGCTGAGTCTCAGCGATAAAAATGATGAAAAACCTTTTAAAACATAGGAGATAGTAGATTTTATTCTCTACTTGACTCTTCTAATGGATTGCTTATTTCGCAGTAGTTAAACTTGATGTTTGTTGTATTTTATCAGTTTAACATTGTTGAAGACTAATGATAATTTATTCTGCATTATCTTAGTCATAATATTTCTTACTGGGCTAATTGAGCTCACCCTTTTCTTTCACTGTTCTCTTCAGGAAATGAGAACGTAGCCGGGACTAGTCGAGGAACGGAATAACGGTCCAGATGATAGCATTAGTAGTCATCACTATTCTGTTAAATAGTGTGACAATAAATGTAATGCGGACTCCATTGAGTGTGGATATTATCTAGATGACAATATTCTTATTAAAACTCTTAGATTATGTTATGTCGTATTTAATTTTACACGACTTTTGTATAATTAGTTTGTATTTGTATTCTGTACCATGTATTTGGCGACTCAGAATAGGTGTTGTATACCTATTTTGGGGGCGTCACAATTTCCCTGCAAATTATAGGGGAAAAGACCAAAATACCCTTAGTAGGTGCGAAATGATCAAAATACCCTTTTCTTAAAACTAAAGTAAAAGATTTGTAAAATCTTGGTGACTCATTACTCTATGTTCATCCCATGTGATCTAAATCTCCCAAGATCTGATTTGGTATGCCACCATGCAATATTACATACATTGTATAAAAAATCAAAGATTTAAGTACGTAAAAATATTACTTTACTTCTCATTTGCTCCAAGTCCCTTCTCTCTCTTCACTTTCGAAATCTAGAGTGAAAGAGAGTGAGAAACCAAGCCATGATCAAGCTTTAGCCTTTCAAGAACAAGATACAAAGATCAGAAATCAAGACCAAAGCATAAAAGGTATAAAAACCCTAACCTTGTAAATCTATGTATTTGATGTTAGATGTTTAAAGTTGTGTTAAGAGATGTTATTTAGTGATCCAAGATGTAACATCAAGGATCCATAACATCTAGAAGCCAGAAAATTAAGTTTTCAAACTGACTTAGAACCCTAATTTTAAAGCCTGACAGCCATATGTCAGGGCCTCTATATTTGTCTGTGTTAAGTGTTATGTGTGTTAGATGTTATAGACTTGTTCTTTATTATGAGGAGAGTAGACTGGAAGTGGAATCACCTCCATACCATGTCTAGATCTCAAGTTATAAGCAGTCAAACATGGTTGAACGACCATGACCAATTAGAATCTGGGCAGCCCATATTTTCAAGAAAGCTTCTGACAAATTTTTGCTAGCCTTTAATCTTGCCGTGTTTAAGTAGTTTGGACAAGTTGTTGTTTTAATGTTGTAGAATGACATGTAGCCTACACATATATGTCTTTAGATCACTTAGGTCTTACATTGGATCAAAGAATAAAGGGTCAAAGTAGAGTTGACCACTTGTTTTGATGAATTTCTGGAAAACCCAAAATTCACCAAGAACAGTTTTCTGACATGGTTTGACCATGCCAAATCTGGTTCATGTGTTGTTGTTAGGATGACCAGATGTGTTGTAAATGTTCCTTGATATATGGACTACAAGTGTGAGCCATTAGATTACACAAAACAAACCCAGAATGAAAGTTATAAGGATCCAAAGTAGGCACCATGAACTGTTCTTTATTTCTAGAAAACCCAAAAATGAAGAACAGCGTCTGACAAGGTTTTTGAGAGATTAAATTTCTCTGTTGTATAATGATTTAGCCATGAAATTAGTTTAGAGTTGTAGTACTACATCAGTACTACAACATTAACATTTTAGATGACCAGAAAACATATCAACCAAAGATCTAGCACAGGTAAAATAAGGAACCTGGTAATCTGAGTATGAAGATCTGGGCAGGCTCAAGAACACCTATAGCGACGGTTCTATCGCTATAGAGCCCTTTAGTGACACTTAATTTCCAAAAATTAATTATTTTAATAAATAAATAGAAAAAAATAGTTTTTAATTATTAAAAATACAAAATAAATTCTTAAAAATTATTTTAAAGTCCAAAAATGGGTTTTTAATTATTCTGAATATATTTCATAAATATTTAATATTTTTGGAATAATAATGGTATTTAATTTATTTAATTATAATATAAAATAAATTATTTAAAAATGATTTTATATACATGAAAAATTATATTATGGTGTTAGAAAATATTTTAAGTTATTTTTAATAAATTTTGATATTTTGTGATGAATTTCATTAATAAATTAATATTAATGGAAATTGATTTATTTAATGAATATAATAAATAAATTATGGAAAATTAGAATTAATGATTTAAAAATCAAATAAAATGATTTAAGTGTTATAAAAATATTTTAAGTTATAAAATATAACTTTTGATATTTTGTCATGAAAATATTAATATTTTAGTATTAATGTCAATTATCGGATAATGGATTTAAATGTTAAAAATCATATAAATGTGATTTTATGGTATTAAAAATACTTTATAATATTATAAATATATTATAATATTATATTATGATTTTCATTAATATTTAATATTAAATAAATATTAGTGATAAGAGAATAAGGTGGTATTTATATTATATAAATACGATATTAATGATTTAAAAATAATGACAAATGGTAATAATTACTTAAAAATTATTACGAGTCTTTGAAAAATGTTTTGACTGAATAGAAAATTATAGAAGTTAATTGTTAAGTGTTTAGACCGAGTCTTAGTGATTTTAGGCTCGAGAGTTATCCGACTAGACCGTCGGGATGTTAGAATTGTGTCGGGTTCAACTCAGATTGAAATAGTTTGACTTGATACCGAGTCATGGGTAGTTTATGGACTGATAGGGTTATGTGTCATGCATTTAGGATTTTATATATATATATATATATATATATATATATATTATTATATACCGTGATGATAGTATTCTAATATTGGAGATCTATATTATCAATATTAGGTCTTCGGATAAAGCGATATAAACTGTGTAGCAGTAATCGATGATACAGGCAAGTTTCTAACCTTGAACTTCTAATTGTTGTGCAAGTTTTCTCTAAACTCGACCTCGAGTTGTTCTTTCAATTATGCTTATGGTTAATCATTGCTAATTACCATGTCTACGATTTGTTGAATAACTTTCTGTGCAAATAATGCATGTGTTAATCAAGTATGAAAGGCTAATCACCTTTATTACCATCTAGTCCAGTTATAAATTGTTCATGTTCTTTCTTGACCATTCAATTCCTATTGACTTGGTCATTCAGTTATAAAAATTTGTTCATGCTAATTCACAACTATATTGTTGAATGTTAGCCAACTATTATTCAAATTCTTTCTATCATGATATATCCTCAAATAAACTTAAACTTGATGGGCAAACCTTTTGCTCACCCTTGCTATATCATGATAAACATTGCAGATTAAGACGAATATGTCGGATACAAGACAAGACAAAAGATAGTTCCAGCTTTAGTTTATATGTGCAGATAAAGTTTGTAACAGTATTAATGACATTGTAAGTCAAATAAGTTATGAATTGTGTATAAGTTAAGGTTACTCGGCCTTGGGGATTAGTGTGTAATGTTTAATGTATAAACAATTTATGTTTATATCTACCGCAATTAGTTATAGAAATAGTATACCAGATCCATTGTGATTAGGACCCAGATTTGGGGCTATTACAACATTAACGCTAGAAGGAGGGCTTTTTAGTGTTGCTAGTTTTCAATCACAAAAGTTGTTCCAGTTGCAATCATTGTGAACAATAAGAAGACAGTCTCTGTTTGTGACCATTCAACGGCTGACCCCCCTCCTCCTTAACCAAGGGGTGAAACCAAGGATCGGTTGGGGCCATCAGTTTCGGAGCGGTTGGGGTCTCAGGCCAAGTTCGTGGCCCCATCTAATGACAGCACAAACGGTCCTCAGCGAAGATTGTTCTCGACAGCCAGTAGGGATGCAGGACCAGGGGGCAGTGTTGCCTCCTTTCTAGTCTAACAAAAAGGACTCTAACTCATGCAAACATACATGGGTCAACAAGTAGTACAGAGTAAGAAAAGTATCGATCCATGGAGAAAGATTTTAAATCTAAATTATCATACAGCAACTATATCACTATTTTTATATGCTTAAACGAACAACTCTCAATTATGATTGATTCTAAATTTAATTTACGAAATAAAAATATAATACTAAAGTAATGTAATCAAATTTGGAGAAGAATGAGATTCTAATTTTATTTAATATTTCATCTAAACTGCAACCATCATGTAATGTTTACATGTTTATCATGGAAAATTAGTCAAGAGCACAATAGTGGACATAACCATTTTTCAATGAACTATAACCAATTTACATAACCTCCACATATGATAGAAATCATGTAAGCAACACTATTACCAAGATCACTATATGTCTATGTGAAATTGCAGCAATAATGAATTAAGTGCAGGCTCTTTTCATGACTGCACACGGTGAAATGGTATATGTTTATCCAGTTCACGAATCTCAAAGCTTAATAATTCAGCCTCAAGAACATATGCCATTATGATTTAATCCATACTCATATTTCATTTTTTAAATTTGTATAAGCATATAAGGTGAATGGTGATCAATCATTTATTTATTACGCTCAATCAAAATGGTTAATCCAATGATAAACATACAACAATACACTCAAATATATAAATTTAGACTACATATCAAAATCCATTAGAATCCTATAATGGAGTTTAGTTCATTTCTGAACCAAAAGCCATTATGGGATTGAAGCAATTCATATAATTAAATACTGCAAACAAAAGAGATAATAGAAATGATAAACAAATCTGTTAAACCCATTTGCAGAATTTGTTCCAAGCTTGTTCCAATGCACCAGTAATCTCTAGAAATGAAACTAATGATTATTGAATAACTAAGATGAAGAGAGGATATAGAATGTATCAAGAAATGATCAAAACCTGTCTAAACTAGTTAAAACTTAAGAACCCTAATTACTGATATGAAAACTGATAAAAGACTCTAATCAAACACGTCTGGTGCCAACCATATCGTTCAGTTAAGCCTTAAAGCGCTCAAATTTCAAATTAAAAAAGTCAACAAAACAGATTGCAGAGGACTCACGCGGCCGTGCGATAGGTTTGTCTGACGAGGTCTTGGCGCAGGCGAGCGATATTCCTTCTTTGTTGAGGCGCGACCATGCGATGGTACAAAACTGTCGGACTTCATGTGGCGCGGGCGCGCAATGTAAGGCCTGATTAGTCGTGCGACTACTGCAATTTATCTTCTGATGTCTTGCTGTTGTTGCTTCTTATTTGTTGTCGTTCGTTCTTCATTCCTTCTCTTCTTCACTGCTTCATTCCTCATCTGCTCATGTTCCTCTTGCCATGCCTTTGCTAGCTTCATGTCATCATGCCAATGCCAATCCTTGCCATTTCTTGCTTTTTCATGCCATAGGAGTTCCAATTACAAGTATTGTAAAATAAACATAAAATGCAACTAAAATATAGTAAAAACTACTTGAGATGAGCATAATTCTAGTGAGTTGGCACCCAATAAGTAGGTATAGAACCTACTTATCAAATACTCTCAAACTTAAACTATTGCTTGCCCTCAAGCAATGCATACGACAATAAACAATGCAATGCAACTACATGCTATGCAAACTAAACTATGATGCAAATAAGTCCCAAGTTTTTCCAGCAAAAATGGAATTCCAATCTAATGTGCCTCAACGAATTCTCCACATTCAAGAATAAAATGTCAAACTAAGCTATAGGCATAATATCAAACACTCAAATAACCCATACTCACTATAAAGATGTTGTGTGTGTGGTGTTCACTAAAAATTTGACAAAGGCAAAGAATACACATGTTATACTGCTCAAAACAGAAAATTACAGTCTAAATCCAGATCCATGTATACTAATGCAACAAAAACTACTCCAACACATCAATACAAACTAAGGTTCAACAATGGGTTTAATTTGCTTTATTTTTACTCACGGGGGAGATTTTCACACTTTCCCGCTGTGTTTATTGCTATATTTTTTATTTTTATTTTTTTCTACAATGAGTGTGTTTTACGCTCCATCTCGCCCCGTCCAAAGATTCAATAATTCAGCTCAGGAAGGTTCCAAGATAGATTTTTCTCTTTTTTTTATACACAATAAGCATACCCATGTGTTCCCAAAGTTTGATTATCAATGTTTTCATAGCTTAAGTCCACTTTCTACACAATTCTCTTTTTTAAAAACTACATTTTCTATTAAGAAATAAAAACACAGTACTCTTATACCAACAAGCATATGTGAACACGTATGTGCTAACCGAAAGCATCTAAACAACAGGCATGGATTACATCATGTAAAACATTATAGTTAAGCTCATATTATCTAGTAAATTCAAAAATCCTTCAAACTCCATAAAGCTAGAAATTTGGGACATGCAACTAAACACATAACTAAAACATATAATAACTACTAAAAATAGAAAAAAAATCTGCAATTATTTATTAACACATAATCATGCAAAAGTTAAACTAAACATGCAAAAATATGCAAATTAACTACATGGAACTACACTACTATCCAATACCCCCAAACTTAACATATTCATTGTTCCAATGAATGAAGGTATATGGTTTAAAGGAACTCCCCTAATGATCAGCTGCACCACCCTCTTCGGGTGGTGAATCCGACGGTGGAAATGGCACGGTTGTCCCAAATTGTGGCCACTCGAGCATGGTACCCTGCTGAGCAAAAGCCTCCGCTAGAGACCTCGTCAAACCCATAGCAAACGCTGCAAAATTATTGTACATAGCATTGACCTTCCTCTTTAACCTTCGGAGCTGACGATCATCAGTAGAAACAGTGGCTTGAGTAGAGGTGCCTTCTTTATTTGTCCTTGAAGGATGCGGTGATGGTGCAGATGACACAGGACGAAGGATGAAACTGTAAGACCCAAACTTATTATAAATAAAATTGAATTTTTCCTCTATTCATTATTCTAAATTAATAAGGTGTTAATTTGATATAATACTTTGGTTATGGGTGAAATGGCCAAATTTTATAAAATAAGCAAGTGGTTATAAAATATTCATTTCTGTCGGGGAATATTCGTTTGGTCGTGGAATATTATTGTTGTCGGAGAATATTCGTACGACGGCGCAGCCATTTGTGGGCCCCATAACGGAATAACTGTCGGATGAAGAAAATGACAAAGTTTGAGTTTTATAAATAATGGCGTAATTGTTACCGTTAACACTGTTAGAATACCTAGTGGTTAAAATACAGTAATACGCGTGGTTGCACAGTAGCACACGGTATGGCACAATATTTTTGGAATTATTGATTCTTACGTAAGAAGGCACTACTCAATAATTGTTATAGTAGTTACTGTTCAATATTTTATTTTATTGATTCAATAATTGTTGCGTTGATAGTTTATATTATTGTTGTTTCAATAATTGTCATTGCACAGTATTTCCCATTATCAGATCAATAATTCATATTATTTGAATAATATTATTAGATAGCATTATTGGCAATGTCTAGAAAGTTCATCGAGGAGAGGTTTGGTCACCTAATTATACTTGGCAAGGAAAAAAATCCTTATTGAAAGCCCACTCTTTCCTGAACTACTTTTGGTTGTCGTTATTGTGATTATGTAATATTATTTATGAATAATTAATTATTGATTTATATGATAAGGAAATATTTATTTGATGTGAATATTAATGATGAATTTATTTATGTGGTTATAAATGAAGGAATTAATGTTGAGGTGTTTTAGCGGTATTTTTTCGGAATGGAGGTATTAAAAATCATCCGTTTATGGATTTCGGATATTTTCTATTTGGAATTTGGAAAAACTCAAAGCTACAAAGTTGTAGAGAATTCGATTTCATGTGGAATGGACATAAAATCGTATTTTTCTAATAAACGGGCTATTTTCTATGAATTACCAAAGTTTCGGAAAATAAAATAATTTTTATTAAATTATGGGTGGGACCCACTTTTTGGTTGGTGTTGAATGCATATGGGCTGCTGAAATATTTCAGAATTGGTGGCTAGCTTGTTCATGCGTAGAAGAAAGAATGAGAAATAATATTATTTTAGTCTCCAATGGCGTTCTAGCATTTTCCTATAAATAGACGCTTAGGTTAGAATTGAAAATCACACCAGAAACAAGTTTTCTTTCTCTCTAGATTATCGAGCGTATTTTTTTGAGTATTTTGATACTTTGAGAGTTGCTATTCAAAGGTGCAAGTTTCACAAAGACTATATCCAAAATTCACCAAGTAAATACGGTTATTTTGAGGTAAGGGATGTTATTTTCTTCTTAAATGATATTATTTTCTTCAATATCATTATGCCGAAATATTGGTTTGAACTTTTTAATCAAATTTGAAACTTTTTGTGTTGGGGTTACTATTCACGTATACGGCACTATTCACGAATACGACACTATTCACCGAAAAATGAAATTTTTCCTTTTTGTCCAAGATGTGTATTTTGGTTACTATCTTTGATTGTATCCATGTTTTGATTTTTATTTTTGAATTTTGCTTCAAAATTGGTTATTATAAAGTATTAGTGATCTTGGATAAACTGTAACACGAATCCCTAATATTTGTCCTTCTGTCTCACTAGATTCATTCTCTAAAATGTTTTTCATCATCCTCAGTCCTTAATGATGATATTATTGAATATCTTTGGCACAGTAGTGCAAAGATAAATGATTAATCGATGAATATCTTTGGCCCGTAGTGCAAAGATGAACAGTGTTGAGATGAACACGACCAATGGTGATACAAAATGAATATCTTTGGCTCAGTATTGCAAAGATGAATATTCGATTAAAGATGTTTATTGATTGTTATTACAGGATAAAATATTGATGATGGACTTTTAAATCTTAGAAGATAGTAGAACTCATTCTCTACTGACTCTTCTAATGGATTGTTGTTTCATTGCAGCTTTTGATCTAAAACTTGTTGTCTATTATGTTTTATCGATTTTTCCCTGTTGAAGACTAATGGTAATTTGTTGTATATTATCTTAGTCATAATATTCTTTACTGGGCTAGTTGAGCTCACCCTTTTCCTTTTTGTTCCATTTTTCTTCTCAGGAGGTGAGAACATAGCAGGATCGAGTCGGGGTATGGAGTGATGGTTCTAGAAAGATGTTTTAACAGTCCTCACTATTTCTGTAAAGTAGTGTATGAATAATTATAATGAGGACTTATTTGAGTGTTGATATTGTCTAGAAGACAATATTTGTATTTAAACTCATAGTATGTGTTGTCGTATTTTGCACGACAATTGTATTATTGAAGTTGTAGTTTGCTTTCTGTACCATGTATTTGACGACTCGGAATGGGTGTTGTATACCTATTTTGGGGGCATCACAGAAATCCTTACCCCTTGGGTGCGGGGTACCTTCTGCCCAATCTTCAAATTTTGTTATCGTGGCGTGAGTGATATCCTGACTTGGATATTGCAGTTTTTTATCTGTCAACCTAACTCCTACCCGAGCACACAAATGAGTAACAATCGAGGCATGTGGTATACTTCCTGTAGTGCTCCCCCGCATATAACTTAACATATTCTGATTAAGGAGATGACCAACGTCAATGTATTTCCCTGTAACAATCCCCCACAGAATGATTGCTCGTTCAGTTGTAATCTCATGTTGATGGGATGATGGCATGAGTTTTGTACAAACAAAGAGATTCCAAGCCTTAGCAAAATGGTTGAGAGTTGAAGCGGAAGGTCCTGGGCTGATTAGTGTCTGGCTTGTAAGTCCATTGTGTCCCTAGTATACACAAATCAGTAATGACCTCATCTAGGTTTGTCTCCATTCGTTCCACCTCAACCCAATTTGTACGTCAAGTTGGAGGGTCGGGTAAATTGAAGACGCCGCGAATTACCCTTGGGAGATAGTCCACTTAAACCCCTCGAACGAAAGAAAAGCCACTCATTGTCTCCTTTGTATTCGCATAAAATTCCCTTACAATGGCCATAGGTGCAGCCATGGGTGTAGAGCAGACTCCAGGCCAACATCTTTCCCTGATCATATCTTTTAATTGCCCATCTTGTGCCTCTGGGTTGAAACCTTTCTCTCTCTAACAAATGATTTAGCCACAATTCGGTAATACTCTAGCTGGGCATCAAGACTGACAAACTTGGAAAAATCTACATTGTCACCACTCTGGCTGCTTGCAGAAGACGATTCTAGAGTGCGAGAACGAGCACATTTTGGTCCCATTATGCTGATGAAAAGAAAAACTCCAAATTGAAAAGAAGAATTGGAATGAGAAAATACGTGCACTGAACTCCCCCAAACTTACTGGTTTGACTCACTCTCTGAAGAAACCCTAACTTCTCTGGGACTGATTATAGGATAAAGATAGAAGTTGGAATATGGATAAGAAGATGGAATGCGTATATAATGGGGTGAGGAGTTACGAATTTGAAATGGAATGGTTGGGAGAGGAGTCGTGCGTCTGTAGAGAGAAAGGGATACACACGATTCGAATGTAACTGAAATAAGAAATGGGAAAAGACACGTCTTTAAAAACTTAAAAAAATTTCAAACTCCGGTCTCGGGCGCGGCCACACAGTTTTTGAACTGGATAGTGGCGCGGGCGCACGATAGGTTATGTTGCACAGAAATATGGCGCGGCGAGCCATTTTGTATTGATTTCCTTGTGCGGCCGCGCTGCCCTGCATCCTACCATACTGATCTGCATCATTAAATATAGCAAAATGGCCACTGATAATCTGTAATGCACCTATGCAATCAACAAATACCATTATGAGATATATCAAGTCTCAAAAATCAAAACCATGACTAATGACTATGCAAAAATGACTATCCTAAAACAATGTTTTCTATGTTACTTTTAATCATCATCATATGCACATTTAGCTCCAATAACCTTATTCCACACTTGTTATGATATAACAAATAACATGAAAAGGAAATAAAAAATATGATCAAAACATAATTAAACAAGAAGTAAGGATAGAAATAATGGGATGCCTCCCATCGAGCGCTAAGTTATAGTCAATTAGCTTGACTATCTCTGACTTAATCATGTTGAAGAAAGAATGGAGGTGAATTTTTTCCTATCAACCTCACCACTAAAATAATGCTTAAGCCGTTTTCCATTCACTTTGAATGGCTTGTCTGGGAATTTGTCGAATACCTATACTGCACCATGTGGATAACTTGGCTTTACTGTGAATGGCCTTGACCACCTTGATTTGAGCTTCCCAAGAAAAAGTTTAAGTCTTGAATTAAACAATAGAACTCTTTGTCCCGGCTCGAATACTCTCTCTATAATCTTGCGATCATGCCCTTTCTTCACCTTTTCTTTATACAGCTTGGAGTTTTCATACTCCTGTAATCTGAATTCATCCAACTCATTGAGTTGGAGTAGGCATTTTTCACCTGCAACCTTCAAATCAAAGTTAAGCTTCCTGATTTCCCAATACGCCTTATGCTCAAGCTCCATGGGAAGGTGACAAGCCTTTCCATAAACCAGCTGAAATGGTGACATGCCCAACAGAGTCTTATAAGCAGTCCTATACGCCCATACAGCATCATCAAGTTTTAATGACCAATCCTTTCTTGTGGGGTTCACGACTTTCTTCAAAATTCTCTTTACTTCACGATTTGAAACCTCTGCTTGGCCATTGGTTTGAGGATGGTAAGTTGTAACAATGCGATGATTTACCCCATACTTAGCCAACAGAGCTGTAAACTGCCAATTACAAAAATGACTGCCTTCATCACTAATAATAGTCCTTTGAGTCCCAAACCTTGTAAAAATACTTCTTTGTAAAAATCGTAGGACCACTTTGGCATCATTAGTTGGAAGAGCTGCCACTTCCACCCACTTCGAAACATAGTCGACTGCTAACAAGATATATAAATTTCCACATAAAGAAACGAAAGGACCCATGAAATCTATCCCCCAAACATCAAAAATTTCAACCTCGAGGATCGTGTTCAATGGCATCTCATTCCTTTTCTATATATTCCCAATTCTTTGACATCTGTCCCATCTCTAGACAAAACTGTAAGCATCTTTAAAAATTACGGCCAGTAGAATCCTGCTTGTAACACTTGGGCCGCTGCCCTCTCTCCACCGCAGTGACTTCCATATAATGAAGCGTGGCAGTCTTGTAAAATCCCCTCTGTCTCACTATATGGGATACATCTCTTTATCATCTAATCAACGCATTGTTTGAACAAATATGGTTCATCCCATATAAACTAC
The DNA here is from genome assembly GCA_020205615.1 of Panax quinquefolius. Classification (NCBI taxonomy): domain Eukaryota; kingdom Viridiplantae; phylum Streptophyta; class Magnoliopsida; order Apiales; family Araliaceae; genus Panax; species Panax quinquefolius. The sequence continues at coordinate 124,496,766 of CM035155.1, read as the reverse complement.
TTCACGTCATGCAAAAATTTCTTCTTTTAATGACCAACTAAGTCAGAAGGGATCATCCTACTCACCAAGTAGTTAGCATAGTCTGCAAACCATGGCACTTCCCTTTCACCACAAATAACTGTTCGTCTGGAAAGGACTCATTAATCACAATCTTGTCATCTACCTCCCTTCCCGAATTTTCCAGTCGAGATAAGTGGTCCGCCACTTGGTTCTCAGTTCCCTTTCTTTCCTTAATCTCCTAATCGAATTCATGCAACAAAAGTATCCATCTGATCAAACGAGGCGTTGCATCCTTCTTTGCCACCAAGTATCGAATTGTCGCATGATCCGTGTACACTATCACCCTTGTACCAATCAGATAAGCTCGAAACTTGTCAAAAGCATACATAACTGCCAATAATTCCTTCTCTATGGTGGTGTAGTTCAACTGAGCATCAGTAAGGGTCTTGCTCGCATAGTATATCACATGAAAAATCTTTTCCCTTCTCTGGCCCAAAACAGCCCCCATAGCATAATCACTGACATCATACATCAACTAAAATGGTAGTTCCCAATCCGGTGTTGTAATCACTGGTGTTGACGTTAACTTCCTCTTTAAATACTCAAATGCAGTCACGCAATCCTCATCAAACCTGAACTGTGCATCCTTCTCCAATAAGCTACAAAGTGGCTTTGTTATCTTGGAGAAATCTTTAATGAATCTGCGATAGAAGCCTGCATGTCCTAGAAAACTTCAAACACCTTTTATAGAAGTAGGTGGTGGCAAATTCTCAATAGTATATAATTTGGCCCTGTCCACCTCTAGTCCTTTCTTCAACACCTTATGTCCCAAAATGATTACTTCTTGTACCATAAAATGACACTTTTCCCAATTTAACACCAAGTTCGTCTCAACACATCTTCTCAATACCATCACTAAATTTTCCAGACACAAATCAAAAGAATCACCAAATACTAAAAAATCATCCATAAACACCTCCACATTATGCTCCACAATATCCGAAAAGATAGCCATCATATATATCTGAAAAGTGGCTGAAGCATTGCACAAACCAAAAGACATCCTTCTAAAGGCGAATGTACCATATGGACATGTAAAAGTTATCTTTTCTTGGTCTTCTAGAGCTATCACAATGTGATTGTAGCCTGAATACCCGTCCAGAAGGTAATAAAACTCATAACCCGCTAGTCTATCCAACATCTAATCGATAAACGACAGTGGGAAGTGATCTTTCCTTGTAGCTTTGTTAAGTCTGTGGTAGTCCATGCAGACTCTCCACTGTGTCACTATTCTCGTCGGAATCAACTCATTGTTTTCATTAGAGACTACGGTCTTACCACCCTTCTTCGATACACACTGTACCGGGCTCACCCATGAGCTATCTGAAATCGGATATATAATGCCTGCATCCAGCCATTTCAACACTTCCTTCTTGACCACTTCCTTCATGATTGGATTAAGTCTTCTTTGTTGTTCCATTAAAGGCTTGCTATCATCTTCTAGTAGGATCTTGTGCATATAGAAAGATGGGCTAATCCCTTTTATATCTGCTATAGTCCACCCAATTGCTGACTTGAACTCTCTGAGAACTCTTAGCAGTTTTTCTTCCTGAAAAGATGTTAGTGCAGAAGAAATAATCACAAGTAATTTTGAATTCTCATTTAAAAATGCATACCTTAAATGGTATAGAAGTGGTTTCAATTCAAGCTCTAGAGGTGTCTTAAGAGATGGCTTTAATTTCACTGATGACTCTCCAGCTTTCTTTAATGGCTCAACAAGAGTCTTGAACTTCCTAAACTGTGGAGTTGTGTCAAGTATTTGAAAATTTTCTTCAATCTCACCATCTGCTATCTCTGAACTTCCCATAATAGCATTTCTAAATGGTTCATGTTCCACCAAGTTCTCAACTTCATCATTCAATACCTTTTCCACCAAATTAACCCTGAAGCATTCCTCTTCATCTGTTGGAAAAGCATTCCTCTTCATCTGTTGGAAATTTCATCGCCTTGAATAAATTGAAACTAAATGGTTCATGTTCCACCAAGTTCTCAACTTCATCATTCAATACCTTTTCCACCAAATTAACCCTGAAGCATTCCTCTTCATCTGTTGGAAATTTCATCGCCTTGAATAAATTGAAAGTGACTTCCTGATCATGAACTCGCATTGTCAATTCTCCTTTCTGAATGTCTATCAAGGTCATTCCTGTAGCTAGGAATGGTCTTCCAAGAATGATTGGTATACTTCTGTCCTCTTCATAATCTAATATAATGAAATCAGCCGGAAAGATGAATTTATCTACTTTCACCAGTACATCTTCCATAATACCCCGTGGACAAGTGATAGACCTGTCAGCTAACTGTAAAGAAATATTTGTCGGCCTTGGGGCTGGCAATCCTAATTAATTAAACACTGATAACGGAATCAAATTTATAATTGCCCCAAGATCGCACAAACATTTGCTGAAGCTCATATTTCCAATTATACAAGGTATCGTGAAGCTGCCCGGGTCCTTCATCTTTGGAGGTAACTTGTGTTGAAGCACTGCACTACATTCTTCAGTCAAGGCTACTGTTTCAAAGTCTTCTAACCTCTTCTTCCTTGACAAGATACCCTTCATAAACTTTGCATAACTAGGCATCTGTTCCAATGCCTCAGCGAAGGGTATATTGATCTGTAGCTTTTTAAATACCTCTAAAAACTTACTGAACTGCTTGTCTTCCCTCTGCTTATGTAATCTCTGTGGATAAGGAACAGGAGGGTGAACAACTGGTATCTTGATCACTGATTTCTCAGATGAATCTTCTTTATTCTTCTTCACTTCTCGCTGTTCTGAACCTTCTTTATTCAAACCATCCTCAGAAGAATTTTCATCACTGCGCAGTTTCCTCGTGCAAATGAGGCGCGGGCGCGCCATGCTGAATTTCTGCAGTTTGCTTCCCTGATTGAAGTGTAATTGCCTGACATTGCTCTTTACCCTCCCTTCTTGGATTAGCCTCTATTGTACTTAGAAATAAACCATGTGGTCTGTTGTTAAGCATGCTAGCCATCTGACCCATTTGAGTTTCCAAATTTTTGATAGCCACTGCTTGGCTTTTAATCATCACTTCGGTATTTTCCATATACTTCATCATCATATCTTCCATCTCTGAATTCTTCTCTTGCGGAGGTGCAGGTTGTAGATGATGTTCTTGCTGCTGTGAAAATCTAGGGGGATAGGGTGGTCTTGATGAAAATTATTGTTGAGATGGTTGTGCCTGAAATTGATGTTGTGGTTGAAACTGACTTTGTTGATTGTTTTGATTATTTGACCAACTAAAATTTGGATGGTTGCGATTGTTGGAGTTGTAAGTATTCTAAAACTAACTTTGATTCTTTTGGTAGTTACTCACATATTGTACAAACTCTGAACTGATAGCACACTAATCAGTTGAATGCGACCCTGCACATATCCCACACACGAAAGCAGCTGTCTTCGCCTTACTTTCCGTCAAAGAGTTGATCTTCTTTGCCATAGATGCCATCTAAGCTGACAACTGAGTGATATCATCCACCTCTAACAATCCTGCAACTTCGAGCTGTGGCATTCTAGGTGTAGGATTTTGAAAATCGTTAGCTGTCATAGTCTCTATAAGATTGTAGGCCTCTTCATAGCTCTTCGCCCATAAAGCTCCTCCTGCAGCTGCATCTACAATTGGCCTTGACTGCCATCTCAATCCATCATAAAATGTATTAATCACCATCCAATCCGGTATACCATGGTGTGGACATTTCCTTAGCATCTCTTTGTATCTTTCCCAGGCTTCATATAAAGATTCACCTTGCTGCTGCTCTAACTGGGAAATTGTTGTCCTCATTTTAGCAGTCTTAGCCATTGGAAAAAATTTGGCTAAGAACTTTTGTGCTAGGTTCTCCCATGTTGTAATAGATCCTGAAGGTAAAGAGTGAAGCCAACTTCTTGCTTTGTCCCGTAAAGAGAATGGAAATAGTCTGAGCCTGATTGCATGCTCTGTCACCCCGTTGTATCTGAAAGTGTCACATATTTCTATGAAACTCAATAGATGCTCATTCCGAACATCTGTAGCAGCACCCCCAAACTGTACCAAATTTTGCACCATTTAAATAGTGCCCAAATTTATCTCAAAAGTGTTGGCTGCTATAGCTGACCTGACTATACTCGACTGTAATCCATTGATGTTCGACATTGAATAATCTCTTAAGGCCCTATGCTCCTCTCTTTGCTCTTCTGCTGCCATGTTGGATGTTGTGGTCTCTAAAGCTTCTTGTAAATTCCTACGCACTCTCGTTTTCCAACCTTTTCCGTTAATGTTATCCTGAGCAGGTGTTAACTCAGAATTGGATGACCGCGTGTGCATAAAATATATACAAGTACCTGAAACACAAACAAAAACAAAAATAGAAATAAGATAACATTAAATTTATCTAAGTCATACAAATTTAGCTTTAAATGGATGATAATAATACTAAAATTAAACGCATTTCCCTGGTAACGGCGCCAAAAACTTGTTGCCTCCTTTCTAGTCTAACAAAAAGGACTATAACTCATGCAAGCATACATGGGTCAACAAGTAGTACATAATAAGAAAAGTATCGATCCACAAAGAAAGGTTTTAAATCTAAATTATCATACAACAACTATATCACTATTTTTATATGCTTAAACGAACAACTCTAAATTATGATTGATTCTAAATTTAATTCATGAAATAAAAATATAATATTAAAGTAATGTAATCAAATTTGGAGAAGAATGAGATTCTAATTTCATTTAATATTTCATCTAAACTACAACCATCATGTAATGTTTACATATTTATCATGGAAAATTAGTCAAGAGCACAATAGTGGACATAACCATTTTTCAATGAACTATGACCAATTTACATAACCTCCACATATGATAGAAATCATGTAAGCAACACTATTACCAAGATCACTATATGTCTATGTGAAATTACAGCAATAATGAATTAAGTACAGGCTCTTTTCATGACTACACTCGGTGGAACGGTATATGTCTATTCGGTTCACGAATCTCAAATCTTAACAATTCAGCCTCAAGAACATATGCCATTATGATTTAATCCATACTCATATTTCATTTTTCAAATTCATATAAGCATACAAGGTGAATGGTGATCAATCATTCATTTATTACGCTCAATCAAAATGGTTAATCCAATGATAAACATACAACAATACACTCAAATATATAAATTTAGACTACATATCAAAATCCATTAGAATCCAATAATGGAGTTTAATTTATTTCTGAACCAAAAGTCATTATGGGATTCAAGCAATTCCTAGAATTAAATACAGCAAACAAAAGAGATAATAGAAATGATAAACAAATCTGTTAAACCCAAATGTAGAATTTGTTCCAAGCTTGTTCCAATGCACCAGTAATCTCCAGAAATGAAACTAATGATTATTGAATAACTAAGATGAAGAGAGGTTATAGAATGTATCAAAAAATGATCAAAACCTCTCTAGACTAGTTAAAACTTAAGAACCCTAATTACTGATATGAAAACTGATAAAAGACTCCAATCAAACACGTCTGGTGCCAACCATATCGTTCAGTTGAGCCTAAAGCGCTCAAATTTCAAATTACAAAAAATCAACAAAACAAACTGCAGAGGACTCGCGCGGCCGCGCAACATTACACTACAAAACGGGCGTGAGCGCGAGATAGGTTTGTCTGACAAGGTCTTGGCACGGGCGCGTGATATTCCTTCTTTGTTGAGGCGCGGCCGCGTGATGGTACAAAATTGTCTGATTTCATGTGGCGCGGGCGCGCGATGTAAGGCCTGATTAGCCGCGTGGCCGCGTGGCTACTGCAATTTATCTTCTGATGTCTTCCTTATGTTGCTTCTTATTCATTGTCGTTCGTTATTCATTCCTTCTCTTCTTCCCTGCATTCATTCACTGCTTCATTCCTCATCTGCTCATGTTCCTCTTGTCATGCCTTTGCTAGCTTCATGTCATCATGCCAATGCCAATCCTTGCCATTTCTTGCTTTTCCATGCCATAGGATTTCCAATTACAAGTACTGCAAAATAAACTTAAAATGCAACTAAAACATAGTAAAAACTACTTGAGATGAGCATAATTCTAGTGAGTTGGCACCCAATAAGTAAGTATGAAACCTACTTATCAGCCATGTCGATGATTCACCATCCCGAACACGTCCCAACGATATTGGTCGTGATGAAAGAAGATTGATCTTGTCAAAAAAGGCGCAGGAGACTGATGAGGCCATGAAAGCTTTGCTCTTACAACGGAAGGAAATCGATCAGTAGATGGTTCTCTTAATCAGAGGGAACAAGAATGGTGCCTCCAGCCACAGCAGAAGACGGTGGCAGTTGTCAGGGAATCGGTCCAGGACACATCATCTAGATGATTCTTGGCGGACCGAGTGTCGACTCTGAAGTCTCTCTTATGATAGAAGCAGATCAAGGGATTGATCATCCGGGAACCAGTCCAGAACACATCGTCCGGACAGTTCTCGGCACACTAGGAGCAGGCACCGAAGTTGCTCTAGAGCAGCAAATTTGGAAGGTAGGGGTCAGTCAAACCAAAGGCGACAAGACAAACCCAGGCAGAACAGGCCTCCAAAGATTAATGATGTAGAGGCGCTGACCAAAAAAACATGAAGAAATACAGAAGTAGTTAGCCGAGGTAATGCAGAGAAAGAAAGACTTGCCCAAAAGTCATTTTTGTTCTCCCTAGAAATCATTCGGGAAAAAGCTGACCCGAGAAAAATCTCCCTCACATAGAAAGTTATGACGGTTCGGGAGACCCCTATGAACTTAGCCAGGACTGTGACCAATTGATGGATTATTATGACTACTCGGAGGCGGTAAAGTGTTAGATGTTCATGACCGCCTTAAGGAAGGACGCTACGCAGTGGATAATAACGCTGGCCCCAAACTCATTTTCATCCTAGATAGGGCTTTGTGATAAATTTAATGCCCAGTTCGATAGCAATAAAAGAAGGGGAAAACAAACCGGATCCCTGTCCTAGATCCAACAATACTTAACTGAGACGTTGGGCCAGTATGTGAAACAGTTTCGGGAAGTAGTTGGTTAGGTTACAGATTTGAACGACCTGTGGCCAGTTAGTCTCTTTCAGAATGGCCTGGACATCATGAAATCGAAAAAATTGGTGAAAGAATTGATGTTCAACCATCTGAAGACTATAGCCGAGGCATTTGAAAAAGCCGAAGGGTTTATTGTGGTGGAAGAGGTGATGACCAGCTTAAAGCAGAGTACGTCGGATAAGCCAAAAGATAAGGAGAAGAACAACTATAAAGGGAACAATAATAATGATAAGACAGATGGATATACGAAGAAGTATAATGACAATAAAAATTGCAGTTCGAGAGGAAGGCGTCCGCCCTTCATAAATCAGATAGTCAACAAGATTTACACAAAACTCAACACTGATCGGGCTACCATTCTAGAGCATATGAAAGACAAACCTTACTTCGAGCCAGCCAAAGACAAAACAAAGCAGAATAGAGGGAACATAAATAAATTTTTTGATTACTATGGGTCGGATGGACATTCTACAGAGACTTATTGGGGTCTAATGGACTTGATCGAGAAGAACGCTCAAAATAGAGCCTTGGTTCAGTACGTCGTAGGATGGTACACTTTGAAAGTGTAACAGGCGAACAACACCCTAGTACAAAACCTTGTTACTATGACGCCCCCAAATCCAGGTCCCTTCGAACCTCAGATCCGGTCTACCACGATACTACTATCATCAAACTATATATATCTTTTATTTATAACTTAATGAATATAACTTTTCTTATTACAATTTAGAAAATAAATTCTTTCCATTTCCAGCATCTGTACAATGACCCCAAACTTTTATAAGTTTCAAATTTTGGTCATTACCATTCCTGTCTTACATCATATTCGATGTTATAAAAATATGCAGAATAATTTAAACTTTTTCAATCTCATTTGAAAAATAAATCTTTTATTGATTTCTTAACTTAAATCAATTACATAACCTTGAATCAAATTATATTATGATTCATTCTATTCAATTACTGTATAAATTTTTACATCTCAATTCAAATTCCTCTACGTACCGCCTAGTATAACTTTACAACATAACATGTATTACACATCATATACTACTATCATGTACATCTACTAGAACCTAAACATGGTTCAAGAGCATCTAGTTAAATAATAAATCAATCTCCTTCGATACTATTGAACTTTATCAATCAAGTAGCACGTAACCTTTACCGTGAGTCCTTAACCTGTAAAAGTGGTTATTTGCAAGGGTGAGCTCGACAGCCCAACAATTCTAACAGTTTTTATGCAACACATAGCATATAATAGCATACTCAGCTCATGCATTCATAATCCATTAATAGTTACTACGCATGTTACTTCTTATATAACAAGCATATAAGTTTATTTCACAAGCATATCATCAAAGATCAACTTACACATTTTATACATATCTCATATGTATTTCATATATATACATCAACATTCTCATGGCATAATATAGCTCAACTAACAGTTATCGAATTCATATAACAAATAGGAACTGAAAGACTTGCCTGATTCGTAGTTTATCAACTACGACTTAATTTCTTAAAGCTTATCTGCACTTCGTGTATTCATACACAGTTATATAATCATGGATTCATATCCCTTAGTCATATATTCATACATTCTTAATGTAATAATAATATTACATTGTTCTCTATCTTGGTTTTTAAAACCTTCCCTTTGTTTTCTTAGTAAACTCTTAGAATAGCTATGTATATACAATACATCTTAGCTACACATGCTTCATATCACACTCATAAATCTTTATCACACACTTGACTCGCTATGTGTTCGACACATATTTAAAGTTTATAGATACGCGATCTACATCGTTCTTACATTTTGCAAACTTTAATAAAATTTAACAACTTTGTGTTTTATATAACCATTACATGCTCTTATGCTTAAACATCATCTATGTTAAGTATTATAGTTTTAGACATTCATTACACATATGCTTTAAGGTTCATATCAAAGTTAAAATAATCGTGCATCATCGCTTTTGTGACGCAATGTTGCTTACCAATTAGGCTTTGGATGGGCGCAGCATTTGCGATTGTCCCCATGATCAGACCAAAGTTGAGTATTTATTTTTTGGTTTTATATGGGTTCTTAACATGCATGACTGTTAACACATAACTTATTCACATGTTAAGAGGTCTTAGCCCAAGTTAGGTGTCTCTTGTGTTTACTTTAAGTTGTTTTCACTAAGTAGGTTCATGTACAAGGAATGAACTATGACGCCCCCAAATTCGGGTCCCTTCAAACCTCGGATCCGGTCCGCCACGATACTACTATCGTCAAACTATTATATCTTTTATTCATAAATTAAATGAATATAACCTTGTCTATTATGATTTAGAACATAAATTCATTCCATTTCTAGGATCTATGTATAATGACTCCAAACTATTATAAGTTTCAAATATTGGTCATTTACCATTCCTGCCTTACATCATATTCGATGTTATAAAAATATGCGGAATAATTTAAACTTTTCAATCTCCTTTGAAAAATAATCTTTTATTGATTTCTTAACTTGAATCAATTACATATCTTTGAATCAAATTATATTATGATTCATTCTATCCGAATTACTATATAAATTTTTACATCTCGATTAGAATTTCCTCTGTGTACCGCCTAGTACAACTTTACAACTTAACATGTATTACACATCGTAAACTACTGTCATGTACATCTACTAGAACCTAAACATGGTTCAAGAGCATCTAGTTAAATAATAAATCAATCTCCTTCGATATTATTGAACTTTATCAATCAAGTAACACGTAACCTTTACCGTGTATCCTTAACCTGCAAAAGTGGTTATTTGCAAGGGTGAGCTCGACAACCCAGCAATTCTAATAGTTTTCATGCAGCACATAGCATATAATAGCATATTCAGTTCATGCATTCATAATCAATTAATATTTACTATGCATGTTATTTCACACATAACAGGCATAGAGATTTACCAACATAAGCATATCATCAAAGATCAACTTTCACATTTCATACATATCTCATATGCATTTCATATATATACATCAACATTTACATAGCATAATATAGCTCAACTAACAGTTATCGAATTCATATAACAAATAGGAACTGAAAGACTTGCCTGATTCGTAGTTTATTAACTATGACTTAACTTCTTAAAGCTTATCTACACTGCGTGTGTTCCTACACAGTTACATAATCATGGATTCATATTCATCAGTAACATATTTCATACATTCCTAATGTAATAATAATGTTACATTGTTTCCTAACTAGGTTCATAAAACCTACATTTCACTTTCTCATCATACTCTTAGAATAGCTAAGTATGTATAGGTATACCTTAACCACTCGTACTTGACATCAACATTTATATATATTTATCACACACTTGACTCGCTATGTGTTCGACACATTTAAAACTCATATAGGTAAGTTCAATCGTACACACAAACGTCTAACTTAGTTGTAATTTTATACAACATCACCTATATAGCATAAATCAGATTGTAAGACATCACAAATTCAAACAACGTATCATTGCTTTATATCTTGAAAACATTCTTTTGGACTTTAACATTTTGAAAGTCTTAATTAACATTCATCTTTATCGCATAGCATGCTTCCTACACATTACATAGCATAGTGGTCACATATTGCAATTTAAAGTAATCATACAAGCATGCTTCAAACATCAGATCAAAATGTAATTTATTCAAGATCGCATAATAGTAGCAGCTTTAATAATATGCTAAGCTTTGGTCTAAGACAATCACAAGCAGACTCTCTGGCGAAACCAAGACTCAGCTGTTTCCTTGAGGTTTCTTTCTGGCATGAGCACAACATTCACACATAATATATTTTATCATGTTAAAGGTCTATTTATACTTCTCAAGTCAATCTAGGTTTCCCCTTTTTATAATATAGTTCTAATTTAAACATTTCAACAAGTTAAGACCATTCATGGTCATGAAACCACAAGGTCTATCATGTTTGCCCTCTAAACATACAAGGTAGTTATAAAACTCATATTAGGCAAGCTTGTGAGTATTCATAACATATAATTAAATAAATAAATATCATTAATATTCAAATAATTAAGAAACATTTTTCCCTAATTTATTTAATATACTAATTAAATAAATTAAATATCATTAATATTCAAATAATTAGGCAATATTTTTCTCTAATTTATTTAATATACTAATTAAATAAATTAAATATCATTAATATTCAAATAATTATAAATATTAATGAAAAATATCCGGATTAATCAAAAATTATTTTTCATAATTTAAAATAATTTTAAAACCATTTTTGGTCATTTTTATAATTTATTTTCTATTTTTATTCAATTTCCAGAAAATCAGAAATTAAAATTAATAAAACTGTCGCTATAGGCCTTTAGCGACACTTTCTGTCGTGTTAGGTGTTCTTGAGACTCAAGAACGCTGTCAGACCGGTTAACAAGGGTGCTCGTTTGACCATGTTTAATTTCATGTCTATCTTATTTATGTCCAATCTGAAACTCAAATCATGTAGTGTTTATGTCACACTACAATGAACACCAGCAATCTATGTCAAACAATCAAACATCATAAAGATCTGGGCTTTTAAATTCGTTGTCAGACATTATCTGGGTTTCCCCAGAAACCCAGAACTTCGTCTGGTCACTTTCATGCTCAATTTCCTTTATGTTCTAGTCATGATTTATGTCGTTTAATGGTTCAAATCTATAGTATACATGACAAGGAACATTACTATAACAACAATTCAGTTTAATAACAACAGATCCGCAAGCTATGACTAGGTCAAACCCTGTTAGAGGGTTGTTCATCTGGTCTTCTGGAAATTCCAGAAAACAGCTATCATGGTCGAGTAGGCTACTTTGACCACTTGCTACATTCTATCTGTTTATTGTTTGAATGTTCTAAAAGCACTAATCTATAGTCCAGTCAACAAGCTACAAATTGGTTACAAATACACCATCAAACGACATCCAATCTGTCAGATCTGGGCCGTTCAAAAGGTTGTCAGACACGGTTTTAAACTTTCTGGATTACCCAGATTTGTCCCGGTCAACGGGTTTTGACAGTTTATATCTTATAATCTGGACATCCAATGACCTTGATTTCACTTGAAGATCAAAGACAACATAACAAGATATAGATTCCAACTTTAAAACAACAAAAAGCATTAACGAGTAAGGATCTGTGGCCACTGACATTCGGTTGTCAGACCACATTTCAAGCTCAAGAATAGTTTTGAAAAATTATCATTTTAAGGCACTTTGATGCTATGGATCCATGATGGATCAACATAGATCAACTAAAAACATTATATAACACATGATTAAACACATAAACACAAAATTTTTCTAAGCATGTAAGATCAAAATAGGTTTTAGGGTTTATACCTTTTTGCTAAATCTTTGATCTTAGATCTTCTTATCTGATATTGGGGTTTAAAAGAGGTGTTTTGTGACTGAACTACTTGTGAATTTTGGAGGTTTTGTGTGTGAGAGAGTTGGTGAGAGCTTTGGAAAGAAATGAGCAAAAATGAGGACTTTCTCTCTCTCAAATCTATATATATTGCTTGATGCAATGTATAATCTGATGTGTTGGCTGATTTTTGTTGGATTTTTAGGTCACCAAGTCAATATAGTGGTTCATCAACTAAAGTTGTTGGAAAATTTTGCAAGTTACCAAATAAGGAAAGTAAAAAAGGCATTTTGGTCATTAGCGTTATAATTTTAATGGCATACTTGACATTTGTACAAACCCTTAGGTTTTAAAACTTTAGTTTCTAGGATTGTTTTCTAATTAGGGTTTTAATTAGAAATTTTAAAATTTCTAAATTACAATTAGGGTTTCCTAATTAAAATAGGATTTCCTAATCACATTAATGTTTAATAAATACATTAGGCTTGCCAATTAGGATTAGGGTTGCCTAATTAGGGTTTAGGATTCCCGAATATGAAATTAGGATTTTTTGACTTTCAATTAGGGTTTCTAACTGTGTGTTAGGGTTTCTAATCCTGCGATTAGGGTTTTTAAATTTTAAATCTTATCTGATCAATCATTGATCAAAATTTCTATACAGTACAAACCCATACATATCAATATAATTATTTTAATTATATTTTTTATCGAACCCCTATCCAGAAATTAAGGTTAGGGTTTTTAAAGCTGTTAAACACAACTCTACTCTAACTTCTCAGTCAATGCACAAATTGACTAATTCTCGACACTCGTATCGCAGATACACAGTACAATATTAACAGTCAATATTAATAAAATAAAAATTATTCGTAAAATTTGGATTATTCGAAATCCCAGGTTATCACATTCACCCCTCCTTAAAAGAATTTCGCCCTTGGAATCATCGCTTTCTTATTCTCTATAATCTTTTAAAGTTGTATCATCAATTCATTTTTATCAACACAATATTAATTTGTGTTTCAAATTCTAACCTGTGACTTGAATCTATAAAAGAAAACAGTTCACAGAAATATATGTCTCATAATTCTCGCGTAATAAAATTTTTAAATGAAATCGTTACATGCTGCCACCTCTGAGTAGCCACTGCCTCTAGCGTCGTCATGTTGAATGTACGGGCCATTGATCTTCCTGGTTGTGCAGGTCCTCGAATTTCCAAGGTTCTGCCACCGAGTCCCTTTTTGACACTTTCCTTCTCCGCATTCCTCTTAGGACAGTTCCGAACCAGATGATCAGTTGATCCACACGCATAACAACCTTGTATCTTCTTCGGACTGGGGAAATTGGGTGACATGTGCCCTTCTTGCCCGTAGTTATAGCAGACTCCTTTCTTCTTTAGACAAACTCCCGAATGGTTCTTCCCACAAGTTGCACATGGCTCCTTCCCTTTCCTATTCTCTTCAGTCTTGCTACCCGATCGGGTATTCTCACTCCATTTTCTCTTATTCGGATTACTACCACCACTGCTTCCTCCGTTATTTGTCTTCTTCTTCTTCTTCTCCTGATGAAATCGAGATGCAGCTTTGCTCCCTCCTTTAGTAATTAAAGCTATCTCCAATAAAGTCACAAACGTATTGATCTGCAATACTGCTACCTTGTTGAATATCCCTGGCTTCAGTCCATTCTCGAATCTTCTCGTTTTTCTTAGTCCACCTGATGAGGTGAAAATCTTGCTAATTCGTTGAATTTAGCTGCATACTCAGAAACTGACATGTTCTCCTGCTTTAGTTCTAAGAACTTAACTTCCATCCGAGCTTGCATACTCGGTGAGAAGTAGTTCTCAAAGAACAATTCCTTGAATCTTGTCCATGTCACTATAGTTGTTCCAGCTCTCGCCTGATTAGTCTCCCACCAGTAATTAGCTTCTCCCTTTATCAAATATGTTGCAAAAGCCGTCTTTTGCTCACCCGCTACTCTGGCGATAACGAATGCTTTCTCCATCTCCTTCACCCAAGTTTGGGCTTCAATCGAATTTGTGGTCCCCTTGAATTCAGGTGGTCCTACCACTTTAAAGTCTTTAAAATTTGCCAATATGTCGGCTGTCTGATTCCTCGCTCTTCCTCTTGTAGCTGGAGCTCTATTTTCCATAGCTTGGGCTAGCATATCTACGAAATTCTGCATCGGGTCCGCTTGACCGCCATCGTTATTCACTGACTATTCTTCTCGTTGGTTTCGATTCTGTCGTCTAGGCGGCATGATCTGATTTAAATAAAAATCTTATATTAATTTTCTTTTTCTACACAAATTCTTAACACAATAAGAATTCAACACATAGTTCTCATATAATCGCATATTTATTCAAATAACACATATTACATTTAGTACTTAACACATATTACTATCCTATTTTAAATAAATTTTAGGATTAACATGCACAACTTTACACAAAAAGTTGTAATTCTCGAACTTTACTTAAAATGTTGAAATTTCTATTTCACATATCTATTCCCGGTTCATCAAACTTACCACACTTATGAGTTCAGAGAAACTAACTTACCACAATTATATGAGTGTATGAACTTATCCTAGTCAGACCTTTGGTGTCCATTCGCTGAGGGGTTCAAAACATTTCATATAATTATGAGTCATGAACTTACCATAAGTATGAGTTCTAAGAACTCACAAATTAATTTTAACCTTGTATTCATATAAAAAATAAAGATTTCATTCATACCAACATATATATTTACATATGCTTATACATCATTCTCGATATTACAACACTTAATATCATAACCTTCTACCAAAAGATATTATCATTTATATCTAAGTTATCTACCGACCACTCCCTTCACCAGTCTTCTTCTTGATGGGACACTTGTTGAATTCGTGACCCGTTCTACCACATGAGAAACACTTCCTCAAATTCGACTTAGGAAAATGTAGAGAAATATGTCCTTCCTACTTACAGTTGAAGCACACGTTCTTCCACATCATGCATTCTCCCACGTGGGTCTTTCCACACTTACTGCAAGCTTGCCTCTTCTTCGGGTTTTAATTTTCAGAATTATTGCTGTCGTTGTCCCTCTTTCTCTTAGTCTTGCCCTTCTTTCTAGTTCCTTCAGCCGATCCACCACCTTCAGTCTTCATTCTTTCCACCTGCGCCTTCAACTCGTTTCGTTCTTTAGTCATTTCATGTAACGCTCGCTCTATCTTCCACAACTCCTCCAAGAGAAACACTTTACTCCAGAGTTCCTGGACTTCTGCAGATAGTTGATCTTGTTCTCCTACTTTGATCTTATTCTTTAACTTCACCTTAGCTTTTTCAGACTCCGCCTCCTCATCACCACTTAAATACATCTCGGGATAATCTTCATGATCACTCCCCAGATTTACCATAGGTTCATCTTTCCCAACTTCTTCCACTAACTCGCTTTGCGTTGGCACCTCGGCTACTGGCACTGGTGCAACAGCCGCTGGCATCTTCGTACTCATCTCGTCTTCTCCCGACATCCTACAATCAGTTTAAACAACTTGATTAGTACTTCACCAGTACAAACTTCTCACACTATATATCCACATATCTCACTATCGATACACTTCGGCAATCTCTCACTTAGTACTCTAAATGAGTTTTCTAGATTTTGTTTATGGTTATAATCCTAAGGTTTTCCCCACCCCACTTAAGGTTTATAACCTAAATCTTTGATACCAACCTGTGACACCCCCAAATCCGGGTTACCTGACCCCCGAGTTTGGTGTTCACGATCCACAATATAATAACATCTAACTACCCATTCATATAGAAATAGTAATATATATCACATTAACATATGTTGTTAATACATTAGTCCCAGGTCCGCTAACCTTAACATTACAAACATACCCCTTAGATATACAAAAAGGGTTTACAAACAACATAATAAATATGTTAATCATAACTAATTTATCACGATGCCTTTTCCTTTATTCTTCTTTACATCACCTTCTGCCACTTCGTCCCTAGCTGAAAAGTTTTATTAAGCAAGGGTGAGCAACAAGTTTGCCTCGCAAGTAAAGACATACGATAAATGTATAGGAATAAATAACAGGTCATCTCGCATTCTAAGTAACAATAATCTGATAATGAAAGAGTACAACGCTTTCAAGGTTTTCTACGATATTCAAATGAATAATCAAGAATTAATTCTACGAAATAGCAAAGTGGAATGTTTTCCAGATTTATGCTGAGCGATCCATTAGATCGTGAACTTTTCTTCTCAAGTAACTATCAAAGCTTTGAGTTTGATATACCCAAGTGTATTAGATAACAATAAAGATTAAATCATACCCCTATGCAAGTATATAAAGTGATCAGTTTTATTATACCCTATATTATGCATAATATTTAGAATGCGCGCAATGGCCGAATATACTACCAAAAATTCTACCTCTTTTATAATAAAAGGTTATTCTTCTCAGTCTCAGAATCAAAATTTGATTTAACAACGAAACACTATGATTTTAATTTCTATTTACTTCTCGATCTAGCCGAGATAATTGGCATCGATCTGTCAAAAACAATTGAATTCTCTTCTCGAATCTATCAAGTTCTAACAAATGTTCGTTTAACCAGAATAATTAGCTAAGACATTTCTCAACATAATTCGGCAATAAACAGGAATTATCTATACTGTCAATATTAACTTCTACGGATGTATATATATCCAACACTAGTTATTCTTTGAGTATATTTCAGAATCAACAATTCAATTTGAATTATTAAACATGCAGTAACTGCGAATAATCAACAATAAATTCTTGGACGTGGTATAATTAACAATAATTAACCACTATATTATTTAAAAAGTATTAACTCAATGTTGAGTTAGGAAACTTGTCTTCTCCGCTAATTACAGCTACACAAAATACTTATCTGCGTTTGAAAGACCTATAATCACAATATCGGTCTCACAATTAACACAATAATTCACAACACGCATCACTGTATTTTACAGTCAAACTTCTCCTAGGCACATTACCACATAGCCACATCAGTGTTTATAACCTATATAAACACTTATCAAGTCTAACTAGTTCGGTCTGGTTGGACTTTAGACTATTCTCGGTGTTCTGGTCACCCTATCCGACAATTAATACAGCTATTGTCAATTAAATTCGATTTCAAGGCTTCACTATTACATTAGATAAGTCATATATCATTTATATTTTTCGAAAGCTTTTACTAATTTATCAAACAATTATTATAATTTATAATTATTTTTCAAACACTGAAATCATTTTTAAATGATTTAATTATCTAATAATCTTATCATCATTAATATTTAATAATATTAAAATATTAATGACGTACTTTTCAAAATATTAAAGTTATTATCAATAACTTAAAATATTTTAAATCATCAATATTCTACTTAAATGATTTTTAAAGTAATTAAAATTATTTTTAAATCATCACCATTAATATTTAAATATTAATGAAATTATCATCAAATATCACTAATTATAACTTAAAATATTTTTAAATCCTTTTTCTCATTTTTTTAAATGATTTTTAAATCAATAAAATCATTTTTCTATCATTTATTTAATATAATAGTTAAATAAATCTAATATCATTAATATTAATTTATTAATGAGAATTCTCCAAAATATTGAAAATTATATTTTATAATTCAAAATATTTTCTAACACTTTATTCTCATTTAAAATGATTTTTAAATCAATAAAATCATTTTAACTTATTTATTTAATTTAATAATTAAATAAATCAAATAACATTAATATTAAATTATTAATGAAAATTCTCTAAAAATATTAAAAGTTACATTTTATAACTCAAAATATTTTTAAACACTTTATTCTTATTTTAAATGATTTTTATAATATTGAAATCATTTTTCTCTAATTTATTTAATATACTAATTAAATAAATCAAATATCATTAATATTCAAATAATTATAAAAATTAATGAAAAATATCCCGATTAATCAAAAATTATTTTTCATAATTTAAAATAATTTTTAAAACCATTTTTGGTATTTTTTTATAATTTATTTTTTATTTTTATTCAATTTCCGGAAAATCAAAATTAAAATTAATAAATCCATCGCTATAGGCCTTTAGCGACACTTTCTATCGTCTTAGGTGTTCTTGAGCCTCAAGAACACTGTCAGACCGGTTAACAAGGGTGCTCATTTGACCATGTTTAATTTCATGTCTATCTTGTTTCTGTCCAATCTGAAACTCAAATCATGTAGTGTTTATGTCACACTACAATGAACACCAGCAATCTATGTCAAACAATCAAACATCATAAAGATCTGGGCTTTTAAATTCGTTGTCAGACATAAACTGGGTTTCTCCAGAAACCCAGAACTTCGACTGGTCACTTTCATGCACGATTTCCTTTATGTTCTGGTCATGATTTATGTCGTTTAATGGTTCAAATCTATAGTATACATGACAAGGAACATTACTATAACAACAATTCAGTTTAATAACAACATATCCACAAGCTATGACTCGGTCAAACCCTGTCAGAGGGCTGTTCATCCGGTCTTCTAGAAATTCCAGAAAACAGCTATCATGGTCGAGTAGGCTACTTTGACCACTTGCTACATTCTATTTGTTTATTGTTTGAATGTTCTAAAAGCACTAATCTATAGTCCAGTCAACAAGCTACAAATTGGTTACAAAATACACCATCAAAAGACATCCAATCTGTAAGATTTGGGCCGTTCAAAAGGTTGTAAAACACAATTTTAAACTTTCTGGATTGCCCAAATTTGGCCCGGTCATGCCCGGTCAACGGGTTTTGACCGTTTATATATTATAATCTGGACATCCAATGACCCTGATTTCACTTTAAGATCAAAGACAACATAACAAGCTACAGATTCCAACTTTAAAACAACAAAAAGCATTAACGAGCAAGGATCTATGACCACTGACATTCGGTTGTCAGACCACATTTCAAGCTCAAGAACAGTTTTGAAAAATCATCATTTTAAGGCACTTTGATGCTATGGATCCATGATGGATCAACATAGATCAACTAAAAATATTATATAACACATGATTAAACACATAAACACAAAAAAAATTTAAGCATGTAAGATCAAAATAGGTTTTAGGGTTTATACCTTCTTGCTAAATCTTTGATCTTAGATCTCCTTATCTGATATTGGTGTTTAAAAGAGGTGTTTTATGACTGAACTACTTGTGAATTTCGGAGGTTTTGTGTGAGAGAGAGTTGATGAGAGCTTTGGAAAGAAATGAGCAAAAATGAGGACTTTCTCTCTCTTAAATCTATATATATTGCTTGATGCAATGTATAATCTAATGTGTTGGCTGATTTTTGTTGGATTTTTTGTCACCAAGTCAATATAGTGGTTCACCAACTAAAGTTGTTGGAAAATTTTGCAAGTTACCAAATAAAGAAAGTAAAAAGGGCATTTTGGTCATTAGCATTATAATTTTAATGTCATACTTGACATTTGTACAAACCCTTAGGTTTTAAAACTTTAGTTTCTAGGATTGTTTTCTAATTAGGGTTTTAATTAAAAAATTTAAAATTTCTATATTACAATTAGGGTTTCCTAATTAAATTAGGACTTCCTATTCATATTAACGTTTAATAAATACATTAGGCTTGTCAATTAGGATTAGGGTTGCCTAATTAGGGTTTAGGATTCCCGGATATGAAATTAGGATTTCCCGGCTTTCACTACAAAAAATGGGGCTTCAGCAACAACCGATTTTCGTTGCTAAATATGCCAAATTTCTTTGCAAAAGGGTTTTGGCAACGACTTTACTGTCGTTGCGTCTTTCGTTGCGCAATGAGCGTTGCTAATTGTTCCGCAACGAATGTATTTTTTTTGTTGCCAAAAATAATATATTTTGCAACGAAATTTGGCTTTCGTACAGAGACATCGATCCTTTAGCAACAAAATGTATTGTTGCAGAATAATTAAAATTTCGTTGCTAAAAAGCCCATTTCATTGCAAAAGCCTTCTAATTGACAACGAAATGAACTCTTTTTTTTTTTTGCATCGACCATGCATTTTCGTTGCAATTGACACCATTTTGCAACGACATATTTCGTTGCAGTAAATTATGAAAATTATTGCTTAAGCTTGCTTTCGTTGCGGAATGTAAACTTTTTAACAACGATTTTCATTGCTGATTATATTATTTGGCAACGACATTATGCTAAATCAACAACAAAAATATTTGTTGATGGTTATTTTTCAATAGCAACAAAAGTCGTCGATTAGCAACGACATTATATATTGTCGTTTCTTTATATGTGCAACGAAAGTTGATATGATTTACAACGATAAAAAAATGTTGCCTTTTATTTTAGTATTAGCAACAATATCCTCTCCGTTGTTATTAGGTTAATTTTTCGTTGCCAAATATTATATTTTTAATGCCATTAGCAACAAAAATTTGTTACTAAATGTATAAAAAATTATTGTTATATTAAAACTTGTTCAATGCTTTGGTAACGAATTATATTGTTGCCAAATCAAAATTTGACATTCTTTTTGTGTACCTGACTGGCTCAATGTCCCCATAACAAATAATGGCAAAAATACAAAAAACTAAAATATTATTAACTTAATAAAATCATCCACTACATAATCATTCATTATCTTTACAATTAACCATCTAAAGCTACCACGGATCTTCAATCAAAGTATATATCTACATATATAGAGAGAATACATTAATGAATACATTAATGTTGGTAGCTTAAAGTTAATTTGCAGATACTTAAGCCATGGTGCATCTCAAGTCAACATACCACCAGAGTTAGTGACCAGGTTGATACAATAATGTGATTTTAATAACTTAACACAAAAAGAGTATGTGGATGTCCTAAAGCATTCATAATGTATATAATGTCATTCGAATAACATGATGCATCCCACCACCACCAAATGAATGCCCACAAGGCAATATCATCGCATCATCCATAAGTGATCCTCTACATAATCGAGAGAAATAACATAAATACAGAGTGGAAGTACCAAAGACATGAAATAACAGAATCAACAACTCAATTACAAAAAGCAGCAATACCAAGAGTATCAAACCACCAATCAAGCTACGTAAGGAACTTCTAGTCCATCATAAAGAACAAGCAAAGTTGTGGCGTACTTAATAGAAAAAAAGTATTAAAGGGGGCTATACCTTATCAAAGTGGCAAAGCAAAAAACTTCATTATAGATTATACAAAAAGAGGATAATTGCTAAAAAAATTTTCATTAAGTTGCACTACTAAAACCTTTATGCTAGAGAATGGAAATAGTCATATCAGTGATACAAATAATAGCAAAGAATTATGTAACTAAATAGCTCAAGTGGTTCCACTTAAAAATACTAAATGAGGGGAGTAATTGAAACCCCATACATAGATCTAGTATAAATTTTCCAAAAACAAAACATTTATTTTATCCCCAAAAGAATTTCAAAAACAAGTACAAACGGGTCCATGACCCATGCTGGACCTCAGGGTTTTGTACTTGACTTGAAAGACAAGTTCTATTATGTATTATTTCAACTTCATGAGGTAAACCACTATACCACTAAAAACAATACCACTATCAATAATTGTCCACTATAGCATATCTTTCAGTTTTTCAGTTGCGAGACAACAATAATTCCAAGAAACCCATTAAAAAACACAAAAAAATAAATAATTGTACCTTTTTTAGATATTTTTTTGTGTAGTTTCAATGTTCCAGTGCAAGTTTTTTTGGCATCTAGATTTCCTGTCATGTCGTTCAATATCTGAAATCAACAAAATAAATTTGTTTTAAACAAAAAAATGAGCAGATAGAAAACAGTCAGGTAGCTACTGGATACATTGTATATATTCTCTTAGACCTAAAAATCACGCACCTCAATAAACTAATTTTTCAACTAACAAACATGCATCTCAAGAAACTAATTCACTGCGACGATGGTGCATTCAAAACACTACTACAAAACAGTAAATAGATAACGCGTAAAAAACGTTGTGGTTGTTATCCCAGAAACGTCGTGGTTAAGGGTGTCATCTATTTGACACCCTTTATACAACGTTTTTAAAACGTTGTAGTTTGACACATTATACAACATTTTTTTTCTTAAAAAACGTTGTAGATTTATTTTCCATAAATTATTAGATGCTTGAAAACGTTGTAGATGGTATGATTCCACTACATTTTCTGGCTTAAAATGTTGTAGTTTAATATATCAGACAACGTTTAGACACATTTATGCAACGTTTAGAATGTGTAATCTATTTAGACAAATTTATATAACGTTTTTAAAACGTTGTAGTGTGACTTAAAAATGTTATAATACATGCATATAACAACTGTTTTTAAATATCGACCATAGAAAGCAACAACACAACGTTTAAACACATTTATTCAACGTTTAGAAGAAAAGACCAGACAGCAACTTCACATGTACAACTTGACTATATATAAATGGAGAAGAAAAGACTAACTGTAATTTTTGATGACAATTTGATTGGGGGCATGAACAGATTCTAAGGGCTGCAGCTCATCTCGCTTCATGTGAATCACGCTACTGATTCCACCAAGCAAGCCATCTTCACAATTTCAAAAATTCAAGTAGAATACAATTTCCACACATTGCACCTCCAAACCCAGCAAATACGGCAAGAAGAACCGATAAAATTGCCTGCACGCGAAGATGTAGCCTCCACATAAATAATCAACAATAGCATCAGAAGGAGAAAGTCCACTTTTAGCACTCATTTGTTTTCTTTTCTTTGTTTCTAGGGGCGGGGCAAGTTAGAGGGGAAGAGGAAGGGGGAGGAGGCCAGGATATTCAAAATCTTGTTTCCCCATTTTAACATTTGATTCAACCTAATCAACCAAAAGCACAAACTGGTTCATTATTGATAATTAATGGTTTTTTCTTTCTTTTCTTTTTTTCAAGGAAAAAAAAGTATTTACTTCTCCTCAGTCCTTACTATCAATGACTAACTTAAATTTTTGATGGTTAAGTTTTCAGTCTCCAAATATTGACATTATTATTAATCATCTTCTGGAGGAAGTCTCAGAATAATAATAAGCATCCCTTTTTTTAAAAATAAAAAATAAAATAAGTTTGAGCAAAAGCATTCCTTACCAGTGAATAGAAAACATGTGCACATAGGACCACCGGTCCAAACTGAATGGTTGCATACATCCAGACATATCATCTCCTTACTGAGCATAAATTGTAGAGGAATCAGTTATGCAGCATAAATGACTATATTCATGCTCACAAGATTAGTGTCCGAGGACAACTGTATCAACACAAATACCCATAGTTGTTGATGTCATGGACGCGAGGAGACCCAATATGCAGGAAAATGGCAGAGAAATGGCTATTGCATTAGATCCCAATCTTGAAACCTGCATTTACAGAGTACTTTCAGGAACATTGTAAGCTTAAAAGAGCAGTATTCTACAAATTGCTTGTCTTACCAAAAGTTGCTCAAGAAAACAAAAGTAGGCGATCATGCTAACTATCACAAGAACAGGTACATCCTGCCAAAATCAGATAAATCATGGATTTTCAAGCACATTATCCCAGAAGTCATAATTTAATATATATGAAAACAAGATCACCAAAATATCAGGAAATCTCTAATTTTTATGAAACAACAAACAGCAGATATATTCTCCAAAATGTCAGAATTTTGCTGATAGATTGGCATGGTACCCAGAACCCAGTGGACACCAAACTTTTCAACAAATTTCCTTAGCTTTTCTAATCATATCAAGAACATGTCCAATTAGTGGACACCAAAAAAATAAATAAGGCAAAAAGGGTTAAATTTTATAGCTAGGATATGGCAAGGGTGTTTTTTCCTGTGCATCGCATGAGGAACTTGCATGTATTGAGCAACTTCAGCATGTCGAGATCCATTCCCTAGAATGGTATCAGACCGAGTATGATGAATTCGTAAAAGGGTGACAGGTAGGTTTTGAACCTCTTGTTTGCAAACCTCACATGTCTTATTCCCTTTAATGCTAAACCATTTTATGGCACTTTCTTGGTGCGCCAGGGCAAGTTCACCTTTGCAGCTACACTCCATCTTAAGGGTATCTACATCCTCCCCTAGTTCGGTCAAGCAGATTTTACATACCGCTTCTTCTTCCAGTATATGTTCAACATCATTATCATTTCCATCTGAACCACAAGACTAACATAAGGTGTAGGTTGGTTTTGGCAAGCAAAGTAATATGGGTTCTAAGTTACACCAGATGCTGAAAATGAAGACATAGTTAATTCCAACACTCATAGAATTTAAGCTTTCCAATTTGACTCAAAAGCAAAGTTGCTAGCTTCTAATATTATAAATAAATAAATAAAACTGGGAAAAAAACTTCTTTTTACATCCATCATATAACGATTGTTTTTAGAAAATCATCTGCAATATACAATTACTACCATTCTTATATCAGTCACCATTATAGTGTATCTGGTTCTTCTCAGTGAAATGAGTCCAAGATAAGTCAATTTGATTTTACACTACTCTCCTTGGAATACAAGGTCACATGAACCAAAGCTGGTATAATTTTTTTTAAAGAAAATATATTTTTTTTAAAGAAAATATATTTTTTTTAAAGAAAGTATATTAAGTTATTCGAGGGAGAACAAAACCATGATCTAAAACAAATGGAGAATGATTAGAAGAACAAACTTACCATCATCTGATGGCTGAGCAGCATTTGACGTTGCAGCAATTCCTACTGCCACTCATGGAGTTGTTTGAATTACACAAAAAACACCACCTAAAGAATCTAATTGTCTTATGTTTCCATCTTTAATCAACTCAGGAACTGAACGTGTTCGATGAACAGGAAAGTGGGTCCCACCTTTCTGTTAACATACTGAGAGAGATTAGAGGCCATTTTCTGAATATCCCAAAGTTTGATAGCCAATGGCCATCCCCTCGACTGTCACAATGAATGTAATTCCTTCTAGATGGCCCACCAAGACTCCAGATGTTTTCTTGGGAATTTAGGTAATATAATTCTAAGTCATTAACTTCAATGACATTACCTAAATTCCCAAGAAAAGCAAACATAATGTTTACCTTACAGAGCCCATCATCACTCCTAGAATAAATGATATGACCAGTTTCATCAGCAAAGCAACTCACATCAGACTGCAATAGAAAATGCAAATCAGATCTCAATAATTTTAAAAATTAAAAAATTCTGAGGTCCAAAATTATAGCCTAATTAAAAAATATGATATTTTGTTCCTTGAGGTCTCAAATAACAAAAACCTAATAATAATAAATAAATAACAACAAAACAAACTCAATTCAAACACTCACTCGATCAATTGGTCTTGGAATCAGGCATTGGGAAAATCCCAGCTCCGGCAGCCCCACGAGGCAGTGAAAACCCTAAAAACTTCTGCAAATTGGTGCGAATACTAATCGAACACAAAAAGTACAAAAATACCATTGAACAATTCGTTGGATCGTCCCCCTGCAACCCTCTGTGGCTCATTTTCTGCACAATTCGGATCGACACAAAGGGCAATTTCGCCACAGCTTTGCCCTCAATTAAATTATTGAGAAACCCAAATACCACAAACAGAACTAGGGCAACAACAGCCCCAGATTTGAACTTAAATAGAGACATATCACGTCTGGATTCCTTGAGAAAGGTTTCGACACGGTCAATTTTCTTGGTTTTGGATTTTTTTAGGGAGATTTTGGGGGCGGCGTTTGGATCTGTTTTCATGGTTTCAAGTTTCTTGGAGGCTTTGTCAATGGAAGGTTTGGTTTGGATCGGGTTAGAGACAAAAGTATATTAGAATAAAGAATGGGTAAAGGTTGGACAGAATTGTCTAAATTATATTCAATTTTTTCAATTATATCAATTTTGTTCAAATTTTTTTGGAATAAGCTCTTCTCTTAATCAAATTAATTAATTTAAAAATAATTTTTATAAATAAAAAAAATATTTTTTTTTTAAAAAGCTTTAATTTTTTTTAAAAAGATTTTATTTTTAAACGAATATTTTTTAAAAAATAAAAACTTCAACGACTGCCGTTGTGAGTAAAGGCCTTCACATTTAATAATTGTCGTTGTTGTTGTTGTTATTATTATTATTATTATTGTTGTTATTATTAGTAGTACTATTATTATTATTATTATTATTATTATTATTATTATTATTATTATTATTATTATTAGTATTACTATTATTATTATTATTATTATTATTATCTTAATTTAAGTCAACATTTTAATAGTCGTTGCAAAAAGTTGTATAGAATATGCAACGAAAATAAAAATTGTTGCCAATGAATATGGTCCATATTAGGCAACAAAATATAGCAACAAAAAATTTTTCGTTGCACACGATGAGGAGAAATCAAGTGGTTAGAAATTTTGCAACAAATTTCTAACGAATTTTGTTTCCAAATTTTGTAACTACTTATGAATTTTGGTGCAAAAAGTGAAAGTCTGACACAATCTGCAACGAAGGATAAGTTTCGTTGCTAAACATACACTTTTAGCAACGACTTATAAAGTCGTTGCTTGAAAAATCGTTGTTAAAGCCCCATTTTTAGCAACAAAAAAATTTTCGTTGCCCACGATGACAGGAAATCAAGTGGCCAAAAATTTTGCAACGAATTTCTAACAAATTTTTTTCCTGCCAATGAATTAGCAACGAAATTTTGCAACGACTTATGAAATTTCATTGCAAAAAGTGAAAGCCTGACACAATTTGTGATGAAGGACAAATTTCGTTTCTAAACATATACTTTTAGCAACGACTTATAAAGTCGTTGCCCGAAAAATCGTTGCTAAGGGTCCATTTTTTTGTAGTGTTTCGATTAGGGTTTCTAACTGTGCGTTAGGGTTTCTAGTCCTGAGATTAGGCTAATCTCTTATTAGGGTTTATAAATTTTAAATCTTATCTGATCAATCATTGATCAAAATTTCTATACAGTACAAACACATACATATCAATATAATTATTTTAATAATATTTTCTATCGAATCCCTATCCAGAAATTAGTGTTAGAGTTTCTAAAGCTGTTAAGCACAACTCTACTCTAATTTCTCAGTCAATAATACAAAAATGACTAATTCTAGAGACTAAATATCACGAATATACACATCTGAATATTAACGATCGATATTAATAAAAAAAAATTATTCGTAAAATTTGGATTATTCGAAATCCCGGGTTATCACATGTCCAATTGGGATAATAATAAAGCCCAATACGAATTCATGTTAAAGCCCGAATGTTTGTAATGTTAAGGACAATGTAAATTAATGAACAAGCCCAAGTGTTTGTTTAATTGCAAGCCCAATGTATAAGTTAGGATTAATTAAACCTTAAGCCCAAACTATTAATCCAATGAATTACGAGGATCCATGGGGCAACCCATGATCACATGGGTGATCTTGGTGGCCAAGAAATAAGTGTGATGAGCAAGTAGACTTAAGGGTTAAACAAAAGATAAGTTAAGTAAACTTAATGGCTAAGTAAGTGTGGTGAGCAAGCAAAGTGCTTTTATGTGATGAACAAGCAAATGATAAGCTATGTAATTAACAAGTTAACTTAATGGCTAAGTATTGTGATGGCCAAGTAATTTATTTGGTGAGCAAGTAAACTTAGGATTTAAGTAATGAATAGTATGGAGGTTTATTAAGGAGGTGAGATTGACTTTTGACCATTATACCCTAACCTAGCAACTCCTATAAATATCAAGCTTTTGATTTCATTTGTTTCTTGTTCAAAAAAAAAAACACCAACAACTTATAGCTTATTGGCTTGAGAGAAAAAGCTAGAAAAGCTAGATTTCATAGTTCAAGAATCAAGAAGGAGATTAAAGCTTAGTCAAGTAAACTTCAAGGGTAAGCAATCTTAAACCATAATTCTCTTTCTCTTCCATTGTTAGAGAAGTGAGTAGTGGTAGGATTTGTAGGCTAAGAAATGAAGAGAATGAATAAATCAATGGACATAAGCCGTATAATTCATGAAT
The DNA here is from genome assembly GCA_020205615.1 of Panax quinquefolius. NCBI lineage: Eukaryota > Viridiplantae > Streptophyta > Magnoliopsida > Apiales > Araliaceae > Panax > Panax quinquefolius. Next base: position 124,468,169 of record CM035155.1, on the reverse strand, counting down.
AAGTATTTAAACCTAAATAAGATATGAACGCATGAGGAACCTATATGAACTTCTCATATGTTTACCTTAATAAGATGGTATGATAAGAAGATGTGAGAATGGTGGTTAAAAGATTTAAGCCATGATAAATCATGAGAAATAAAAATTATAAGTAATTTATACTTTAATAAGTTCTAAACTCACAAAGAACAAACAAGAACTTATCATGTAAATAAGTTAATGTAATATGTATGTTAAGATGTTAATATGATGGAATGAATCCATTTGAAACGGTTTAGAAATCTTAAGTAATGAAGCTATGCCGGAATTCACACGATTAGACGATAATCGTCGAATTCGTGAAAATCTCGGAATGGAAGTCGAATTTTGATATTGAGTTCGAAAACATTGGTTTTTGATGGTGGATAGTCTCATTTGGCATTATAGAGTTACGAACTCGAATATGACCGAATTCTGACTTAGAACGAAGAAACGAGCGTTGAACGTTCATAAACGTTTATCGTTTTCGTTAAAATGAACTAATAGGTGAATTTTTAGTTAACGGATTCAAAAATGGAAAATTCTTGCATGAACACGTAGAGTATGTAATTTAATGAGCTAAGGGCTTTTAAACGAGCCAATTCAGACTTATAACAAAGAAGTTATGAGCCCGGGAAGTTCATAGAAAAATTTAACTGTCTAATTTTTCTGGGTCTGAGGTCTGGCCCCGCAGCGCCAGACAGAGCTTGTTAGGTCGCGCCGCATCGCCGGGGTGAAGGGAGTGGACAATGCAGAGTCGCGTTGCAGTGCCACTCGAAGGCATAACACTCGCGTCGCAGCGCCATGAACAGTTGAGCCAGGTACTGGAAAGTGGCGCCGCAACGCCACTAGTACAAAGGGATGCCGCGTCACGACGCCAGCAGTGGACTTTTGTTGACCAAGTTGTTTGTAAACCCAATGGGTTGCAAGGAAAGTATGGGACATGTAATTATTGAATGAACATGATAAAAACCTTTTCTAATCACTTTTATAGTGATGACTTTAGGAATTTAATGTTGTTTAATGAGTAGTTAAACGAAGAACGTAAAGTATAAGAATGTGAACTGTATTCAATAATGATGATGACTATAACGTTGAGAGTTACAACTAAAAGTTGTTGAGTAATACGTGAACATGAACGGTATGCAATAAGTGTACTTAACCAATGACGATCGAGTCTCGGTTAGTAACGTAAGAACATTAATAAGCCGCGAGGAAGGAGGATTAACTCAAAACGAGTTGTATTAATGAAGTAAATCCACGTAAGACATAAAAGAGAAAGAAGTTGGTAAGAATGATATAAATTATAATGGCAAGCCAGAACCAATAATAACAAATCTAATATATGATTAGATTGAGAAGAAATGTAAGATTCGTTAGGAACCATGTATGTTCATTCATGACCTAATGTGGTATGTTATGTGGTTATGTGTTATAGAGACTGTAAAGACTCAAAGAGAAAGTAATCTTACTGTAGCAGATGCTGAAGGCAAGTTTTCTTATCGCTTGTCTAACCTTCGTGTTAGCCAGGTTTTCAGTGATTCATGTTATGAGATGCATGAATGGTTTTAAAGAAAGGGTCAATGCCAGTTTTAACTCGGCTACACTAATCTTGAAAGATTGATTGATTTATTTACAAGTCTTTCAATATAGAATTGATAACGCTATCCCACGCCAATTGTTTGGTAAGGATTCAAGGTAAGCCTGAGTATGAATAAACAAATGTATTTTTTCATCGATTATTCGATGGCACGCGAAGTTGCCAAAACTTAAACTTAAATAAGTTTATCGGATGTAGTGTTGATCAACATAGAGTACTATAGGCTGATAACCTAGAAGTGCTCGTAAGAAATGTCAAACTTACGGTCTTAGTACCGGGTTGTCCTTTTCATGAATAAAAGTTAAAAAGAAGGTTCATGGTCTATGGACCTACTTAGAATTTCCAAGCTACTGTATATACTTCAGAATTGTTTTATGAGATGAGAAGTGCTATTCAATGTTTCATAGTACTTTATAACTATTGTTCAGTTATTGAAGAATAATCATATAATTCTCGAAGTGGTATCTTTATAATGTATTGTTAGACTTGTTGAGCTAGTTATGCTCAATTCTTGCTTGAATCATATGATTGCAGCTAAGGTCGAGTGAACCGAGGGTTCCAGTAGAGATAAAGGCAAGACGAAGATGAACAACTAGTTTATTCTGTAATAGACTAGTATGCTTGTATGGATTAAATTACAACTAACACATAATATTAGGTTTCAGAACCTGGGAACGGGATGTATTATTATTAATGTAATAAGAATGTCGTTGATACACATAGTGTAATGTTGTTTTAATAGAATGAATGTACAGTTATGAGTACCATGTAGCACCATCTGTCGAGTTGGAAGATACCCGAATTTGGGGGTGTCATAGGTTGGTATCAAAGCATTAGGTTATAAAACTAAAGGTGGGAAGAACCTTAGGCTAATAACCTCGTTAAGGAAGGAAAAATCCAAAGGAAGTAAACGTGAGTTGAATGAGTTAATAAGGTATTGAGGAAACTCAGTACCGAAAGATTTAATAGATGGAAATTAATCCTAAATAAATTAAATGTGATTTGTGCTTATATTATTATGTATTATGTACTAATCAACATGTTATGTTTTATTGTAGATGTCGATCAATAGCTTGATGTATAGAGATATACACGTGGTGAGCGAAGAAACTGTGAACAGAGTAGAGCCTGTACCTATGCCAGTGGCGGGGGTACCATTAGTGATTCTAGGAGAATCGAAGCTAGAGGAGTACTTTTCTAAGGAGAACTACTCTGAGGGAGTGATGGATATAGCATCATATCTTAATATGATGATGGAGGTGGAGGAAGAAATGGAGGTAGGATCGGTTAATATGGTGGTACCTGCACAAGAGTCAACATCTCCAGATGTAATGAGAGAATTGTATCTGGCCGTGCTTGACAGGAATGTGCAACTGAGTACAATTGTGCAGAATCAAAATGAAGAGATTAGTTATCTCTATAAAGCAAAGGAGTCTGTAGAAGCAGATTTTGAGTCAGAGCACGATGAAAAGGTGCTTATGACAAATGAGGCTAGGGACTATAAGAAAGAGGCCGATGAGCTTTGTAAGAAACTGGTTGAAAGAGACCAGAAGATAGCACGAATGTCTTACATCCATGAAAGTGCTCATAAGGATTTCAATCTAAAAATTTCTTGTTATTCCACTGAGTCGGGACAAACTCGACATACTATTAGTTGAGATATTGTGTCGATACTTGCAAATGAGAAACACGAGGACGTTGTTATGCATTATTAGAAGTCTAGAGTTATAAATATGTGTGTAGTGACATAAAACACTCTTATATATAAAAGGGTGGTCTTTTGTAAATCCCAACTTTTGTGAAGTTCAATTGCAGGATAGAAATGTAATAACTTTTGGCTATGGAAACAAATTGTAAATAGTTTCAGACTATGAAGGAGCATATGAATATAATGAAGTTTTCATTTAATATGCTTTGTATGTTATGAGTTACTATTGTGAAATAATAACTAAGTAAGTAAATCAATAATAATGAAATTTTATTTATTTAATCAGAAAATGCCGCCAAGGAGAAGACAACATAATCAGGAGGCTGAGTCACATAATGATAACCAAGGGGGTCAGAATGACCCTACACAAGAGTTCGTTAATTTATTAACGGTTGCATTTAACCAAACCGGGGGTAGAGCACCTGCGGGACCTAGGGTAGCCAAAATGACTACCTTTAAAGAGTTTAAAAGCGTAGGTCTATCAGAGTTCAAAGGAACGACGGACCTATTAGAAGCCCAGACATGGATAAAAGAAATAGAAAAGGCATTTGTTATTACAAACGTAGGTGAGGCGCAAAAGAATTCTTTTGCGACTTATATGATGAAAGGGGATGCCAACTTTTGGTGGGAGGTTCACCAGGGTAGGGCTAGAACAGATGGGGTAACGTGGGAATAGTTCAAGAAAGTTTTCTTTGAGAATTATTTCCCTACAAACATGCAAAGGAGGATGGAGATTAAGTTCTTAGAACTTAAGCAAGGGGACATGATAGTTCCCCAGTACGCATCCAAATTCAATGAATTGGCAAGATTTGCTCCACATCAAGTGGACATTGAGGAGAGGAAGGCTCGTAGGTTTGAGTAGGGCCTGAATCCCTGGCTCTATAGTAGGATTTATGTGTTCCAGAGTGCGTCCTATGGGACCATTCTAGAAAAGGCGATTATAGCAGAAGGTGGTAGTGAGACGTTGACCTAATTCCACAAAGAAAAAAAAAATAAGAGCAAGGGAGAGGGAGGAACCAAGGCAGAGAGTGCCAGTGGTAGTGGCAGTATGCTAAAAAGAAAGAATTTTAACTCCGGGAATACTGTAGTGGGACAAGGGGATCCTAAACGTAGGATGAAAGCATGTAAGGTATGTGGAAAGACTCATCTAGGCGTATGTCTGAAAGGGAAATCATTTTGTTATAACTGTGGATAGGAGGGTCATATATTACCCAATTGTCTAATCCTAAGAAAAACCATGGCTGTTTTGTATGTGGTTCGTTGGACAACATGGCAAGAAATTGCTCAAAGAAGGGGTCAGAGGAAAGTAAAGGTGTTAGTAGTGGTAAGTTAGCCATTACTAGACCACCATCGTCGGGTAAACCTATGGCCGTACTTTTAATATGACGGTCCATGATGCGGTTGCATCAGCAGATTTAGTAGCAGGTATCATTCCAGTCAATACAATGAATGCTTATGTGCCGTTTGATTGGAGTGTTACTTTTCTTTTATAGAATAAGAGTTTGCTAAGTGATTAAATTCATTCTCGGAAGGGATTATAAATACCTTTATACGTTAAGGTAGAGAATGGGGAAATAACTTTCGTTGATTATATTCATGGAAATGGTTTCATGAATAAGAAATGTAAGCAAGTATCGATAGATAAGTACCGATAAAGTTGAGAGAATTTGAAGTAATTCTTGGTATAAATGAGTTGATTAACCATAGAACTTTAATAAATTGTTAGAATAAAAGTATGAATCTTCGGTACCCAAGGTAGTAATTTACGGTAATAAATCACTAGAACATTATTGTTTGTCTAACCATGACGCAAGTTAGGAGGATGTTTAGGAAGAGGATGAGTCGTTACGTTTGCGTATCGACTGTCGTAAGAGGAGTAAGTTAGAGGTTAAGAATAAATACCCATTCCCCAGGATCGATGATCTATTTTGATCAGTTGAAAGGGGCAAATAATTTTTTTTTTCTTAGATAGATTTGTGTACGAGGTATTGTCGGTTGAAAGTAAGGAAGGAAGAGGTACCTATGACGACGTTCAGAACTCGTTATGGTTATTACGAGTTTCTGGTTATGTCGTATGGGTTGACTAATGTACTGAAGTTAGACTTTTTGTAAGGGACACCGAGCAAGTTGGTGGCAAATTGATAGGTATGATGGGAATGAGAAGTGAGAAAAATAGTTTTCAGGAACTAAAAAGAAAAGTTAAGTGAGGTACCTATATTGTCTCTATCAGATGATACGGAGAATTTTGTAGTGTACCTCGATGTTTCGCATAGATGACGAGATTGCGTGCCCATGTAGCATGGCAAGATCATTATGTATGCATCACGCCAATTAAAGGATTATGAGAAGGTCTATCCTACTTATGATCTATAATTGGCAGCTGTAGTTTTTGAATTAAAAATCTAAAGATAGTATTTATACGGGGAGAAAGGTGAGATATACACGGACTCTAAGAATCTGAAATATATCTTCCCACAAAGGAGTTGAATAAGAAATAAAGAAGGTGATTAGAATTGATGAAAGATTATGACAGGGATATCTTATATCATACAGGAAAGGTAAACGTAGAAGCCGACGCGTTAAGTAGGAAGGGTAGGGGAAAACTATCGATGTTAACGACTCAGAATGAGTTAATAACAGAAATGGCGAGAAAGGAGTTAGAAGTTAAATTACGGAATAAAGAGGTAGAAAGGTTGTTTACAATGTAGACTCAATCCACAAAAACGGAACAAGTTAAGTAAGTACAATTAGGTAATGAGGAATGCAAACGAATGAAGAAGAAGATGCAGGATGAAGAGAAGATCAAGTATCGTCTCGTTTTGAAGGAGTAATTAAGTTTCATATAATTTTGAGTTACAAGAAGGACTAATAAAAGGAAGATGGCATAATATGTTAATAAGTGTTTAACTTCCAACTTAAATTATTGATAGGAAGTGACAAGTCATGTAAATTAAGATAATACTTTCGGTGAAGGTGAATGTGAGGAACCACAATGCCGAAGAAGCAACGTGGGGACTTAAGATTAAGATAAAGGAAAAATTTTCCTCAATGGTGTATGTATTATTAGCGTGATTCTGGGGACAAAATTCTTATAAGGGGGGAAGAGTGTAACGCCCCAGAAAATCGAGCAAATTGTAAAATAATTTTATTTGATTTAATAATGAATAAAATTAGATTATATGTGATAATAAGATGAAGGTCATTCAATAACCTAGATACGTCAGAATGTCGTAGTATGTTGGCTACGTGATAGAATTAAAGTGTTTGAATTTCCAAGACGAAAATAAAAGCTTTCCGAGAAATTTTCTGAAAAACACTATTCACACATTTCTGCTCGAGAATTATTTTTGAACTTCCGAGAAATACGTAATGATAGAATTCTAAGACGAGATGGAATATCCAATAATATTTTAGTTATGGCAAATGCAGTTTTTCGCCTGTGGACTTAAAACCTAACGGTTAGGGAAAATGAGTTCTGAGAAGGAATTTAAATGCGTATAATGAATTAAAGCGATGATCATATAATATGTAGATATTGTACGAGGTAATGAATACTAGTATGATACGAGGTATTATACGAGTAAGTATGAATGATGGTATGTCGTATATATAAATAAGTATACGAGTTGAAATATGAGATTAATACGTAGATTATACGTTATAAGGCTTTAAGCCTATGTAATGGACTTGTAGGATTGTGTAGGAAATTGAAATGTCCAATTAAGATAATAATAAATCCCAATACGAATTAATGTTAAAGCCTAAATGTTTTTAATGTTAAGGCCAATGTAAATTAATGAACAAGCCTAAGTGTTTGCTTAATTGCAAGCCCAATGTATAAGTTAGGATTAATTAAACCTTAAGCCCAAACTATTAATCCAATGGATTACGAGGATCCATGGGGCAACCCATGATCACATGGGTGATCTTGGTGGCCAAGAAATAAGTGTGATGAGCAAGTAGACTTAAGGGTTAAGCAAAAGATAAGTTAAGTAACCTTAATGGCTAAGTAAATGTGGTGAGCAAACAAAGTGTTTTTATGTGATGAACATGTAACGTCCGAGAAAATCGGATTTATATAAGAATAAATTTTTTTATTTGATTATGTGAATTAAATAAATTTAATTGATTATTTATATGAGTAAGCTATGAGAAGGTTGTTCTATGACCTAGAATGTGCGGATGTGGTTAGGATTCTGGCTATGTGCTAGAATTAATTGTTTTGAATTTCCAAGACAAAAATAAAATTTTTCCGAGAAATTTCCGTAAAAACACTATTCATCCGTTTCTGCTTGGGAATTAAGTTGGAAATTCTGAGAAACGCGTAGTGATAGAATATGAAGATGAGATGGAATATTTAATAATATTTCATTTATGGCAAACGAAGTTTTCGCCTGCGGACTTAAAACCTAAGGGTTGAGATGAATGATTTCTAAGAAGGAAATGAGTTTCATGTAATGAATTACGATAATGATTATGCGTATGTTATACGAGTATGATACTATTTAGTATACAAGTATAATACGACGTATAATACGAATATTGTACGAGTACTATACGAAGAGAATACATGAATTATACGTGTGGAATACGATTGGTATTATTGGATTTATAGGTTAAGGACTTAATTGGATTTGGATTATACCAAGCCCAAGTGAATAAGTAATCAAGTCCAATGAATTATGTGTTTAAGCCAAGTTAAAGCCCAATATTAGGATTAATTAAGCCCGACCCAAGATATCGAACCGTGAATCGAACTGATGGGTCACTGAATGGGTAAAACTCATGGGGCAACCCACGGGGATGACCCATGGGCATGTGGGCCGGCCACTTGATGGCCAAGTAAAGTGAACTAATTGATCACCAAGTATTTTTACTTGGTGATGAAGTAGTGAATAGTAAGGAGGTGGGGAGAAAAGATCATTTAGCCCTCCATTTGATTTGCCTATAAAAGAGAAGTTTATGTTAGTTATTTTTGGTTTTCCAAGAGTCATCCAACATATATTGAGAGAGAGAGAGAGAAAATAGCTAGAAACAAGAGATCATCTCACTTTGAAGTAAAAACCTTAGAGTTTTTAGCAAGAATACCAAGATCATAAAGGTAATATTCCCTTAATAATGTTTTACATCCCTTTTGATTTCTTTGTTATAAAGAATCATAAATTGGTGGAGCATGCCTCTTATGGAGGAATAAGGATGGCTTGTAAATTTTAAAACCTTTATAAGTCATGTGTAAATGTAAATTGTAAGGGTTTACGTAAGTTTAAATCGTAGAAATCATTGAGTAATGAACTTGGTTGTTGATGGACAAATTGAACACCATCACTATTAGAATATGTACATCTTGCTTGCTTAGGATGTAGATATGAAATCAATGGAGCATTCCATTTGATTTGGCATTTAGAACACTAGAAACGAAGTTATGGCGAAATTTTATGGAATTAGACGTTAAACGTCGAAAACGTAGAAATTCCAGATTAGTAATCGAAAGTTACCATGAGACTTGAAAATGTTGGTTTTCAATGTCAACACGTGAGATAGGGTATTTAAGAGTTGTGGGCTCAAGAATCATCGGATTCCGACTTAAAACGAAGAAACCGAGTATTGAACGCTCGAAAGCGATTAACGAACGCTCGATAATGAACTTAGAGGTGAATTTTGAGTTAACGGATTCAGAATTGAAAAATTATTATATGAACGCGTAGAGTATGTAATTTATGAGTTGTAGGCTTTTGAACAGACCAAATCGAACTTATAACGAAGAAGTTATGAAGCCAGGAAGTTCACTAAAAATTTTATCGGTAAAATTTTTCTGGTGCTGAGGTCTGGCGCTGTAGCGCCAGACAAGGCTTGTTGTGCCGCGCCACATCGCCGTGCATAGTGTATTGATCTACTGAAGAGTGGCGCTGTAGCGCCATTCATATAAGGGAGTTTCGCGTCACAGTGCCGGAGCCGGGGCTTAGCTACTATAAATTGGCGCCCAAATAGCCATGTTACATAGAAGAAGAACCCATGTGGCCTTTAAAGCGAGGGAATTGTTAGACAAGATAGGTTTTGAATTCAATTGTTTCAAGACCAATACGAGATGAATTTATATACTTAATGAACATACTAAAACTATTCCTATGTTACATATACTAGTGTATATGGTGTGTAACTTGGGAATTATACGCGAATTGCTAGTATGGTAACAAAGAACACGAAGTGTTAATAATAAACTGTGAATGGTAATCGACATTGGTACTTCACCAATGACGATTGAGTTCGGATAGTAACGTAAGAACATTAACAAGTCGAGATGAAGGGTAGTAAGTTGAATTGACATTATTAATGAAATAAAGTCAACTAATTAAAGGGTAGTAAGAGAAAGAAGTTGGTAGAAATAATGTGATTGATTTTTTGGTTGCTAATTACAGTGTGCTATGTGAATATATTATGTAGATTCTGTAAAGGCTAAGAACAGTCGAATAAATTATTTGAAGACGCTTGAAGGCAAGTTTTCTTAACGCTTGTATAAGCTTTGAGTTAGTCGAGTTTTCTGTGATTCATTGTACTGAGTTGCATGAATGATTTTAAAGAAAGGGTCAATGCCAATTTTAACTCGGCTAGACTATTCATAAGAGATAGATTGATTTGTATACATATCTTTTTATATAGAAATGATAACGGTATCTTGTGCCAAGTATTTGGTACGGACTCAAAGATAAGTTTGTTTATGAACAAACAAAAGTATTTTTTATCTATTATTCGATGGGCACGCTAGTTTGCCAAAACTTAAATGTAAATACGTTTAACGGATGAATGTTGATCAACATAGAGTACTATAGGCTGATCACCTAGAAGTGCTCGTAATAAATAATCTGGGATGTCTGACCTTAGTCTTTGTTATGTCCTTTTCAAGTATGAAAACAAAAAGATATTGTTCATGGTCTTTCGACCGGTTCAGAATTCCTAAACTATTATATACATTGGGAATTGAGATTATGAATTGTTAAGTATTGATATTTTGTAATACTTCATGACTACTTGTTCAGTTATGGAAGATTTCTTTATATAATTCACGAATGTGGTATTGGTATTATTCTTTGTTAGACTTGCTGAGCTTGTTATACTCACTTCTTGCGTGAATTATATGATTGCAGTTAAAGCCAAGCATACTGAGAATGCTAAGAGAAATAAGGGCAAGGCTAAGATGGATAGTTAACCATTTTGTAACAGATTAGTATGATTGTATGTATTATACTTACGAACAATGAATGATGTAATCAGTTTGTGAACCTGGGAAAGGATTTCACTTTGATTATAATAAGAAGATAGTAATTACATTCATTATGCTGTGTTTTCAATGGAATGATTGTATAGTTATGAGTACCGTGTAGCACCATATGTCGGGTTGGAAGATACCCGAATTTGTGGGTGTCATAGGTTGGTATCAAAGCATTAAGTTATAAAACTTAAGGGGGGAAGAACCTTAGGCTAATAACCTCGTAAAGAAGGTAAAGTCCGAAGAAAGAAATTCGAGTCGAATGAATTAATAAAGTATTGACAAAACTCAGTACCGAAAGATTTAAAAGATGGAAATTAATCCTAAATAAATTAAATGTGATTTGTGCTTATACTATTGTGTATTATGTACTAATCAACGTGTTATGTGTTTTGTAGATGTCAAACGATAGCTTGATGTATAGAGACATTCACGTGGTGAGTGAAGAGTCTGTAAACTAAGTGGAGATAGTACCTATGCCAGTGGCGGAGGTACCAGTAGTGGTTCTAGAAGATTCTGATCCAGAAGAGTACATTTCTGGGGAGGATTACTCTGAAGAAACAATGGGAATAACATCATATTTGAATATGATGATAGATGTGGAGGAGGATATGGAGGTAACATCGATTAATACGGTGGTACCTACTCAGGAGTCAACACCTCCAGATGCAATGAGATCATTGTACAGGGCCGTGCTTGATAGGAATGTGCATCACTGCTTGTGGTGCGAACCGAATGAGGAGATTACTGCCCTATATGAGGTGAAGGAGTCTGTTGAGGCAGAATTTGAGTCGGAGCACGATGAGAAAGTGCTGATAACGGATAAGGCGAGGGATTATAAGGAAGAGGCCCTAGAGCTTCGAAAGAAACTGGTTGAAAAAGACCAGAAGATTGCTAGGATGTCGTACATCCATGAATGTGCTCAAGAGGATTTTAAGCTGAAAATTGCTTGTTATTCTATTGAGTTAGGGCAGACTCGACATACGATTAGTCGAGATATTTTTTTTCGATTTTAGCAAATCAGAAACATGAGAATGTCATAAGGCAGTGGTAGTATATGATTAGATCTTTTTGTATATGTGTAGTGACATAAAACCCTCTTTTGTATAATTAAAGGGCAGTCTTTTTGTAAATCCCAATTTTTATATAAGTTAATTGCGAGATAGTAATGTATTAGCTTTTTGGTTATGGAAGCAAAGTGTAAATAATTTTGACTATGAAAGTATATTAATATAAGGAAGTTTTGTTTAATGTGCTTGTTGTGGTATTAGTTGTTATTTGAGAATGATAACCAAGTAGTTAAATAGATAATAATGAAACTTTATTTATTTATTTAATCAGAATTATGCCGCCAAGAAGGAGACAACGTAACCAAGAGGCTGAGTCACATAATGAAAATCAAGGGGGTCCTAATAACCCTATGCAAGAGTTCGTTAATTTATTAACGGCAACATTTAACCAAGTTGGGGGAGGAATTCCCGTAGCACCTAGGGTAGCTAGAACAACTACCTTTAAGGAATTCAAAAGTGTGGGTCCTCCGGAGTTCCGAGGAACGATGAACCATCGAATATGAGTTCCGAGGCCCAGACATGGGTAAAAGAGATAGAGAAGGTGTTTGTTATTACAAACGTGGGTGAAGCGCAAAAGACTTCTTTTGCGACTTACATGATGAAAGGGGAGGACAACCACTGGTTGGAAGCTCACTAGGGTGGGGCTAGAACAGAGACAGTTACATGGGAAAAGTTCAAGAAAGTATTCTTCGAGAACTACTTCCCTACTAGCATGCAAGGTAGAATGGAGATTAAGTTCTTGGAACTTAAACAAGGGGATATGACAGTTCCCCAGTACGCCGCAAAATTCAATGAATTGGCGAGATTTGCTCCACATCAGGTGGACACATAAGAGAGGAAGGCTCGTAGGTTTGAGCAGGGCCTGAAACCCTGGCTCTACAACAAGATTTCGATGTTCCAGAGTGCTTTCTACGGGACCATTCTGGAAAAGGCAATAATAGCTGAAGGTGGTGGTGAGGCGTTGTCTTAGTACCACAAGGAAAGGAAGAATAAGAATAAGAGTGAGGGAGGAAATAAGGCAAAGGTTGCCTGTGACGCCCCCAAAATAGGTATACATCACCTATTCTCGAGTTGTCAATACATGATAGTGCGAAACAACTACAACTTTATTATTACAACAATAAAAGCGTGAGTTTGAATACAAATATTATCTTCTAGACAATATCTATACTCAAATAAATCCTCATCACATTTATTGATACATTAATTTACAAAAATGGTGAGGACTACTAAACAATCCCTTCTAAAACCTTCATTCCATACCCCGACTGCAATACTCGCTATATTCTCGCCTCACGAGAAAAATGGAACAAAAAGGAAAAGGGTGAGCTCAACTAGCTCAAGAAAGAATATTATGACTAAGATAATATACAACAAATTATCGTTAGTCTTCAACGAGGAAAAATATAATAGAATACAATAGACAACAAATTTTAAATCAATATTACATGTGAAATAATAATTCATTAGAAGAGTTAAGTAGAGAATGCAAACTACTATCTTCTATGTATGAATTTAAAAGTTCATCGCCTATCTTTTATCCTGTGACATCAATCAATATACATCTAGAATCAAATATTCATCTTTTCTACGAATAAAGATATTCATCACCGGTCATGTTCATTTAAACACTGCTTCATCTTTGCACTACGGGCCAAAGATATTCTTCAGAAATCATTCATCTTTGCACTACGGGCGAAAGATATTCTTAAGAAATCATTCATCTTTGCACTACTGGGCAAAGATATTCCATAATATCATCATTTAAGACCGAGGATGATGAAAAATATTTTTTTTTAAAGAAACGAATCCGGTGAAACAAAATGACAAGGATCAAGGATTAAGGATTAGTACTTGGTTTTATCCACGTCAAAAATACCTCAAAATAATCATAGTGGTGTAAAATTCAAGAATGATCAAAACATGGATACAATCGAGTTAGTATCCGAGAATAGATGTTTTGAGACGAAAAGAAGAAATTTTATTTTAGATTGAATAGTACCAGTATCGTGAATAGTCTTGGTATCGTGAATAGTCTTAGATATCGTGAATAGTGCTTAAGTATCGTGAATAGTAACTCAGACACCAAAAGATAGAAATTCCACAAAACATCTTCACGCTTCATGAATAGTACTCGTGAATAGTAACTCGTGAATAGATAGTAACCCGAGCATGAAAAAGTTCCAAATTTGATAAAAACTTCAGATCAACATTTCAAAGATAATGATATTGAAGAAATAATATCATTACGAAAAAAAAATATCCACTTACCTCAAAAGAAGCGGTACTTGGAACATTTGGAATATTATTTGAATGAACTTGCAATCGTATATCAATACTCAAAGTATACTCAAAATACTCACAAGAATACGCTCAAAATATAGAGAAATAGAGAAAACTTGGTTTTACGGTGTGATTTTCAATTCTAACCTAAGCACCCTATTTATAGGAAATTGCTTAGAACACCAAGCGAGAAAATTTAATATAATATTAATATAATTATACAAATTTTCCTTAGCCCACCTTTTGGTTAAAACACCAGCCACACATGTTAATGATGTCCAAAAAATACAAAAACGTTTTTCTTAACAAAAATAATTTAAACTCCCAAAATCAATTATTTGAGACTTGAACTTCAATAATTCATAATAAATAGCCCTTTCATCAGAAAATTCGAATCTCTTGAGTTTTATAGAATTTCAATTCTCTACAACTTTGCAGAAGAAAGTTTTTCAAATTCCAAATAGAAATTGACCGAAATCCACAAGCGGGCGATTTTACAGCTATAATCAAATTTCGATCAATAAATGGGGTCCACCGAGCATGTTTAACATGTTTTAAACATTTATTGCAACAAAAATACTCTTCCTCCTCGTATACTCATATATCCCACATTAGTTGTAAAATATCACCGTTAATATATTATTAAAATAATATATTTAAATGAATTATTTTATCGAGAAAAGATAAAATATTAATTTTCAATAATTGTCATTTTAAAATTTTCTCCATCTATATCCACATAAAATCAATATTTTCCTCATCATATAAATCAATAATTAATTATTCACAAATAATATTACGAAATCACAATATTGACAACCGGCGGTTCAAGGAAGGGGGGCTTTCAATAAGAATTTCTTCTTCTTGGCGCCTTAATTAGGTGACCAAACCTCTCCTTAGATGTAACTTTCTAGACATTGTCAATAATGTTATCTAATAATATTATTCAGGATAATATGAATTATTGCTTCGATAATGAAAAAATCGTTGTGTAATGACAATTATTGAAACAACAACAATATAAAATATCAACGCGACAATTATTAACTCGATAAAATCTTGAGCGATAATTCATGTATCATTATTGAGTAGTGCCTTCTTCGTAAGAATCAATAATTGAGTGCAATACTGGTAAGCATTTACTTTCGACAACGCGTATTAGTGTATTTTAACCAATTATTCCAATGATATTACTTGGCAATAACTACGGCAGTTATTTAAAAACAACTTATATTTGTCGTTTTCTTCATCCAATCGCTTTCCGTTATGGGGCCCACACATGGTCATTTACTGTAGTAAATACGAATATTCCCAGAAGCGATGAATATTCCACGACCAAACGAATATTCCCAAGCGATAATGAATATTTTATAACCACTTGCTTATTTTGAAATATTTGCGTATTTAACCCTTAACTATCCACATTAATCAAATCAACCCTTACTATTTCAAAATAATAAATAAAGGAAATTCCTTTTATTTAAAAATTTTGGGGTCTTACAACCTCCCCTTCTTATGAAATTTAGTCCTCGAAATTGACGTGCGATACTGGTGCTTGAAAAGGTGAGGATACCTCGCTTTCATTTCCGTTTCAATTCCCGAGTCATTTCCTCTATAGCATGATTCCTCCACAAAACTTTAACTTGTGGTATGACCTTTCTTGGCGTGGGACATGCTCCTTCCTATCCAAGATCTTGGCGGTACCTCCTCATATACGTTAAGTCTTGATTTATCTCGTCCGGTTCTAACTCAATAACGTGGTTGGGTCTTTCACATATTTACTGAAATACGGATATGTGAAACACATTATGAACACGAGAGACATACTCGGAGGTAACGCAAGTCTATAGGCTACATTTCCTACTTTCGGTCAAGAATTTGAAATGGACCAATAAATGCGTGGATTGAGCTTTCCTCTCTTCCCAAATCTTGTAACTCCCTTCCATGGAGCAACTTCATGACAATACATGATCCCCTACATTAAATTCCACGTCCTTTCGATGAAGATCCGCATAACTCTTTTGTCGATCTTGTGCCGTTTGTATCGTTGTCGAATCATTTGGATCTTTTAGGTGAGTCATACGTACTAACTTCGGGTCCCAACAATGTTGCTTCACCCACCTCATCCCAACATATTGGAGAACGACATTTTCGTCCATATAATGCTTGAATGGAGCCACACCTATACTTGCACGATAAGCTGTTGTTGTAGGAGAATTCCACCAATGGTAAATACTTATCCCAAGCGCCCTTGAAGTCTAGGACACGAGTCTTAATAAATCTTCAAGAGTTTGAATAGTCCTCTCTGATTGTCCGTCCAGTTTGGGGATGGTATGCGAACTAAATCGCAAATCCGTGCCCATAGCTTTTGCAAGCTAACCCAAAATCTTGAAGTGAATCTTGGGTCACGATCCAAACTATGGATACTGGGCATGCCATGCAACCTCACAATCTCATTCACGTACATACTAGCAAGAGGCGTTCAAGGGAATAAGTCTCCGTGTCGGCAAGAAATGAAAGCGGACTTGGTTAATCTATCAACAATAACCCAAATAGCATTGATGCCTTGAGAAGCCGTAGGAAGACCCGTGTGAAATCCATAGTAATGTGTTCCCACTTCCATTCCGGAATCTCAAGTGGTTGCAACGGACCCTTAGGTACAAGATGCTCCGCCTTTACACGTTGGCAAGTTAAACACATCGAGATAAACTTTGCAATCTCTCTCTTCATATTGTTCCACCAAAATGTATGTCGAAGATCACGATACATTTTAGTACTTCCGAGATGGATTGCAAATGGCGTGTTGTGCCTCCATCATAATCTTGTACTTCAAATCGAGTCGTTAGGAACACAAAGTCTAGAGTGGACTCAAAGTATTCCTTCTTCATCAATTCTAAGCTTAGGAATAGCTCCTTCTTGTACTTTCTTCTTCATACGCATCGACTCCCGGATTGGGGTGGCTTGAGCAACCTTAACTTTTTCTATTAAAGTTGGCTCTGTCGTATACTTGACATCATCGCACTCGTTCCGCATATGATCTTCTACTCAATCGTCCACTACTACGTTAAACTTTACCGGATGGTATTGAATAGTGTGGTCGTAGTCTTTCAATAGCTCGAGCCAACGTCATTTGCCGCATGTTGAGTTCTTTTTAAGTGAAGAAATATTTAAGGCTTTTATGGTGCGAATATATCTCCACTTTCTCCCCATATAGATAGTGCCTCCATATCTTTAGCGCGAAAATGATCTTGCCAACTCTAGATCATGAGTAGGATAATTCCTCTCATACTCTTTAAGTTGTCATGAGGCATAGGCTATGACTTTTCCACGTTGCATGAGAACACATCCTAACCCTTTGCACGAAGCATCATTTGTAGATAACAAATCCATCCGAACGGATGGTATTGTTAGAAAGTCTTAGAAATAAGTCTCCTCTTAAGCTCTTGGAAACTTTTCTCGCATTCTTCGCTCCAAGCGAATTTTGTATCCTTAGGAGTTAGGCGAGTTAATGGAGTAGCGATTCGAGAAAACCCTTCCACGAATCTCCGATAATAACCACTAAGCCCAAAAAGCTACGTACTTGATCATCGACTTGGTTGCTCCCAACTTTGTATTGCTTGATCTTGGCGGATCAACGGATACTCCATGTTTCGACACCACGTGCCCAAGAATGCTACTTCCTCGAGCGAACTCGCATTTCTTCAATTTGGCATATAGTTGGTTTTCACGAAGCCTTTGGAGTACCGACTTCAAATGGTGCTCATGATCTTCACGACTTTTGGAATATATAAGGATGTCATCAATAAAGACAACAACAAAAGCGATCCAAATATTCCTTGAATACTCGGTTCATCATATCCATGAAAGCTGCGGGAGCATTAGTTAGTCAGAAAGACATGACTAAGAATTCATAATGCCCATCTGGGAAGGTTTTGAAGGCGGTCTTTGGAATATCCTCGGTTCTAATCTTGGTGATGATATCCGAGCGAAGATCGATTTTTGAAAAGAATTGTGCCCTTGCATCTGGTCAAACAAGTCATCAATACGAGGTAGAGGATACCTATTCTTGATGGTGACATGGTTCAATTCCAGATAGTCGATACAAAGTCGCATACTCTCGTCTTTCTTCTTTACAAATAAAAACAGAGCACCCCAAGGAGATGTACTAGGGGCCAGATGAAACCGATGTCCAACAATTCCTGTAGTTGGACCTTTAACTCCGAAGTTCAATAGAGCCATTCGATATGGGGTTTTAGAAATGGGCTTTGTACGGGTTCAAGATCAATAAAGAATTCAACTTCACGTTAAGGGGTAGGCCAGGAAGTTCTTGAAAATCGTCGGGAAAATCGATAACAACGGAATATTATTCAAATTTGACGTGTCTTTATTCAAATCCATAACATGGGCTAGGAAAGCTTGACATCCGTTTTTTAATAAGCGAATAGATTTATGATTAGATATGACGGTGATTGATTTTAATGGTTTAGTTGCTTGAATTAAATACAACGGGTTGGTTAGGAATATAAAAACTAACAACCTTACGAAAACAATCAATTTTGGCATGATGAGTAGTTAACCAATCAATCCCTAAAATCACATCAAAAGCAAGTATCTTTAAAGAGATAAGGTCAACGGTAAGGTAATCTGGTGCCAACTTGAATCAAACAAGATTTATAAACGATGGATGTGATGAAAGTTTCTCTAACGGAGTTTCCACGAGATAGGTCAAAGTCTAATTTCTCCAAGTCAAGTTTAAGCGTTGAGCACATGCAGGAGATAAATGAATGGGTAACACCGGGTATCAAGTAAGGTATAAACTTAGCAAGAATTTATAAATAGCTTACCCGTGATCACCTCGTTTGGGTTCCTCGCATTATGACCAATCCACATAAACGCTCTTCCGGAATCGTTGACTTTGACTTTTTGGGACGATCTTTTGAGTCACCGTCCCCATTGAACTAGGTTTTCGCTCTTGTATAATCTCGAAGCGATATGTCCTTCCTTTCCACAATTATAGCATACCTTGAACTGTTGTGGGCGGTTTGGTGATATGTCCCTCTTTTCCGCATTTGTAGCATATGACCGGGTGGTCGTTCTCCTCCCTTAGAACGATTCTTGCTTAAGACCTTTGTCGTCTTCACATAGTGCGTTGTTAAATCTCCTCTTTTAAAATCTCCTCTGACTCGCTTCTTCTATTTTCATGGCCATGATTACCACCGAGTGGTTACCATTTACGTCAAATCTGTTTTTTCTTCTCATGAGTTATCATTATTCATTGATTGCTATCTCTACGATCACGATCCTGGTTGTGGTCCTCGGTTGGTAGTACTCGTTATCTCGCTTCTAATAATTGAGCCCTGCTAACAACATCTGAATAAAGAGAAAATTTATGAGAAATGAGATCTTGACGTATCTTGGGTTTCAAACCTCTAAGAAACATCCGCGTCATCGTTCCTCATTCTCCACCAAATGAGGTGCAAACTTTGGATAACTCTGCAAACTTTGCCTCGTCTTGAGACACCGTCATGTTGTTTTGCTCTAATCGATGAACTCCACTTCCTTCATATAGCGAACACTTTCGGAAAGTATTTGTCATTAAATAGTTCTGAAACGTTTCCCAGGGACATCTTTGAGTGCGGTTTGGATGGAGTACGCTTCCACATCTCCCACCGATGAGTCACTTCATACGGAACATAAAGGTGGCGAATGGAACCTCTGTTCCTCCGTGCATCCCAAGACATCGAATATCTTGGTAATTTGTTTGATCCATGTTTCCGCCATGATCGGATCTGGCTTTCCCTTAAATTCGTGGTCCCAACTCTTTGAATTGCTTGGTACAGTGACAACTTGTGAATTGCTATCATTTCCTCCTGTATTTTGAACACGAGTCTCCTCGTTGCGATTTTGCATGAACTGCAAAAACTTCTAAACATCCCTCGTTCATCATCGCGCTTTCGATGGTGTTGTTCACGGGAGGAACATTGCCGACTGTTACGCGTTCTCCTCGTTGGTGAGTCTGAGGCATCTCCACGGTCTCATTTCCATTGTTAATATTCTCGATCGACATTCTCAAATCACGTCATAAAACAAGGGTTAATTAAGGAAATCAATATATCACATAATATCCCTATATCTTGACCAACTAACAAATAAGCTTAGGTAGGACACACTAGCGAAGGATTTACTCGTCTCTCCCCCTCCTAGTTCTATTCCCCGATCTCATGGAGATCATATCCTAAGCTCGATACCAAGCTGTGGCGCCCCCAAAATAGGTATACATCACCTATTACGAGTTGTCAATACATAGTGCGAAAACAACTACAACTTTATTATTACAACAAGAAAAGCTATGAGTTTGAATACAAATATTATCTTACAGACAATATCTATACTCAAATAAATCCTCATTACATTTATTGATACATTAATTTACAAAATGGTGAGGACTACTAAACAATCCTTTCTAAAACCTTCATTCCATACCCAGGCTACGTACTTTCATTATATTCTCGCCTCACGAGAAAAATGGAACAAAAAGGAAAAGGGTGAGCTCAACTAGCTCGAGTAAAGAATATTATGACTAAGATAATATACAACAAATTATCGTTAGTCTTCAACAGGAAAAATATAATAGAATACATAGACAACAAATTTTAAATCAATATTATGCATGGTGAAATAATAATTCATTAGAAGAGTTAAGTAGAGAATGCAAACTACTATCTTATGTATGAATTTAAAAGTTCATCGTCTCATCTTTTATCCTGTGACATCAATCAATATACATCTAGAATCAAATATTCATCTTTGCTTCTGAGCCAAGATATTCATCATTTAGTCATGTTTCATTTAAACACACATTCATCTTTGCACTACTGGGCCAAAGATATTCTTGAAAATCATTCATCTTTGCACTCTGGGCCAAAGATATTCTTAAGAAATCATTCATCTTTTTGCACTACGAGGCCAAAGATATTCCATAATATCATCATTTAAGGTAGGGATGATGAAAAATATTTTTTTTAAAGAAAGCGAATCCGATGAAACAAAATGACAAGGATCAAGGATTAAGGATTCGTACTTGGTTTTATCCACGTCCAAAAATACCTCAAAAATAATCATAGTGGTGTAAAATTCAAGAATGATCAAAACATGGATACAATCGAGTTAGTATCCGAATAGATGTTTTGGACGAAAGAAAGAAATTTTATTTTTAATTGAATAATCTGGTATCATCGAATAGTAGTCTTGAGTATCGTGAATAGTCTTAGATCGTGAATAGTAACTCAGACACCAAAAGATAGAAATTCCACAAAAACATCTTCACGCTTCATGAATAGTACTTTCGTGAATAGTAACTCGTGAATAGTAACTCATGAATAGTAACTCGTGAATAGTAACTCATGAATAGTAACCCATGAATAGTAACCCCGACATGAAAAAGTTCCAAATTTGATAAAAACTTCAGATCAACATTTCAGCATAATGATATTGAAGAAATAATATCATTACGAAAAAAAAATAATATCCCTTACCTCGAAAGAGCAGTACTTCTGACTGGAATAACGCTGAATGAACTTGCAACGTATATCAATACTCAAAGTATACTCAAAATACTCACAAGAATACGCTCAAAATATCGAGAGAGAAATAGAGAAAACTTGGGTTTACGGTGTGATTTTCAATTCTAACCTAAGCACCTATTTATAGGAAATTGCTTAGAACACCAAAGCGAAAAAATTTAATATAATATTAATATAATTATACAAATTTTCCTTAGCCCACCTTTTGGTCAAAACACCAGCCACACATGTTAATGATGTCCAAAAAAATACAAAAACGTTTTTCTTAACAAAAATAATTTAAACTCCCAAAAATCAATTATTTGAACTTGAACTTCAATAATTCATAATAAATAGCCCTTTCATCAGAAAATTCGAATCTCATGAGTTTTTATAGAATTTCAATTCTCTACAACTTTGCAGAAGAAAGTTTTTCAAATTCCAAATAGAAATTGACCAAAATCCACAAGCGAAGGCGATTTTACTGTGTTTATAATCAAATTTCAATTAATAAATGGGGTCCACATGACATGTTTAACATGTTTTAAACATTTATTGCAACAAAAATACTCTTCCTCCTCATATACTCATATATCCCACATTCGTTGTAAAAATATCACCAGTTAATATATTATTAAAATAATATATTTAAATGAATTATTTTATCGAAAAAAGATAAAATATTAATTTTCAACAATTGTCATTTTAAAATTTTCTCCATCTATATCCACATAAAATCAATATTTTCCTCATCATATAAATCAATAATTAATTATTCACAAATAATATTACGAGAATCCATGATATTGACAACCAGGCGGTTCGAGAAGAGGGGGCTTTCGAATAAGAATTTCTTCTTCTTGGCGGCGCAATTAGGTGACCAAACCTCTCCTTAGACGAACTTTCTAGACATTTTCAATAATGTTATCTAATAATATTATTCGGATAATATGAATTATTAGCTTCGATAATGAAAATCTTTGTGTAATGACAATTATTGAAACAACAAGACAATATAAAATATCAATATGACAATTATTAACTCAATAAAATCTTTGAGCGATAATTATCGTAATCATTATTGAGTAGTGCCTTCTTCGTAAGAATCAATAATTGGTGCAATCTGGGTGTAGTATTTGGCGCTTCAACAACGTATTAGTGTATTTTAACCACCGGGTATTCCAACAATGATAATAACGGCAACAACTTCTGCGTTATTTAAAAAACAACTTATATTTGTCGTTTTCTTCATCCAATCGCTTTCCGTTATGGGGCCCACATGGTGGTCTACTGGCCGTCATACGAATATTCCCCGACGATGCGAATATTCCACGACCAAACGAATATTCCCCGACGATAATGAATATTTTATAACCACTTGCTTATTTTGAAATATTTGCGTATTTAACCCTTAACTATCCACATTAATCAAATCAACCCTTACTATTTCAAAATAATAAATAAAGGAAATTCTTTTTATTTAAAAATTTTGGGGTCTTACATTGCTGCCAGTAGTGGCACTATGCCAAAGAGGAAGAGCTTTAACCCTGGGAATACTGGGGTGAAACAAGGAGATCCTAAGCGTAGGATGGAGGCATGCAAGACATGCAGAAAGACTCATTTGGGAGTCTATTTAAAGGGGAAACTAGTTTGCTACAGCTGTGGGTAGGAGGGGCACTTATCACCCAACTGTCCTAACCCTAAGAAAAATCATGGGTGTTTTGTTTGTGGATCGTTGGACTACATGGCAAGAAATTGCCTGAAGAAAGGGTTAGAGGGAAATAAGGGTTCTGGTAGTGGTAAATTAGCTATTACTAGACCAACACCATCTGTGAGTAGTCCCTCAACCCATACGTTTAATATGACTGTCCAAGATGCGGTTGCATCATCAGATGTAGTAGCAGGTATCATTCCAGCCAATGAAATAAATGTTTATGTGTTATTTGACTCGGGTGCTACTTTTTCTTTTATAGCATGTGAATTTGCTAAGCGATTAGGTTTAATCCCTGAAAGGTTAGCAATACCTTTAGACGTTAAGGTAGCAAACGAAGAGATAATCCCCATTGAACATATTCATAAGGATTGTTGCGTAAATATTAGAGGGAATAAGTTAACGGTAGATTTGGTACCGATAAGATTAAAAGAATTCGATTTAATTCTTAGTATGGATTGGTTGATTAACCATAAGGCTATAATAGATTGCCATAGGAAAAGTGTGAACCTTCGGCTTTCTAAGAAAACCAAGGTAGTGTTCTTCAGTAGTAAATCACAGAGATGCTCTTGTTGTCTAACGATGACACAAGCTAGGAAGATGTTAAGAAAGGGGTGTGTAGGTTATTTGTGCCATGTTGTGGATACCCAAAGAGTTGGAGCATCCTTAGACCAGATACCTATAGTTCAAGAGTTCGCGGATGTATTTCCAGAGGAATTATCGGGTATTCCACCGGATAGGGAGGTTGAGTTTGTGATTAATCTGTTACCGGGTACGACACCAGTTTCAAGGGCACCATACCGGATGCCGCCAGTTGAGATGAAGGAGTTAATGGTTCAATTACAAGAACTATTAGACAGGAAGTACATTCAACTGAGTGTGTCTCCTTGGGGAGCACCGATATTGTTTATAAAGAAAAAGGATGGGTCGTTATGACTTTGTATCGACTATCGAGAGTTGAACAAGTTAACGATTAAGAATAAATACCCGTTGCCCAGGATTGATGATCTATTTGATTAGTCGAAAGGGACAAAGTATTTTTTTAAAATAGATTTACGTACGGGGTATCATCAGTTAAAAGTAAGGAAGGAAGATGTACCTAAGACGACATTCAGAACTCGTTATGGTCATTATGAGTTTCTGGTAATGTTGTTTGGGTTGACTAATGCGCCAGCCGTATTTATGAATATGATGAACAGAGTGTTCAAGCAGTATTTGGACAAGTTTGTCGTAGTGTTCATTGATGATATTCTAGTCTATTCTAAGACGTCAGAAGATCATGCTGAACATTTAAGGATAGTGTTGGAGACACTACGGAAGGAAAAGTTATATGCGAAATTCACAAAGTGTGAATTTTGGCTTGAACGAGTGCAGTTTCTAGGACATGTTATTGATAAAGATGGCATTTCCGTGGATCCAGCAAAGGTAGAAGCAATTAATGAGTGGAAGCAACCAAAAATGCCAACTGAGGTTCAGAGTTTTCTAGGGTTAGCGGGATACTATAGAAGGTTCATCCAGGACTTTTCTAAAATAGCTACTCCGCTGATAAATTTGACGAGGAAGTCAGTTAAGTATGTGTGGACTGAAAAGTGTGAGAACAATTTTCAGGAACTAAAGAAGAGGTTAAGTGATGCACCTGTATTGTCTTTGCCAGATGAAATAGGGAATTTTGTAATGTATAGCGATGCTTCGCATAGAGGACTGGGTTGCGTGCTCATGCAGCATGGTAAGGTCATTGCATATGCGTCACGTCAATTAAAGGATTATGAGAAGGCCTATCCTACTCATGACGTGGAATTGGCAGCTGTAGTTTTTGCCTTAAAAATATGGAGGCATTATCTATACGGTGAGAAGTGTGAGATATACACGAACCATAAAAGTCTGAAGTATATCTTCACACAGGAGGAGTTGAATATGAGGCAGAGAAGGTAGTTGGAACTAATAAACGATTATGATTGTGATATCTTATATCATCCAGGAAAAGTAAATGTAGTAGCCGATGCGCTAAGTAGGAAGGGTAGAGAGAAAATGTCAATGTTAACCGGCTCAGAATGAGTTAGTAACAGCGATGGAAAGGATGGAATTAGAAGTTAAATTACCGGATGAAGCAGAGGAAATGTTATTTTCCATGGAGACTCAACTGACCATAGTGGAACGTGTTAAGGAAGTGCAATTGTGTAACGAGGAATGTGAACATATGAAGAAGATGATAGAAAATGAAGAAAAGACTAAGTATAACCTCGATAAGGAGGGATTACTTCGTTTTGAAGGAAGAATTTGGGTTCCAAATAATTCTGAATTAAAGGAGAAGATAATGAGTGAGGCCCATA
This sequence comes from Panax quinquefolius, assembly GCA_020205615.1. Taxonomy (NCBI): domain Eukaryota; kingdom Viridiplantae; phylum Streptophyta; class Magnoliopsida; order Apiales; family Araliaceae; genus Panax; species Panax quinquefolius. Next base: position 124,442,623 of record CM035155.1, on the reverse strand, counting down.
GTTCGAGGTACTCAATACATCCCGGTAGTAGGAAGATGTATCAAGACCTTCGTCAGAACTTTTGGTGGCCGAATATGAAAAGAGATATAGCAGAATATGTTAGTAGGTGCTTAATTTGTCAAAAAGTTAAGGCTGAACACCAATGACCTAGTGGGTTGTTACAATCATTAGAAATTCTAGAGTGGAAGTGGGAGCACATCACAATGGACTTTGTGGTAGGACTTCCAACGACAAGGAAAGGATATGACGCTATTTGGGTGATAGTGGATCGATTGACGAAATCGGCTCATTTTCTACCAATAAGAGTTAGGTATAACCTAGACCAATTAGCTAAGCTTTATGTCAAAAAAATTATTTCCAGACATGGAGTACATGTTTCGATTGTGTCAGATCATGATCCACGATTCACATCGAACTTTTGGAGAAGTATGCAAGAGCAAATGGGAACGCAGTTGAGATTGAGTACGGCGTATCATCCTCAGACGGATGAACAAAGTGAACGAACAATTCAAATGCTTGAAGATATGTTAAGATCTTGCGTTATGGATTTCAAAGGGAGTTGGGACGACCATCTACCATTGGTGGAGTTTGCGTACAACAATAGTTTTCACGCTAGTATAGGCATACCACCTTACGAAGCATTGTATGGAAGGAAATGTAGGACTCCACTATGTTAGGATGAAGTGGGTGAACGTCGGATGTTGGGACATAAGTTGGTACAATAAATGGCGGACATGGTAAAGCTAATACGTGCTCGATTGGTAGCGGCTCAAGATAGGCAAAAGAAGTATGCAGATCCTCACATAGAAAAGAGAGAATTTGAAGTAGGGTCTTATGTCTTTCTGAGGGTATCACCTTGGAAAGGGAAGATACATTTTGGGAAGAAAGGGAAGTTAAGTCCAAGGTTTATAGGACCTTTTGAAATTTTAAGAAGGGTAGGAGAGGTAGCTTATGAAGTAGCCTTACCTCCAGAAATGGACCGTATTCACAATGTGTTTCACGTGTCTATGTTGCGTCCCTATAAGTTTGACTATAAACACGTAATAGAGTATGAATCTATTCAGATAGTGAAAGACTTATCGTATAAAGAACATCCAATTGAAATTGTTGATAGGAAGGAACAAGTTTTGAGAAATAAGATAATACCTTTAGTGAAGGTGATATGGGGAAACCACGATGCTGAAGAAGCAACGTGCGAACTCGAAAGTAAAATGAAGGAAACTTTTCCTCATTTGTTTATGTAATTATAAGTGAGATTCTGGGGACAGAATCCTTATAAGGGGGGGGGGGAGAGAATGTAACGCCTGAGAAAATCAGATTTATATGATAATTAAATTTTTTTATTTGATTATGTGAATTAAATGAATTTAATTGATTATTTATATGAGTAAGCTATGAGAAGGTCGTTCTATGACCTAGAATGTGCGGATGTGGTTAGGATTCTGGCTATATGCTAGAATTAATTGTTTTGAATTTCCAAGACAAAAATAAAAGTTTTCCGAGAAATTTCCGTAAAAACACTATTCATCCGTTTCTGCTCGGGAATTAAGTTGGAAATTCTAAGAAACAAGTAGTGATAGAATATGAAGATGAGATGGAATATTTAATAATATTTCATTTATGGCAAAAGAAGTTTTCACCTACGGACTTAAAACCTAAGGGTTGAGATGAATGATTTTCGAGAAGGAAATGAGCTTCGTATAATGAATTACGATAATGATTATGCGTATGTTATACGAGTATGATACTATTTAGTATACATGTATAATACAAAGGTTTAATATGACGTATAATACGAATATTATACGAGTACTATACGAAGAGAATACGTGAATTATACGTGTGGAATACGATTGGTATTATTGGATTTATAGGTTAAGGACTTAATATGATCCAATTGGATTTGGATTATACCAAGCCCAAGTGATTGAGTAATCAAGCCCAATGAATTATGTGTTTAAGCCAAGTTAAAGCCCAATATTAGGATTAATTAAGCCTGACCCAAGAAACCGAACCGTGGATCAAACCGATGGGTCAGTGAATGGGTAAAACTCATGGGGAAACCCATGGGGATGACCCATGGGCATGTGGGTCGGCCACTTGATGTCCAAGTAAAGTAAACTACTTGATCACCAATTATTTTTACTTGGTGATGAAGTAGTGAATATTAAGGAGGCGGGGAGAAAAGACCATTTAGCCCTCCATTTGATTTGCCTATAAAAGAGAAGTTTATGTTAGTTATTTTTGGTTTTCCAAGAGTCATCCAACATATATTGAGAGAGAGAAATAGCTAGAAACAAGAGATCATCTCACTTTGAATCAAAAACCTTAGAGTTTTTAGCAAGAATACCAAGATCGTAAAGGTAATATTCCCTTAATAATAGTTTTCCATCCCTTTTGATTTCTTTGTTATAAAGAATCATAAATTGGTGGAGCATGCCTCTTATGGAGGAATAAGGATGGCTTATAAATTATAAAACCTTTATAAGTCATGTGTAAATGTAAATCGTAAGGGTTTACGTAAGTTTAAACCATAGAAATCATTGAGTAATGAACTTGGTTGTTGATGGAAAAATTGAACACCATCACTATTAGAATATGTGCATCTTGCTTGGTTAGGATGTAGATATGAAATCAATGGAGTGTTCTATTTGATTTGGCATTTAGAACACTAGTAACGAAGTTATGGCGAATTTTATGGAATTAGACGTTAAACGTCAAAAACGTAAAAATTCCGTATTAGTAGTCAAAAGTTGTCGTGAGACTTGAAAATGTTGGTTTTCAATGACAATACATGAGATAGGGTATTTAAGAGTCGTGGGCTCAAGAATCGTCGGATTTTGACTTAAAACGAAGAAAAAAAGTATTGAACGCTCGAAAGCGTTTAACGAACGCTTGATAATGAACTTAGAGGTGAATTTTGAGTTAACGGATTCAGAATTGAAAAATTCTTATATGAACCTGTAGAGTATGTAATTTATGAGTTGTAGGCTTTTGAACGAACCAAATCAGACTTATAAAGAAGAACTTATGAAGCCAGGAAGTTCACTAAAAATTTTATCTAAAATTTTTACAGTCTTTGAGGTCTCAGCATGCGGCTGACAAAACTTTTTGCCATGCACAGCCATTGCCAGTGCAGTGTATTGATCTACTAAAGAGTGGTGCTTCAGTGCCATTCATATAAGGGAGTTTTGCACCGCAGCGCTGAAGCCGGGGCTTAGATATTGTAAAATGGCGCCGCAGTGCCAGTGTTACATAGAAGGGCCATGCCACGGAGCCGAGGCAGGGGAATTATTAGAAAAGATAGGTTTTGAATTCAATTGTTTCAAGACCAATACGAGACGAGTTTATATACTTAATGAACATAATAAACTATTCCTATGTTACATATACTAGTGTATATGGTGTGTAACTTAGGAGTTGTACGTGAATTGTTAGTATGGTAACAAAGAACACGAAGTGTTAATAATAAACCGTGAATGGTAATCGACATTGATACTTCACCAATGACGATTGAGTTCGGATAGTAACGTAAGAACTTTAACAAGCCGAGATGAAGGGTAGTATGTTGAATTAACATTATTAATGAAATAAAGTCAACTAAGACATAGAAGAGAAAGAAGTTGGTAGAAATAATGTGATTGATTGTTTGGTAGCTAATTACAGTGTGCTATGTGAATATATTATGTAGATTCTGTAAAGGCTGAGAACAGTCGAATAAATTATTTGAAGACGCTTGAAGGCAAGTTTTCTTAAAGCTTGTTTAACCTTTGAGTTAGTCGAGTTTTTAGTGATTCATTGTACTGAGTTGCATGAATGATTTTAAAGAAAGGGTCAATGCCAGTTTTAACTCGGCTAGAATATTCGTAAGAGATAGATTGATTTGTATACATATCTTTCTATATAGAAATGATAACGCTATCCTATTCCAAGTATTTGGTACGGACTCAAAGGTAAGTTTGTTTATGAACAAACAAAAGTATTTTTCATCGATTATTCGATGGGCACGCGAGTTTGTCAAAACTTAAATGTAAATACGTTTAATGGATGAATGTTGATCAACATAGAGTACTATAGGCTGAACACCTAGAAGTGCTCGTAAGTAATGCCGGATGTACAACCTTAGTGCTGTTAAGTCATTTTCAAGTATGAAAACAGAAATATATTGTTCATGGTCTTTCAACCGGTTCAGAATTCCTAAACTATTATATACTTTGGGAATTAAGATTATGCATTGTTGAGTATTGATGTTTCGTAATACTTCATGACTACTTGTTCAGTTATGGAAGATTTCTTTATATAATTCACGAATGTGGTATTGGTATTATTCTTTGTTAGACTTGCTGAGCTTGTTATGCTCACTTCTTGCGTGAATTATATGATTGCAGTTAAAGCTGAGTATACTGAGAATGCTAAGAGAAATAAGGGCAAGGCCAAGATGGATAGTTAACCATCTTGTAATAGATTAGTATGATTGTATGTATTATAATTATGAACAACGAATGATGTAATCGGTTTATGAACCTGGGAAAGGATTTCACTTTGATTGTAATAAGAAGATAGTAATTACATTCATTATGTTGTGTTTTCAATGGAATGATTGTATAGTTATGAGTACCGTGTAGCACCATATGTCGGGTTGGAAGATACCTGAATTTGGGGGCGTCACAGAACAAGCAAAGGATAAGCTATGTGATTAACAAGTTAACTTAATGGCTAAGTATTGTGATGGCCAAGTAATTTATTTGGTGAGCAAGTAAACTTAGGGTTTAAGTAATGAATAGTATGGAGGTTTATTAAGGAGGTGGGATTGGCTTTTGACCATTATACCCTAACCTAGTAACTCCTATAAATAGCAATCTTTGGATTTCATTTGTTCCTTGTTCAAAAAAAATACCAACAACTTATAGCATATTGGCTTGAGAGAAAAAGCTAGAAAAGTTAGATTTCATAGTTCAAGAATCAAGAAGGAGATTAAAGCTTAGTCAAGTAAACTTTAAGGGTAAGCAATCTTAAACCATGATTCTCTTTCTCTTTCATTGTTAGAGAAGTGAGTAGTGGTAGGATTTATAGGCTAAGAAATGAAGAGAATGAATAAATCAATAGACTTAAGCCGTATAAGTCATGAATAAGTAATTCAAACCTAAATAAGATATGAATGCATAAGGAACCTATATGAACTTCTCATATGTTTACCTTAATAAGATGGTATGATAAGAAGATGTGAGAATGGTGGTTAAAAGATTTAAGCCATGATAAATCATGAGAAATAAAAATTATAAGTAATTTATACTTTTATAAGTTATAAACTCACAAAGAACAAGCAAGAACTTATCATGTAAATAAGTTAATGTAATATGTATGTTAAGATGTTAATATGATGGAATGAATCCATTTGAAACGTTTTAGAAATCTTAAGTAACGAAGCTATGCCTGAATTCGTTAAAATCTCATAATGGAAGTTGAATTTTGATATTGAGTTCGGAAACATTGGTTTTCGATGGAGTATAGTCTCATTTGGCATTATAGAGTTGCGAACTCGAAAATGACCGAATTTCGACTTAGAAAGAAGAAATCGATCGTTGAACGTTCATGAACGTTTATCATTTTTGTTAAATTAACTAATAGGTGAATTTTAAGTTAACGGATTCAAAAATGGAAAATTATTGTATGAACACGTAGAGTATGTAATTTGTGAGCTAAGGGCTTTTGAACGAGCCAATTCGGACTTATAACGAAGAAGTTATGAGCCCGGGAAGTTCATAGAAAAATTTAACTGTCTAATTTTTTTGGGACTGAGGTTTGGCACCGCAGCGCCAGACAGAGCTTGTTAGGTCACGCCGAACCACCGGGGTGAAGGGAGTGGACATCAGTAGAGTTCTTGTTGCTAGCTATTTCACTTGAAGGCACTTACTTATGGCCTTGCTATGAAACGATTAGATAGGGTATTAGAAAGTGGCGTCGTAGCGCCACTAGTACAAAGGAATGCCGCGCCGCACCACACCGCGCCGCCACATTGTACTTTTGTTGACCAAGTTGTTTGTAAACCCAATGGGTTGCAAGGAAAGTATGGGACATGTAATTATTTAATGATCATGATAAAAACCTTTTCTAAATTACTTTTATAGTGATGACTTTAGGAATTTAATGTTGTTTAATGAGTAGTTAAACGACAAACGTAAAGTATAAGAACGTGAACTGTATTCAATAATGATGATGACTATAACATTGAGAGTTACAACTAAAAGTTGTTGAGTAATACTTAAACATGAACAATATGCAATAAGTGTACTTAACTAATGATGATCGAGTCTCGGTTAGTAACGTAAGAACGTTAGTAAGCCGTGAGGAAGGAGGATTAACTTGAAACGAGTTGTATTAATGAAGTAAATCCACGTAAGACATAGAAGAGAAAGAAGTTGGTAAGAACGATGTAAATTATAATGACAAGTCGGGACCAATAATAACAAATCTAATACATGATTAAATTGAGAAGAAGGGTAAGATTCATTAGGAACCATGTATGTTCATTCATGATCTAATGTGGTATGTTATGGTGTTATGTGTTGTAGAGACTGTAAAGACTCAAAGAGAAAGTAATTTTAACGGATGTAGTGTTGATCAACATAGAGTACTATAGGCTGATCACCTAGAAGTGCTCGTAAGAAATGTCAAACTTACGGTCTTAGTACCGGGTTGTCTTTTTCATGAATAAAAGCTAAAAAGAAGGTTTATGGTCTATGGACCTACTCAGAATTTCCAAGCTACTGTATGTACTTCGGAATTGTTTTATGAGATGAGAAGTGCTATTCAATGTTTCATAGTACTTCATAACAATTGTTTAGTTAATGAAGAATAATCACATGATTCTCGAAGTGGTATATTTATAATGTATTGTTAGACTTGCTGAGCTAGTTATGCTCACTTTTGCTTTAATCATATGATTGCAGCTAAGGTCGAGTGAACCGAGAGTTCCAGTGGAGATAAAGGCAAGGCAAAGATGAACAACTAGTTTATTCTGTAATAGACTAGTATGTTTGTATGGATTATATTATAACTAACACATAATGTAATTGTTTCAGAACCTGAGAACGGGATGTATTATTATTAATGTAATAAGAATGTCGTTGATACACATAGTTTAATGTTGTTATAATAGAATAAATGTACAGTTATGAGTACCGTGTAGCACCATCTGTCAGGTTGGAAGATACCCAAATTTGGGGGCGTCATAAGAAGCATGGACTAGACATTGACATTACACAAGATTGGAGTCCATGGTGTAATGGAAGGAAACAAAGGATATTAAGGAGTAGTTTAACAACTCCATACCAGCCACATTGCTAGCAAATGATCACCTATGATTTAGCCACTTGGAGAATACGTAAAAAGAGTTTAGGACATTGTTCATTGTACTTGGTGACACTCAATTTGGGACAAGAGAGAAAAATCTCAGCATTTGGCCATGTAAAGCTTGGTTTGATCCTTTTAATTCCCATAATGTAATATTAAGGTACAATTGTTACCATATTAGGAATTTAAAGATAAGTTTTATACTCACATCATATAATCCATGTAAATTAAATACATGCATTAAAATAACACAGTTAGGTATTAATGTCCGGATAGTTCTATAATTATTTCTACTACTCACTTAACCACATTATAACCTTATTTAATATTAATGTTTATTTAAACATTTAATCTCCTTCCCAGTTTCTAGAATACACAGATATATAATCATTTCTGTATTAAAATCACTTATGATTTTATTATATTACTTGGTACCTTATATTAACATAATGTACTCTTATCCTTTGTTTTATTAATGTCACACATATAACATTAATATCCCAATTCAATCTTTCTGATAAGTAACCAACTTCAATCAATCGATCATCAGTGCATTTACAATTTTTTTATCTTCTTTGACTGGCAGCAATTGCGCTATACCCTCAACAAAGGCTTAAGATCGGTTTAGCTTCAAGCCAGTGTCAACCTCCATCGCCAAACTCGTTTTACACGACATGAATTAATGTCCACAAGAGTGATATTGCCAATCTAAGAGTGTACTCATTAACTACATGAAATCACATGATCAAACACGATTAATCTTCCTAATTTCCTTTTTAACTCGCTTAGTGAATTTCCTCATTTCACATTATGCTACACAAGGCATTTCATAATTATCATTGTCAATTCCACACTTCTCAATTCTCATATAACCTCACTTTGCACAAACCAATTTACTCATCGTACATCATATCAATATTTATATAAATATTCAGTTTTTTATTATATTTAATAATTACTTATTCCTGAAATTCTCGGTTCTTACAGAGACTTTGCTACTAATTTTTGATTCCAAATCAAACTAGAGCAATATATTACTACTAAACCCAAACTCATTTCTTTAACATATTCTCATGAATTTAATTACTCAAAAATTGATTGTATAATCTATAAAACAGATTAATCATACTCAAGAGTGAAAGCATATAATCTACACATACTTCATTTACCAACTCTCTAATCGATATTTATCTAAAGATATATCAATTTCCTTCTCTCGTCAACAACGTACAAATATACAAGTCCAAACCTAGCACACCTCGAATCTTTAATAGTATGCAATATAGTAAACTGAGTGGTTTCCCACGAACAACCAACAAATTTGTTTTTGTCTCGTCTACACTGTTTTCACAGTAAGTTAGATCGGTTACTAGTTCGTATATACCTCCGCTCTCTGAAGGAATTGTTTAGCCCAGCCCCTATACATCCACCATTAAAGAGTACGATTGCACTAACTTAGACTTGATACTCACTTGTACATATACTCAAGAAATTTGTGATTATCAAAGATATTTCAACGTTACCAAAAAAATTTCACATAAATTATTTAATATCAATAGATAGTTTTTATCCATCTTCTTTACTAATTCAACTCTATAATTTATAACAAATATAATATAATGATATATATTTATTAAACACAACATCACTTATTACATAGCTCATATTACCCTATGTAACACAATACAACATACCTCGTAACACATTTATATATTTTTATTTGAACCCTTCACATGCCTTAAGAATTTTATCTACTAAATTCTTATTTTAATATTTTCAAAAAATTCGAGTTCTTACATCCTCTCCCCCTTATAAGGATTTCATCCTCGGAATTACCGAAACCTCCTCTACTCGGTGCTATTTTGAATATAAAATATTCTTTTGAATAATATTATCCATTCTCTTTTGGAAGTTTCATTATAACTTGCTCACTTGCATTCTACCACATTCTCATTTCTAAGGAACATTCTACTCCTTACATTCATCACACAGAAGATTAAGAGTCTTCCACGATTTTTCAATAATCAGGAAGTAGTATGAATAACTCAGATTCCAAATTATGTTGAGGGGTCACAAGACCATTAACTCTTCTCTAGGTTTACTAGTGCTTCAACAAAATCCTTCACACTGCAAACCAGAGTGTTTATAAATAACAAAGACTATAAACACCCTCCACACGTACACTAGGTGGCCAGCCTATTGTACCACTACGTTGGGCCACAACGTAGTGTTTTGTAACGACTACACGCGTTACGCTCGGAACCATTGTCCCCGAAAACATGTCCCCTTATAGGGTTGTTCACCTCATCTTTTTCACATCTGAATCCGCACTAGAGCAATTTGGTTTAGCATAAATACTCAAGAATCCTTGAATTCCATAAATATTTTTCAACAGCCGTCTAGCCGAATCAAATAGCTTAAACTTGTATCAATAACTCGGACATCAATCGAAATAATTTAGCCAACTTAATTGACCTTCTTCATAATTTAAAAGAAAACTAAAAATTCTTTTATGACGTCATGATACTGTATTAGATTAGTAGTACGTTGAGGATTCCTCCATTATGCGACTTTGTCATACTACATCGTACCAAAATTGACTGACGATCTTTCGATCACAACCAACACTAGGTTCAACTGCATTGATGACTCCATCGTTTAACATTTCTACACCATACCAAATGATGTAAATGGTCAAAAATACATTTTGAAAATTTTCAAATCATTTTTGTCTTAGTCAAAATAATTAGCATAAACATAAGAATGACGGTATTATTTTTAAACATCATTGGTTCAATCACATGATCCAATGTTTTTCAAGAAAACAAAAGTGCAAACATCAGCACGAAGTCAATAAATTTTGAAAATCTAGCAGAGCTAGAAGATTTAGAAAATCCATGTTTCTCCATCAACTTCAATCTTTACTCCATTGTTTCATTCTATCAATCTCTAACACCATCAAGGCTTACTATACAAAAATTTCTAACTTCATAACATATATATACCCGATATAGTTCATCAAACTTACCACACTTTGGAAATTCAGGAACTTGGCACAATTATATGAGTTTAGGAACTTACCCTAGTCAGACCATAGGCGTCCATTCGCTGAGGGGTTCAAAAGTATTTCATATAATTATGAGTCACAAACGTACCATAAGTATGAGTTTTAAGAACTCGCAACTTAACCTTATATTCTCTAACTATAACCTATCTATCTGTTATACACATGAGAAAAGAATCACCTTCTCAACAGGTATATAACAAATAGTGCGACACAAACATTTCAATGATTATCAGTGCCAGAACTAAGTGGTTTTTACACCAAGTACAATTCCCTGCCCATAACAAGTAATCATACAACTCATCTGCTGACATGGGTCCTTAATTGAAATCCCACTTAACTCTATCTTACACTTTACTTGATACGAATTCTTCGTATCTCATCACATACAACTCCTCATAAGTACTCCTCATGAGTTCATATCATACCATTTCACAGTACATCCTCTTATAGCATCAAGATATACACACTTAGTCATTACAGACTATTTATCACTTCGTAGCTCAATCCGATCACGTCGTGATCATCAATTTACCTTAGGGTTCTTTCCATATTATCAACAAAACTCCACTCGAGTTCATTTTTCTTATCTTTTTCACATAGACACCATCTTAACATTTTTTTATTACCAGAGTTAGGAAACTCCTGAATTATCATTCTCTTAGATACTTCAAGATTCTTCTTTGAATCTTCACATATATATATTTTTATATTTATCTTTCTCTCTCTCTCAGGTTATAGCCTAAGGTACACTTACCTAAGTTTATAACCTACAGCTTTGATACCAACCCGAGACGCCCCCAAATCCGGGTCCCTTCGAACCTCAGATCCAGTCCGCCACGATTCTACTATAGTCAAACTATTATATCTTTTATTCATAAATTAAATGAATATAACCTTGCTTATTATGATTTAGAACATAAATTCTTTCCATTTTCAGGATCTATGTATAATGACTCCAAACTATTATAAGTTTCAAATATTGGTCATTTACCATTCCTGCCTTACATCATATTCGATGTTATAAAAATATGCGAAATAATTTAAACTTTTCAATCTCCTTTGAAAAATAATCTTTTATTGATATCTTAACTTGAATCAATTACATATCCTTGAATCAAATTATGTTATGACTCATTCTATCCGAATTACTGTATAAATTTTTACATCTCGATTCGAATTTCCTCTGTGTACTGCCTAGTACAACTTTACAACTTAACATGTATTACACATCGTAAACTACTGTCATGTACATCTACTATAACCTAAACATGGTTCAAGAGCATCTAGTTAAATAATAAATCAATCTCCTTCGATACTATTGGACTTTATCAATCAAGTAGCACGTAACCTTTACCGTGTATCCTTAACATGTAAAAGTGGTTATTTGCAAGGGTGAGCTCGACAGCCCAACAATTCTAATAGTTTTCATGCAACACATAGCATATAATAGCATATTCAGTTCATGCATTCATAATCAATTAATATTTACTACGCATGTTATTTCACACATAACAGGCATAGAGATTTACTAACATAAGCATATCATCAAAAGATAAACTTTCACATTTCATACATATCTCATATGCATTTCATATATATACATCAACATTTGCATAGCATAATATAGCTTAACTAACAGTTATCGAATTCATATAACAAATAGGAACTGAAAGAATTGCCTGATTCGTAGTTTATTAACTACGACTTAACTACTTAAAGCTTATCTGCACTACGTGTGTTCCTACACAGCTATATAATCATGGATTCATATCCATCAGTAACATATTTTATACATTCCCAATGTAATAATAATGTTACATTGTTTCATAACTAGGTTCGTAAAACCTACATTTCACTTTCTCATCATACTCTTAGAATAGCTAGGTATGTATAGGTATACCTTAACCACTCGTACTTGACATCAACATTTATATATATCTATCACACACTTGACTCGCTATGTGTTCGACACATTTAAAACTCATATAGGTAAGTTCAACCATACACATAAATGTCAAACTTAGTTGTAACTTTATACAACATCACCTATATAGCACAAATCAGATTGTAAGACATCACAAATTCAAACAACGTATCATTGCTTTATATCTTGAAAACGTTCCTTTGGACTTTATCATTTTGAAATTCTTAATTAACATTCATCTTTATCACATAGCATGCTTCCTACACATTACATAGCATTGTGGTCACATATTGCAATTTAAAGTAATCATACAAGCATGCTTCAAACATCAGATCAAAAATAGAATTTATTCAAGACTGCATAACGACGCAGCTGCGCCATGGCTAAGCCTAACGCCAGCGCAGCTACGCAGCCCTCTGGTCAAACCAAGACTCAGTTGTTGCCTTGAGGTTTCTTTTCGGCATGAGCACATCATTCACACATAATATATTTTGTCATGTTCAATGTAACAACCCGATATTTTCTATACAAATAAATTAGAAATTTTGCGTATAATTTTTTTTTTTATTTATTAAAATAAATATTGGGAATATGTGTCAAGATAATGTGTGTATGTATTTATGTGATATATTTATTACATGAATGATTTTAAATAATTTTATTTTAGAATTATTGATTGTTATAAACCGTATTATTATAATAATTAATTTTATAGTAGAAATGTTTTATTAATTATTTTCCATGAAAATATAAGTATATATTATTTATATAATATATGAAATGATTTTTAGAATTATTATAATAATTATTTTATTATATGAATTTTGTTCAGATTATTAAGTTAATTAATTTTAACTTACTTAAGAATGTTACGTATGACAGATAAATCAGATATGGAATTCAAACCCTAATTTTTTGGATTTTGATCAAGGCATGAGAATAATAATATAATATTAATTATATTTTGATTGATCAGTGCTATAAATATATACTGTACATGTGGACCGATAAGGGTTGGTCAATTATGGTGTTATGTGACAAACCCTTGTATTACTGTGTGAAACCCTAATTACAAATTTTAGGAACTAATTTTATTTTATTTTATTTTAAACCCTAAATGAAAGCTTCGTAACCTAATTATAAATTAGGTGAGACAATTAAATAACCTAAGGGTTATGATAACTTGAGTGGAAAATCTTGTTATTTCAAGTGACTAATAATTTTAAACCTATTTCTAGTAAACCTAATTAGGTTATGAGCTAAAGTCACATGTATAAGTAATTAAATTTCATAAGATTGGGAATGAAAACCCTAAATAAACAATTTGGGTAGCATATATTAAAATTGCTAGACTATGTTTATTACATGGCCCAAAATAATTAAGGAAGAAGCCCAAAAGAAATAAAATGCAAACCAATACTTAGTCTACTTGATTAATGGTATTTTAGACCTTTGATTAATCAAATTTGTGCATTAAAATAAAAGCAAAATGGAGGAGATAATGGAGCATAGGGGACCGGCCCCATTAGGCCTTTTAAGGCAACAAATTATGCTAACCAAGTTCCTTAAATAGTAAGTCTTATACACAAGGACATGTTTGTCAATCTCCCATTGGTTGCAAATCTATTTAGCACCTTTAATCACATGATTAGGCTAATTGAAAGGGATAAGGTGAAGCCTTTTATCCATGGGACAACAAAAGTATGGGGGGTAATAGTTAATCACCCCATTCATTTGCTAGATCATTTTTCATTTCTCTTATTCTTCATCTTCTTCTTTTTTTCTTTTTCTCCCAAGCTAGCAAGTTGCAAGAGAGAAAGGAGAGAGAGAGAGTTTTGGTTTAGTGTGAGAGAGAGAGGTGTGCTAGTTTGATTATGCACCCTAAGTTTATACTCTACTTTGGAAGATCAAGAAGGATATCAAATAAAACTAGGTGAGGTTCTCATCCATTCTTTTCTTATTCTTCTTCTATTTTGTATTATAGCTTGAGTTTTGTTGGGGTTATGAACTAATACTCAAGATACCCTAGTTCTACATATCATCATGTATGGAACTAAGTATCTTGAGTGTTAGATCAAAGGCTTAGAGGAAGAAAATGAGCATATGTGCTCCAAGGGGTGAAACCTTATTTTTCTTCCACTAAATCTTGTATAACTCAAGTTTTACAATTTGGATTTATGATCCGTCGAAGGGGGGGGGGGGGGTGCTAGATACATTAGTTAGCTAGTAAACCCAAGTGGTATAACACAAATATAGCAAGTATTGAAGTCATGGGGACTGTTTTCCCCAAAATAGTCCACATAATATATTGAGGTTTTGAAACCCTAAAATAGCTACTGTTCCCGTTTTCTTGAGGCTGTTTCGGTTAGTTTTAAGTCTTTTGAAAATCTGGGAAAAATCACAGAGGTACCTTAAGAAGTTATCTACGTGTAGGAAAAAGAACGGACGCGTTTCGATGTATAGGTTGTGCGTAGTGGCTATTTCCATAAAGGACTTCGAAATATTAACATTCGAATATCTCACTATGTATACACTGGAAAATTTCAAAATTTTTACAGTAGGTTCATATATGTTATGAGCATATACTCTGAAAATTTCAGATTTTAAAACTCAATTTATGAAAAATGAAGCAAGATCCGAGTGTTTTGGGCACTTTAAAAATAGTAAATCATTTTCTAAAATTCCAGAAAAAATTGGGAATCATTGTTGGGTCATCTACTATTTAAATCCAGAAAAGAAGAATTTTTGGAATCAGTTTGCTATTCTTCCTAAAAATGATTAAGTTGTGAATAAAAGGAAATAAATAGTTAAATGATGATTTAAATAAGAAAAATGTGATTTTAATGCTTGAATACTCCTAATATATAATATTATGACTATTTTAGGGCATTTTGGTAATTTATAATAAGAAATATTATTTATGACCTTTTATGGATGTTAAATAAATGATTTTATAAAGGGTGAACAATTAAAATAAATTATTTATTGATCTAATAAATTATTAAAATGTTATTATGATATTAATAATATTAGAATATGATATTTTTAAGTAAATAAAAATATTAAGATTAAAATTTCATTAAAATATTATTAAATGGTTAATCATATTTGATTTAAAATATTAATAAATGATTAAAGTATTATTAAATGATTAATAATATTAGATCAAATAATATTTAGATTAAAATATTATTAAAAGATTAATAATATTAAATTAAAGTATTATTAAATGATTATAATATTATTAAGTAAATAATAATATTCGAGATTAAATAAAATGTCATTAATGTAATAACATTAGTAAAGGTATAAAATATTATTAAATGATTAATAATATTAGTAAATAAATAAAATATTAATACTATTGGTAAATGAATAAATGTATTATTAATTGAATAATGATACTAAAGCATAAGTATGATATTATTAAAGTAATAATATTAATTGTGACGCCCTCAAAATAGGTATACATCACCCATTCTGAGTTGTCAATACATAGTATGTACGTAAACAACTACAACTTTATTATTACAACAAGAAAAAAGCGTGAGTTTGAATACAAATATATCTTCTAGACAATATCTATACTCAAATAAATCTTCATCACATTTATTGATACATTATTTTACAAAAATGGTGAGGACTACTAAACAACTCTCTCTAGAACCTTCATTCCATACCCCGACTCGTACTCGCTATATTCTCGCCTCCTAAGAAAAAAAATGGAACAAAAAGGAAAAGGGTGAGCTCAACTAGCCCAATAAAGAATATTACGACTAAGATAATATACAACAAATTATCATTAGTCTTCAATAGGGAAAAATCTAATAGAATACAATAGACAACAAGTTTTTAAATCAATATTCGCAGCGGAAATAATAATTCATTAGAAGAGTTAAGTAGAGAATGCAAACTACTATCTTCTATGTATAAATTTAAAAGTTCATCGCCTATATTTTATCCCTGTAATATCAATCAATATATATCTGGAATCAAATATTCATCTTTGCACTACTGAGCCAAAGATATTCATCATTAATTATCATGTTCATCTAAACACTGCTCATCTTTGCACTACGGGCCAAAGATATTCATCGAAATCATTCATCTTTTCACTACATGTGCCAAAGATATTCAATAATATCATCATTTAAGACCGAGGATGATGAAAAATATTTTAAAGAAACGAATCCAAAGGAAACAAAATGACAAGGATTAAGGATTAAGATTTATTACTTTGTTTTATCCACGTCCAAAAATACCTCAAAAATAATCATAGTGGTGTAAAATTCAAGAATGATCAAAACATGGATACCATCAAAGCTAGTATCCACAATAGATATTTTGGGACGAAAAGAAAATTTTTATTTTTTTCGATGAATAGTCTTAGTATTCGTGAATAAGATCAGATACGTGAATAGTCTTGAGATCGTGAATAGTAACTTCCGACACCAAAAGTTCAAAATTTGATAAAAAAAAACTTTAGATCAATATTTCAACATAATGATATTGAAGAAATAATATCATTACGAAAAAAAAATAATATCCCTTACCTTGAAAGATCGATTTAAAATTTGAAACACCAGGATATAAAGGCTATGACTTGAACTTGCACCGTATAGCAATACTCAAAGTATACTCAAAATACTCACAAGAATACGCTCGATAATATAGAGAGAGAAAACTTCAGTTTCTGGTGTGATTTTCAATTCTAACCTAAGCACCCTATTTATAGGAAATTGCTTAGAACACCAAAGCAGAAAATTTAATAAAATATTAATAAATTTATATAAATCATACGCAAACTTGGAAATTCTGATTTCAGCATATTTTTCAACACATGTGCCTACCAACCAACCACAAAAACGTTTTTGTTATTTTAAACAATTAAAACTTCTAAAAATCAATTATTTCAGAACTCCGGAACTTCAATAATTCACAATAAATAGTCCTTTTGTTAGAAAATTCGAAACTCGCGAGTTTTTATAGGAAATTCAATTCTCTACAATTTTGCAGAAGAAAGTTTTTCCAAATTCCAAATAAAAATTTACCGAAATCCACAAACGGGCAATTTTACAAAGTTAATCAAATTTCAATTCGAATAAATGGGGTCCACCGACATGTTTAACATGTTTTAAACATTTATTGCAACAAAAATACTCTTCCTCCTCAGTATACTCATATATCCCACATTCGTTGTAAAAAATATCACCATTATTATATTATTAAAATATAATAATATATTTAAATAAATTATTTTATCGTAAAAAGATAAAATTTCAATTTTCAACAATTGTCACATTAAAATTTTCTCCATCTATATCCACATAAAATTAATATTTTTCTCATCATATGAATCAATAATTAATTATTCACAAATAATATTATAGAATCACAATATTGACAACCAGAGCGCCTTCACAGGAAGGGGGGCTTCCAATAAGAATTTCTCCTTCTTGGCGCATGATTAGGTGACCAAACCTCTCCTTAGATGTAACTTTCTAGACATTGCCAATAATGTTATCTAATAATATTATTCGGATAATATGAATTATTGCTTCGATAATGAAAAATATTGTGTAATGACAATTATTGAAACAACAAAGAATATAAAATATCAACGCAAATTATTAAATCAATAAAATCTTGAACAATAATAATTATCGTAACCATTATTGAGTAGTGCCTTCTTCACGTAAGAATCAATAATTGGTGCAATATATGTGCTATCGTGTTTTAACCAATTTAGTATTTTAACAAGATTAATCTGTGAATAACTACGTTTTGTTATTTTTAAACAACTTATATTTGTCGTTTTCTTCATCCAATCGCTTTCCACATGGGGCCCACACATGGGCTGGCGTCGTCGCATTTAATATTCCCACAAAGATTTAATATTCCACGACCAAACGAATATTCCCCGAACAACAATGAATATTTTATAACCACTTGCTTATTTTGAAATATTTATGTATTTTACCCTAACTATCCACATTAATCAAATCAACCCTTACTATTTCAAAATAATAAATATAGAAAATTAAATTTCATTAATAATAAGTTGGGGTCTTACATTAATGCATGATTAAAATATTATTAAGAGGATTAATAATATTAGTAAAGTATTAAAATATTATTAAGATGTTA
The DNA here is from genome assembly GCA_020205615.1 of Panax quinquefolius. Classification (NCBI taxonomy): domain Eukaryota; kingdom Viridiplantae; phylum Streptophyta; class Magnoliopsida; order Apiales; family Araliaceae; genus Panax; species Panax quinquefolius. The sequence continues at coordinate 124,424,132 of CM035155.1, read as the reverse complement.
ATAATATTAGTAAGCGAATAAAAGTGTTATTAGTGAACTAGTAATACTAAGAGGGAATTAAATATTATCAAGATTAATAATATTAAGTGAATTGAAAATATTTTAAGTTATACTTAATAACTTGTAACATTTTAAGAAATAGTACATTAATATTTTAATATTAATGGTAATTATTTAAAAATAATTTTAAATGTTTTAAAAATCATTTAAGGGTAATATAAATGTTTTAAAAATATTTTGAGTTATTATAAATAACTTTAATATTTTGGCAATGGTTTCATTAATAGTTTAATAATAATTAAATGTTAATAGAATTATTTGATATTTAAATCATTTAATAATGATTTCAGTGTTTGAAAATTCATGATAAATTAATAAATGTTTATTAAGTCATTTAAAATAATATGACTGATACTTACGGATATTGAACGTTGGAATAGAGTCTTAGACTCGATAATTACCCGATAAAGGTGTCGGTACACCGACATATTTCAGAAATTGATCTGGACTTAGATATTTTGACTATATTAATGTTTGTTTGTGATGCAATAACTATTGAACATGTGTGATAATGTGATTAGGTTATGTACTGAATGCGAAATGTAGTACTATATGTGACGCCCCCAAAATTAGGTATACATCACCCATCTTGGGTAGTCAGATACATGGTACAGAATTTAAATACAACTTACTAATATAAGCGTAAGTATAATACTGACATAAAGCTGTGAGTTTGAATACAAATATTGTCTACTAGAGATCATACAAACTCAAAAGGAGTCCTCATTACAATTATTATCACACTATTTCACGAATAGTGAGGACTACTAATGCTATCCTCTGGACCATTACTCCTGCTCCCAGACTCGTCCCAAAGATATTCTCATTTCACGAAGAGAATAAAGGAAAGAAAGGGTGAGCTCAACTAGCTCAAGAAGAAATATTATGACTAAGATAATGCGAGAATAAATTATCATTAGCCTCAACAATGTTAAACCGATAAAATATAATGAACATCAAGTTTAACTACAAATGAACCAAAGAATCCATTAAAAGAGTCAAGTAGAAAATAAAATCTACTATATTTTATGATTTAAAAGGTTTTTATCATTTGTTATAGTGAGACTCGACTTTAATAAATATTCCACATCATCGAATCACCCTTACACTACTGGCCAAGAGATATTCTTTAGTATCACGACCACAATTATTCATGCACTACGGGCCAAGAATATTTGTGTATTCATTAATGGTCATGATCATGCCAACAACAATCCATCCATCAATGCACTACGGCCATCGAGGATTTTTACCACATCATTTGTAACATTACGGCCATGATTACAATCAATAGTCTCCTATTATAATCATACCAAGTCCATCTATGCACTACAAAGCCACGATGACTTTCAACATAATATAAACATGAGGATGATGACAATGATATTCAATAAAACAAGTTCAAGAATTAATTTATCTAGGAACCAATAACATCCAAACTGTCGACATGATCTTGCTTTGTAGAGTAAAATTCAAGAATCTTGAGAAGAATATTTTCATGAAAGGATCTTGAATGAAGCGCAAATATCAAGGATATTCCACTAATTTCATGGAGTATAGAAGTCAAAGTTTTAACCAACTGGGTATAATAAAGAATGGAATAACAAAAGAAATCACCATGCATGCGATGAACCGCACAGTGCGAGTTATTCCAACGAATAATAAATAATGGAACCAGTCCGTAACGCATGCAGACGAGGATATTCCAACGAGAATAATAAAGAATGGAACCAGTCCTGCGTAAAACACACGTATATGATGTTCCAATGTAATAATAATAAAGATTTTAACCAGTCCTGTAAAACACATGCAGGATGTTCCAATAGAATAATAATAAAGACAGAACCAGGTCCGATGTAAAACACACAGACAGGATGTTCCAACAGAATAATAGAAGAATGTCACCAAGTATAGGGTTCGGGTATACAGGTTATTCCAACATAATAATAAGCAATGGAATAACAACAGTTCTCTTCATGAATAAGAAAGAATAACACCCCTTACTTTTGGTAGGAGATTGAATACTGCAGTAGTGTAGTAACAAAATACTCTTCTTCTTTCTCTCTTATTCTCTCTATACTTTCTCTCTCTATAGCTTGAATGAATTCGTGAAAAATAATGAAGCACTAGTCCTCTATTTATAGAAGATTTCTAGATTAGCACCTGCCATTTGAAAAGGCAAGTGGCTTGACGTTTGGTAAAGGTAATTACTATTGACGAAGGTAATTACTATTTACAAAGGTAATTACTATTGACGAAGGTAATTACTATTGACGAAGAGACTCTTAGATGATGACATATGGGCCCCCATAAAATAATCAAACTTACCACAAACGTCTTATAACAGACTCTTTATATACATCAAGGATTGAATAAATATTACCACAAATCATTTTATTTTTAATCAACACATATTTAATCTTTCAACAATTATTAATCATTTATAACTTGTCGTCTCAATTATTGATTTAATACTATAACATATTATATAGATGATACTATGACAATAATTGAATCAATAATATAAGAGATATGATGCAGCAATTACTGTAGCAATAATTGAGCATAGCTGAGTGACTTCTCACGTAAGCATCAATAATCAATATCGTGTGCTACTATACAACTACGCGTATTACTGTACTTTTACTACCGGGTAGTTCAATAGTTTTAACGGTAACACCTCTGCCGTTATTTTTATAGAAAGAAAATTTTGTCATTTTTTAATTACGACAATACTTCCGTTAGGGGGTCCACTAATGATTGAGCCATCGTCATTTAATATTCCCAGACAAAAAGAATATTCCCCGACCAAACGAATATTTTATAACAACTTGCTTACTTTGTAAAATTTATAAATATTACCCACAACTATAACATTATATCAAAATTATTCCATAATATTCAAAAATAATATTTATAGAAAATTCATCTTTATTTATAAAAGTTGGGGTCTTACAACCTCCCCTTCTTATGAAATTTTGCCCTCGAAATTAGGGTACGTACCTGGTATGTCGAAGAGGTAAGGATACCTTGATTTCATTTCAGATTCTAACTCCCAAGTCATTTCCTCAACATCGTGGTTCCTCCACAAAACTTTGACTTGAGGTATAACCTTGGAGCGTAGAATATGTTCCTTCTTATCCAAGATTTGAACAGGAACCTCTTCATACGTCAAATCTTCCGCTATTTCGTCCGGTTCTAACTCAATAATGTGGTTCGGGTCTTTCATATATTTACGTAACATGGATATGTGAAAAATGTTATGAACACGAGACATACTTGGCGGTAAAGCGAGTCTATAGGCCACAGCTCCTACTCGATCGAGGATTAAAAATGGACCGATGAATCGAGGATTGAGTTTTCCTCTCTTTCCAAATCTTGTAACTCCTTTCCATGGAGCAACTCTTAACAACACATGATCTCCTATATCGAATTCCACGTCCTTTCGATGAAGATCAGCATAACTCTTTTGTCGATTTTGTGAGGTTTTTATACGTTGTCGGATCGTTTGAATCTTTTCCGTAGTCATACGTACCAACTCCGGTCCCAACAACGTTGCTTCACCCACCTCATCCCAGCATACTGAGAACGACACTTTCTTCCATACAACGCTTCGAATGGAGCCATGCCAATACTTGCTTGATAACTGTTGTTGTAGGAAAACTCCACCAATGGTAAGAACTTGTCCCAACTTCCCTTGAAATCAAGGACACAGAGTCTTAATAGATCTTCAAGAGTTTGAATAGTCCTCTCCGACTGTCCGTCCGTTCGTCCGAGGATGATATACCGAGCTAAATCGTAAGTCTGTGCCCATAGCTTTTTGCAAACTAACCCAAAATCGTGAAGTGAATCTTGGGTCTCGATCGAAACTATGGATCTACCGGCATACCACCATGCGATCTTACAATCTCGTTTATGTACATACGAGTAAGACGTTCAAGTGTATAAGTTTCTCGATCGATAAGAAATGAGCGGACTTGGTCAATCTATCAACAATGACCCAAATCGCATCTATGCCTTGAGAAACCTTACGAAGACCGTGAATGAAATCCATGGTAATGTGCTCCCACTTCCATTCGGAATTTCAAGTGGTTGCAAAGGACCTTTTGGTACTTGATGCTCCACTTTAACTCGTTGACAAGTTAGACACCATGAGATAAACAAAATTATCTCTCTCTTCATATTGCTCCACCAAAATGTATGACCAATTTCATGATACATTTTGGTACTTCCGAGATGGATTGCAAATGGCGTGTTATGCGCCTCCATCATGATATTATACTTTAAATCGTGGTCGTTAGGAACACAAAGTCCGGAGTTGACTCAAGTATTCCTTCTTCATCGATTCTTGCTTCCTAAGATAACACCTTCTTGCACTTTCTTCCTCATACGCGCCACCTCCAGTTTGTAGCTTGAGCGACTTTTAACTTTATCGATTAAAGTCGGTTCTACTCGTATACTCGCTATCATCACATGCGTCCCTCGAGTCTTTAACTCTATCTCCATCCTTTGAAAGTCACACAAAATGGGCCTTCGCGTTGACAATATCGCACTCAGATTCTTTGCATATGATCTTCTACTCAATGCGCCGCCTACTACCACGTTCGCTTTTCGAGGATGATATTGGATGGTATGATCATAATCTTTCAATCAGCTTCAAGCCAACGTCGTTTATCGCATGTTGAGTTCCTTTTGAGTGAAGAAATATTTGAGGCTTTTATGATCCGTAAAGATCTCCACTTTCTCCCCATACAAGTAATGCCTCCAAATTTTAAGTGCAAAGATAACAAATTTGCCAACTCTAGATCATGAGTAGGATAATTCCTCTCATATTCTTTGAGTTGTCGCGAGGCATAGGCTATAACTTTTCCATGTTGCATAAGAACACATCCCAACCCTTTTCTCGAAGCATCACTTTGTAGATGACAAATCCTCCGAGCGATGGTATTGTCGAACAGTCTTTGAAATAAGTCTCCTCTTGAGTTCTTGAAAACTCTTCTCACATTCTTCGCTCCAACCGAACTTTTGTATCTTTTCGAGTCAAATTTGAGTCAATGGAGTAGCGATTTGAGAAAATCCTTCCACGAATCTCCGATAATAACCACTTAAACCAAGAAAGCTACGTTTTGGTCATCGATTTAGGTTGTTCCCAACTTTGAATAACTTCAATCTTTCTTTGGTCAATGATATTCCATGACTTGATACCACGTGCCCAAGGAATGCTACTTCTTCAAGCCGAACTCACATTTCTTCAACTTGGCATAAAGCTTATATTCACGAAGCTTTTGGAGTGTCAGCCTCAAGTGTTTCTCATGATCTTCACGACTTTTGGAATAAATAAGGATGTCATCAATAAAGACGACCACAAAGTGATCCAAATATTCCTTGAATACTCGGTTCATCATATCCATGAAGGTAGCAGGAGCATTAGTCAATCCAAAGGACATGACTAGGAATTCATAATGCCCGTACCAAGTTCTGAAAGCCGTTTTGGAATGTCGTGGTTCTAATCTTCAATTGGTGATATCCTAACGAAGATCAATCTTTGAAAAGAATTTGGCTCCTTGCAAATCGTCAAACAGTCATCAATACGTGGTAATTAATATCTATTTTTGATGGTGACATGATTCAACTCCAGATAATCAATACAAAGTCGCATATACTCCCATCTTTCTTCTTCACGAATAGAGCGGGAGCACCCCAAGGAGAAGTACTAGGGCGAATAAAGCTAATGTCTAACAATTCTCGTAGTTGGGTCTTTAACTCACGAAGTTCAATAGGAGCCATTCGATATGGGACTTTGGAAATAGGTTTTGTACCGGTTCAAGGTCGATACAAAATTCAATTTCACGCCTCGGGGTAGGGCCAGAAGTTCTTCTTGAGGAATACGTCGTGAAATTTATTAACAATAGAAATATCGTTCAAAATCGGCGTATTTTTGTTTAAATCATGTGACATGAGCTAAGAAAGCTTGACATCCATTTTTCAATAAACAAATAGCTTTATGGCTTGAGATGACCGTGATTGATTTTAATGGTTTGGTCGCTTGAATTCGCATAATAGGTTGGTTAGGAATATGAAAGCTAACAACCTTACGAAAATAATCAATTTTTGCATGATAAGTAGTTAACCAATCAATCCCTAGAATCATGTCAAATGCAAGTATTTTTAATAAAATAAGATCGATAGGTAATGTGAGGGTACCGATTTGAACCAAACAAGACTTATAAACAGTGGATGTAATGAAGGTTTCTCCCAACGGAGTTTCCACAGATAAGTCAAAGTCTAATTTCTCCGGAGTCAAATTTAATCGATGAGCGCAAGTAGGAGAAATAAAAGAATGGGTAGAACCAGTATCAAATAAAGTATAGACTTCATTAGAGTTTATGATAAGCTTACCCGTGATGACCTCATTCGGGTTCCTTGCTCTCTAGGAGGTCACAACAAACGCTCTCCTCAGCACTACTGGGTTTGACTTTTTCGGGGACTTTGGTGTGCCTCCATCCTAGCTGAATTTGTCTTGATGAAATGACAAAATCGAGCTAAGTGACCTTCTCTTCCACAATTATAACATGCTTTGGACGTCATGCATGGCGCGAGCTTTGATGATGTGTCCCTCTCCTCCGCATTTGAAGCATATGATAGGTGGTCTTTCTCCTTCCTTAACAACGGTCTTTTGGTCTTGACGTCTTTCCATCATTGTTGAATCTCCTTTTCTTGAAATGTCCATTCTTATTGTTTTTTGCCCGATTACCATCGAAGTGGTTACCATATATCTGGCCTGTTGATTCCTCCACGCTTGTTGTCATCGCTTCGATGACTACTCATTGGTATTATAATTTTTTCGATGCTCTTCTTTTTTAGTTGCGTTGACTCGTTATCGCGCTCCACTAATCGAGCCCTATTTACAACATCTCAATACAAACACGGTTTATGAGAAATAAGATGTTGACATATCTCCGCTTCAAACCTCTTAAAAACATTCACGCCATTCTCTCTTCATTATCCACCAAGTGGGACGAAACCGTGATAACTTCGCAAATTTTGCCTCGTATTGCGACACGGTCCATATTGTTTTGTTCCAACTTGATAAACTCCACCTCCTTCATGTATGAATACTTTCGGAAAGTATTTGTCGTTGAACGACTCTGGAACTTCTCCCAAGATATCTTCATGACAATGAGGTTGAGTACGTTTCTGGATTCCCACCCGATGTCTGCCTCTCGCAACATAAAAGGCGGAAAAGGGAACCTTTTGCTCCTCGAGCATCCCAAGACATCAAATATCTTGGTAATCTGCTTTATCCATGCTTCCGCTAGAAGTGGTTTTGGTTCTCCCTTAAACTCCGGTGGTCCCAGCTCCTTGAATCATTTAGCGGTGACCGCCTTGAGAGTTTTCCGTGTTTCCACCTACATTTTGGGCAGAGTCGCTCTGCTTTCTTTGTTGCATGAATTACATAAAGCCTCCGACCATTTGATCATTCATCATTTAGTCGGTGTTGTTGTTTGCATGAGGATAGTCGCCTTCTACGATGCACATTATCCTCGATTATTGATATGTGGTAAATCAACGATCACCGTGCTCCATTGCTATTCTCAACATTCTCGGATGTCATTTTCGACATCGCCACAAAACAAAAGGTTAATTGACATGTAACATATTATCCCTATATTACGATCGACCAATAAAATAGCACATAAACTTAAGTAGGTCATACTAGCGAAGGTATTCCCGTCTCTCCCTCCTAGAACTATTCTCACATCTTAGCAGGGATCATATCCTAAGCTCGATACCGTTAATCGTGGCGCCCCAAAATTAGGTATACATCACCCATCTTGGGTAGTAAGATACATGGTATGTAATTTAAATACAACTTACTAATATAACGTGCCGTGTACAATACAACATAAAGCATGAGTTTGAATACAAATATTGTCTACTAGAGATCATACAAACTCAAAAGGAGTCCTCATTACAATTATTATCACACTATTTCACGCGAATAGTGAGGACTACTAATGCTATCCTCTGGACCATTACTCCGCTCCCCGACTCGTCCCGGCTATATTCTCATTTCACGAAGAGAACGGTGAAAAGAAAGGGTGAGCTCTACTAGCTCGATGAAATATTATGACTAAGATAATGCGAATAAATTATCATTAGCCTACAACAAAGGTTAAAACGATAAAATATAATGAACATCAAGTTTAACTACAATGAAAACCAAGAATCCATTAAAAGAGTCAAATAGAAAATAAAATCTACTATCTTTTATGATTTAAAGGTTTTTTATCATTTGTTATAGCCGAGACTCGACTTTAATAAATATTCCACATCATCGAATCACCCCGCACTACTGCCAAGGATATTCTTTAGTATCACGACCACAATTATTCATGCACTACGGGCCAAGAATATTTGTGTATTCATTAATAATCATGATCATGCCAACAACTCGTCCATCAATGCACTACGGGCCATTGAGGATTTTACCACATCATTTGTAACATTACGGTCCATGATTACAAGAATAGTCTCCTATCGTAATCATACCAAGTCCATCTATGCACTACACAAAGCCACGATGACTTTCAACATAATATAAACATGAGGATGATGACAATGATATTCAATAAAACAAGTTCAAGAATTAATTTATCTAGGAACCAATAACATCCAAACTGTCAACATGATCTTCGCTTTGTAGAGTAAAATTCAAGAATCTTGAGAAAGAATATTTCCATGAAAGGATCTTGAATGAAGCGCAAATATCAAGGATATTCCACTAATTTCATGGAGTATAGAAGTCAAAGTTTTAACCAACCGGGTATAATAAAGAATGGAATAACAAAAGAAATCACCATGCATGCGATAGATCCAGACAGCGGAGTTATTCCAACAGAATAATAAATAATGGAACCCGGTCCCATGTAAAAGCATGACGAGATATTCCAACAGAATAATAAAGAATGGAACCAGGTCCGTAAAACACCTGACACAGGATGTTCCAGCGAATAATAATAAAAAGATTTTAACCAGTCCGGTGTAAAACACATGAGCATGGATGTTCCAATAGAATAATAATAAAGATTTTAACCGGTCCTGTGTAAAACACACAGATGGGATGTTCCAACAAAATAATAGAAGAATGTCACCAAGTATAGGGTAAACTCACAGCGTATATAGGTTATTCCAATGTAATAATAAGCAATGGAATAACAACAGTTCTCTTCATGAATAAGAAAGAATAACACCCCTTACTTTTGGTAGGAGATTGAATCTTTAAAGATAGTGTAGTAACAAAATACTCTTCTTCTTTCTCTCTTATTCTCTCTATACTTTCTCTCTCTATAGCTTGAATGAATTCGTGAAAAATAATGAAGCACTAGTCCTCTATTTATAGAAGATTTCTAGATTATCACCTGCCATGTGAAAAGGCAAGTGGCTTGATGTCTGGTAAAGGTAATTACTATTGACGAAGGTAATTACTATTGACGAAGAGACTCTTAGATGATGAAATATGGGCCCCATAAAATAATCAAACTTACCACAAACGTCTCATAATGAGACTCTTTATATACATCAAGGATTGAATAAATATTACCACAAATTATTTTATTTTTAATCAACACATATTTAATCTTTCAACAATTATTAATCATTTATAACTTGTCGTCTCAATTATTGATTTAATACTATAACATATTATCTGAGATGATCTTTGTGACAATAATTGAATCAATAATATAAGAGATATGATGCGTGAATTATCAGTAGCAATAATTGAGCATAGGTGAGTGACTTCTCACGTAAGCATCGATAATCAATATCGTGTGCTACTATACAACTACGCCAGACATCTTGTACTTTTACTACCGGGTAGTTCAACAGTTTTAACGGTAACACCTCTGTAGTTATTTTTATAAAAGATAATTTTGTCGTTTTCTAACTACGACAAATACTTAGTTAATGGGGTCCACCAATGATTGAGCCGTCGTGCATTTAATATTCCCAAAAAAAAAGAATATTCCCAGGCCAAACGAATATTTTATAACAACTTGCTTACTTTGCAAAATTTATAAATATTACCTGAACTATAACATTATATCAAAATTATTCCATAATATTCAAAAATAATATTTATAGAAAATTCATCTTTATTTATAAAAGTTGGGGTCTTACACTATATGTTATAGTATATTATTCTAATAGAGCGAATGATCTGATTAATGATAGGTCGTGATATAAGAGATAAAACTAAGTTGCATTTTGTAGCGGGAGCATCGCATAAGTATCCTACCTTTGCATTTCCTTTATGCAATGGACATGAGTAAGAATGTTTCAGAATTATATTATTACTGTACAAATTATTAACCCTATATTATATACACTCATTGATTATCAACATGTTAGTATATGGTAATTCGGATATATATATACATTATTAAATTCTATAAATGGTTATACTGAAGTGTCCCCACTTGGATAATCATTGTTTTAATCACATGTTAATACACCTTTGTTAATTACACCTATATATATATATATATATATATATATATATATATATATATATATATATATATATATTATGAATTATAGATTATTGTTGAATAAGATAAAACCTACCTATTATCCAACCGAATTGCTTTGGTTTGGAACCACGATAAGTATGAACATCCCATTCATGGGAAAATTTTTATGTGCCCAAGGCAACCAGCAGTGAAACGATAATATCGTTCTTGTAATGTAGTGTTGATCAATCTGACAGGTACAATTGCCGATCACCCCGTGCTAAGTAAGTTATGACGGTTCTGAGATGAAGTCTTTGTTTAACCTTTTGAAAATGAAAACAATGTTCATAGTATGTCCCTTAATCCTATTTATAGTCGATGACGTAGTTTCAAAAATTTGAAAGAGGGTTGTTATGTTATTATTATCGCTTCAGATTACTTCACAACTATTGATTTGTTGTAGAAGGGTACTATAAAGAAAATATTTAAATTCTTTCAACTTATATATATGTATAATTGTTATTACTTGCTGGGCACTCAAATGCTCATCCTTGCTTAATTTAAATATTTTCAGCTAAGTGTGAACAACCTGAAGGCTCTGCTAAGAACAAGGAGAGAAAGGTTGTTGAATGATTTCAATGTTATCTTGTGTGATAGTTTAATATTATTAAGACAATGTTATATATTTATTATCATGTATTGTAAGGAATGATTAAAGGTTACGTACTTGGGAGCTAGACTTTGATAGTTATGTAAATTAAGTTTAATATTTATATTATTGTTATTATTTTTAGTATTATTCCACTCATAGAAATGGTATCGTGAAGCACTGAATTTGGGTTTCAAGTACCTGGGTTTGGGGGCTTTACATTAAAGGTCTTTTCATACTTCTCAAGTCAATCTAGGTTTCCCCTTTTATAATATAGTTCTAATTTAAACATTTCAACAAGTTAAGACCATTCATGGTCATGAAACCACAAGGACTATCATGCTTGCCCTCTAAACATACAAGGTAGTTATAAAACTCATATTAGGCAAGCTTGTGAGTATTCATAACACATATGTGAAATTAGCATCGTTTTGGTTTGAAAATATGCTTTATATAGTCTGAACTTGATTTCACAACTCCTAACATAGTAGGTATACATGTATGATACATTAACAAGTTTAAAAGTACCATCAAACATGTTCACAAAGTCAGATTCTAACTTTCAAAGTAGCTTGTCAATATTCACGTTCAAAATTCGTATTTTCATTTGTAAGCTTACTAATTAGTTCAACATGCTCATGTTTGCTTATGAATCACATAAACCCAAGCTAATGGCTTATTCATGCATTTCTAAATCATACCAACATGCTTGCAAAGTCAGCATATAAACATGGCATACATACATATCAAGTTCATTTCTAAAGTGCTACATTCATTTAAACTATACACTTTGTTAATCATGCTTTAAGCTCATGTTTGGTTTAATTATCATTATATTCAATACATATGTATAATATCTAGGGATATTATAGACATAACATGACATCTTAACCTTTAACATCTAAGCACTCATATATAATGCAACTTAAGTTTGAAAACATGTTTAAGGTTGCCTTTAAAATCATTTGGACATGAATGATGCAATCCAACATATGCAAGACAACCTTAAAACTTTTATCATAAGTAACTAAGTTATGATAACCTCTTTTCAAGATCAGAAACCATCTCTTGTAGCATTCATGCACCTTAGTTCTATTATATCAAGTTTTTCTTAAAAACTTCTCTAACACAAGGTCTAACAAGTTTGATCATGAACAAACACACTATAACCACTATATCATGCTCATTTACGTCTGAAATCAATCATGTATATCACCCACTAAGTTCAGAACTTATAAAACATATGTTTCCACAAGGTTCGTTTTCAAAACTTAAAGTCTTTGTTAAAGATCTTATATTGGACACTTCATAACTCACAAAGAATCTTTATATCTCATGTTATAACTCTTTTTAGGTATGTATTTAAGTCATAACACCAATTTCACAACACCTAGCATAACAGACCTCATCAACTGATTTTGGGGTATGGCACAGCTGCGCCATGCTAGAATCAGGAGCAGTAGCAGACTCTGTTTTGCAAAGCCTTACACCACTTTGATTCCTTTCCATTTAAACTGGTTCCAACCATCATTAAAGAGTTTATACATGTAAGTAAACTTCTTAAACACATTATAACATGTTAATTCATCATGCTTGACATAACAATTCAAGAATTTTTAAGAACTAAACAAGACCCATTTCAAGAACATAATTGGAAATTATACCTTCTAGAGCTTGAATTGGACCTCATACACTCTGAGTATACTTCTATAGTAGCTCAGCAACTTATACTCTCCAATTAGAATATCAAACAACTTCTTAGCAACACAAAATCTGAATCCAAGCTTGTATTTATAGAAGAAGCATGGACTAGACATTAACATTACACAAGATTGGAGTCCATGGTGTAATGGAAGGAAACAAAGGTTATTAAGGAGTAGTTTAACAACTCCATACTAGCCATATTGCTAAAAAATGATCACCTATGATTTAGCCACTTGGAGAATACGTAAAGAGAGTTTAGGACACTGTTCATTGTACTTGGTGACACTCAATTAATTTGGGACAAGAGAGAAAAATCTCAGCATTTGGTCATGTAAAGCTTGGTTTGATCCTTTTAATTCCCATAATGTAATATTAAGGTTCAATTGTTACCATATTAGGAATTTAAAGATAAGTTTTATACTCACATCATATAATCCATGTACATTAAATACATGCATTAAAATAACACAGTTAGGTAGTAATGTCCGGGTAGTTCCATAACTATTTCTACTACTCAAATAACCACATTATAACCTTATTTAATATTAATGTTTATTTAAACATTTAATCTTCTTCCCAGTTTCTATAATACACAGATATATAGTCATTTCTGTATTAAAATCACTTATGATTTTATTGTATTACTTGGTTCCTTATATTAACATAATGTACTCTTATCCTATGTTTTATTAATGTCACACATATAACATTAATATCCCAATTCAGTGCTACAGTAGAAAGTAACCAACTTCAATCGATCATTTGGCGCAATTTACTTGGCCATTTGTCTTCTTTGGGAATGGCAATTGCGTGCATTCGATCGTGCTAAGACTGGTTTAGCTTCAAGCCAGTGTTAACCTCCATTGCCAAACTCGTTTTACATGACATGAATTAAAATCCACAAGAGTGATATTGCCAATCTAATAGTGTACTCATAAACTATATGAAATCACATGATCAAACATGATTAATCTTCTTAATTCCCTTTTTAACTCGCTTAGAGAATTTCCTCATTTCATATTATGCTACACAAGACATTTCATAATTCTCATTGTCAATTCCACATTTCTCAATTCTCATATAAACTCACTTTGCACTAACCAATTTACTCATCGTACATCATATCAATATTTATATAAATATTCAGTTTCTTATTATATTTATTAATTACTTATTCCTGAAATTCTCGGTTCTTACAGGGACTTTGCTACTAATTTTTGAATCCAAATCAAACCAGAGCAATATATTACTACCAAACCTAAACTTATTTCTTTAACATATTCACATGAATTCAATTACTCAAAAATTGATTGTATAATCTATAAAACAGATTAATCATACTCAAGAGTGAAAGCATATAATCTACACATACTTCATTTACCAACTCTCTAATCGATATTTATCTAAAGATATATCAATTTCCTTCTCTCATCATAAATGTACAAATATGCAAGTCCAAACCTAGCACACCTCAAATCTTTAATAGTATGCAATATAGTACACTGAGTGGTTTCCCACAAACCACCAACAAATAGTTCGTATATACCTCCGCTCTCTGAAGAAATTGTTTAGCCCATCCCCTATACATCCACCATTAAAGAGTATGATTGCACTACCTTAGACTTGATACTCACTCATACATATACTCAAGAAATTAGTGATTATCAAAGATATTTCAATTTTACCAAAAAAATTTCACATAAATTATTTAATATCAATATATAATTTTTATCCATCTTCTTTACTAATTCATCTCTACAATTTATAACAAATATATAATAATGATATATATTTATTAAACACAACATCACTTATTACATAGCTCATATTATCCTATGTAACACAATACCACATACCTCGTAACACATTTATATATTTTTATTCGAACCATTCACATGCCTTACGAATTTTATCTACTAAATTCTTATTTTAATATTTTCTAAAAATTCGGGTTCTTACATGAACTACCTTAACCATTTCATCATGTAAGAACGTTAAACACCTACAACGCGTATGATCGCATTTATTCAACTCATTAGTATAGTTCATCATTTAAGAACTTATTATAATTCATACTCGCACGACTTATATGGTGTCTAGCTAGATGAGCACACATGTAAGCCATGTTTATAAAACTTAGCTTCGCAAGGCGTTCAAGTTCACTTTTAAAAGTCATTCTAGGCCAAGGTAAAGCAACTAAGTTCAACTTTAAATCTCATTTCATAGCTAACTAAGCCATGTTTGTATGTTATTACGTTTAGATCCTTAAGTCCACAAGTTACTTTAAGTTCGTTCTCAAAGTTTCATGTTTTCTTTAGAAAATATTTTTAACTAAGCTATTGTAAGTTGATAATAAGTAAAGCAACTTTAAATCACTTCTCATTCTTAGGTACACTCATATCTCAATAATATGTATGTGTTAAAATATCATAACTTCAAAGACTCAAGGTTCGTCAATATTCGTTTTTCAAAACTCCAAGTTTATTTTCAAACACATACTAAGTCATGCTAAAACATTCCACTATAAGCAAGTAAATCTTATATGTCATGTCTATTATCATTCATATTCATGTTTTATCACTTATAATAACATATTCCATCGTCGAGAGCACTATACTTGCGTATATGCTCGTTTCGACGCCCTCCGATTATCTCTAAATACATAACAATCACAAATATGACTATTTTGACCCTTTCTAAAGAATTCAAATTGGAATACTTAAAGCACAAAAGTTGTAGGTCTATTTGTCCTCGTTTTGGATCATCTTGAATCACCTCAATCGGAGTTTGTATGAAAATGTTTTACCTACTTTACTACAGCAGGTCAAAGAAGTCCACCAGTTAATGATGTCTGGCACAGCTGCACCCCAAATGGCCTTGGGGGCAGCGTAGCTGCACCCTGGGAGGCTCAGCAACTTCTCAGACTCTGTTCTTTGCAATTTTATAGACCCTAACCCTTCCGATTTTCATAACATGAGTTATACTCATCCAAATTAGTCTGTTTTTGATTTTATGGGTTTGTAACTCATAAAACTACAACATACCAAATACCCAATAATTAACATAAACATTAACTAACCCAAATATGGATCTATAACTCATGTTCATGCAAATGTTCATGTTTTAACAATTTAGTGAATTCATTCACTATGAATTCGTTTCTCAACCAAATTGGTTTGTTTAACTTCCGTTGTTTTTGTATTTCATTATATTAACAGTATCTAGCAACAATTCATGGATTATAACAATCCTTAGGCATACATTTTGTGACTCAAAAGCTAATTTTTCTTGTTATTTCTAAGTAATTGTAAAACTTAAGAATCAAAGGCATGTAAGTTAGAATTTTTACCTCTTGGTTGCTCAATTTTCTAACCATAGCATTCTTAACCTCTGATTGCTCTCAATTATACAATCCTTCACAACCAATTTTTCTTAGATAACTTAACCAACGTAAATGAGAAGGAATGAGCTCTATTTATAGCCAATCTAATACTCAGTTATTACTCTTGCACACTGAATTAATCCAAGGGGAGGAAGAAGAAGGCAATGGATGCTGAAGAGTTAGTCACCAACTCCACAATTAGCCATCATCAACTCTACTAATTAATGAAGAAAAAATAGGATAGGCCAATGGCCTATTCGTACGATAGTTATCATGAGTTGAGAGACACATTTTGGGACAAGCTATAACTCAGCAACTAAAGCTTTGTTTAGTTCCTTTAATTCCCCAAAATAAAATTTTTATGTGTACAATTGTTACTATATTAGGAAAATTAGGGATTATTTATGTACTCACATCATATAATCCATGTACATTAGTCCACATAATTTAATCTTTCAAACATGTGTGGACTTAATTCCATTGATCACTAATAATTTAATATCTCCTTTTTACTATTAATCACCCATTAGTAAATGATGAGTGAGTTTTATACTCATAATTGAGTGCGTTTGAGCTTAATCTTTTGGTTGATTTTAAGTGTTTGTGTCTATTCATGCATGTTTTATGTTGTTTTGTAGGAATTGGGACAAAAGTTACTTGGATCGACGTTCGGGGTGGCTAGATTCGCGTTTTCGGCTTGCCATTTACACAACAGTCACTTCAAAGCCAATTTGAGTATTGTTCTGGAACTTATTTCGAAATACTCAAAGAATGAAAGTAGTAGATCTACGTCTCCTCTTTCCGTAACATCTTGAATCATCAAAATCGGAGTTCGGACGAAGAAGTTATGGCCATTTTCTCAAAGGACGTCAGAGTATAAAATTTCTGGAAAAGTGGCCAGTGCTGGGGCGCCCATTTCATGCTTATTTGCAGCGCCGGATCACTAGGGGGCAGTGTTCCAGTGCCATGCCCAGCGCCAGGGCGCTGGGGAAGAGTTTGGTCAAGCTTGAACGCGTTTTGGGGCGAATTTTTACACTTTTCTAACTCCAACTTGGATTGGGTTTGTTCCTAAGCTAAAAATTAGACTTGTAACCTATAAATGCATGATGTAAGGCATAAAATAAAGGGAGGATACATAGATTAGATTAGAGATACACTCCATTAGATTAGAACATAACCCTAGTTCTTATTAGTTTTGGAGATTGAAGCAACTTGGAAACCATTGAAGAAAAAGAGCAGGAGCTTGAGGAAGATGGAGATTTGCTGACAACAAATTTATTATTCACTCTAATCTTACTTTTATCTTTTAATGTCTATTCAATTGTTGATTCTTGGTTTTAATTCATTAATCATGAACTAATTCTTTTATTAAGATTTCAATTGAACCTTTTATGTCTATAAATTAGTTATTCAATTTATTCCAATTATTTGTGTCAAAGTGAATTGTTTATCTTATCTTATGCTTATTGATTAATTATTTGATCAGTAATTACCTTTTTACTCTAGAAGGAATTGAAAGAGGAGATCTAGGGTTAGAACTGGGCATGATAACATGTGACTTAGTTATTTGCATGACGAATAATTAGGTTCGTGAATTGAATGGAAATATCTGTTCACCGCATGTAACACATAAGGAATTGAAATTGAAGGAGTTTAATTCAATTGTTTTGCATAGGAATATAGCAAGATTAATCTGGATTAAATAGAAGTCATTTGATCACTTGAAAAGGACTTTTGGCATTTAAGAATTTTTGTTAACAATTCAGTAGGCATAATAATTGAGATAATTGGATAATTAATTTATAGTTCATAATTGAGGATATTGAAGTCTTAATATTTATTTATTTGAATTCATTTATAAAGAAATTCGGTTTAATTAGTTAATTTAGTTTTCTTAATTAGAAAAATCACACTTTGCAATTGTTTAAATAAAATTGATTTGGTTAAGAGTTAGTTCTTGGTAATTTTTATTAAATAATTCCTCGTGGGAACGATACTCTACTTTTACTTTATTACTTGTTGACCGTGTATACTTGCACGTTTGGTTTGATTGTGAAATTGATCAACAGTATAAAAATAAATATTTTAATAATACATCTTTATTAATTCCTATTCTTTAGAGTACACATTTAATTATCTCATCACATAGGATGAGATAACAAAACTTATTTAAATCAACCTTTTGTTTTAATTACTTTTACCATATGATTTTTGTATATCATTAGTCCCAATTAAATGTCACACTTCATGTAGTCTTAAGCCATAGGTATTATATATTACTACTACCCACATTTTCCATATTACATATAGTAACCTGAAATACTATTTAAGGATAATGTCCACATTAATATTTTAATTGGGCTAAATATCATTCAGTTGGGTACTTTGAACCCATTATCACATTTTAATATCACAACGATTAATTAATATTAATCATTTATTTTCTTTTCAATAATTATTATATACACCACTAATTAATATAATATAATATTCTATAATATCTCTTAATTAACCATATTTATTACGGGTTAATTAATTAATTCTTATTCAAATCCATCCATGGAAAACTTAATCATCATTTAAGATTTTGTTATCCTTATGAGTCCTTAATACCCATTTCTTAAATTTTAAATTTCAAAAAGCGATCCTATTAAACCTACAGTAATTGCTACCGGTCATAAAACTTTAGAAATAAGCAAGAATCATGCCATACCAAGTTTAGAGGCGAGACAAGTTCTTCTTGAGCAGAACCTTAGTTTCAATTCATAAATACTTCATGCTTTTAAATTACTAACTTGCTATACCAGTTAACTAACATCTACCACAACATTCTTCAATGATTTAGAGATTAACTTCAAGTTCAAACTCTATTTCCCTTAATAGTTAGTTAACTATAAAAATCTCTTATATATATATATATATATATATATATATATGATCCATATATAAGTATTTATGATCCATGCAAGTATGGATAAAATTGGGCAAATAGCATCATATCCGCTTCATTATATAAATCAAGGCGCGTGTTAAAATTAACTATTGCCTTACGCCATTGGATTAAATCTAGCGACGTGTTTTAAGAAATATTGAGACAAAAGTGCCCTCATCTTACGCTACACGAGGTAGCGGATAATAACTCATGCTTTGATTCAAACAACGATATATGATTCAAACAAATGAGATCAAAATAACGATGAGGTGCGAGAATGAG
This sequence comes from Panax quinquefolius, assembly GCA_020205615.1. Lineage (NCBI taxonomy): Eukaryota > Viridiplantae > Streptophyta > Magnoliopsida > Apiales > Araliaceae > Panax > Panax quinquefolius. Next base: position 124,404,609 of record CM035155.1, on the reverse strand, counting down.
CATGGCATCGGGAAGAGCCGCCTGAGGATGGGAAGAAAGAGGCCGCCGATGCGATGCAGGGACCGAGAATTTCCAACAACATTTCGCTTCCACCGGAGAGATAAGTAGTAGCCGAGAACATGAGATAACCATAGACAAGGATGAGAAATAAGTTGCGAATCACAAGTGGTTGTGCAAGGCAAGAAGCCGTAAGTCTGCTCACAAGCTTCTTCAGATGCAGAAAATGGGTTGAGTCGGATCACCTGTAGGATCCGAAAATCATCGTGGACACCGTTGGATATGAGATCTGAGGAGGTTGACGATGTGTCATTGACGATGAGCCGACCGGTGGTGAGAGTGGACAGAGAAAATAGGAGGATGAGAGACAAAATAATGGTGGCTGATAACGAAGTAACTGGTGGCTGAATGTGAAGTAGCGTATGCTTATTGGCCAATCACTTTGCATGTGGCTTGGGGGAAATATTGGGCATCATATATTTTTTTTATAGTACACTACTTGGTGCAGCGTTTGGGACTTGGAAATTTTTAACATTCGCTAGATGAACTGGCGTAAGGCAATATATAATTTTTAATCTGCGCCCTTGATTTATAAAATGAACGGATATGATGCTATTTGCGCAATTTACATCCATAGCAAATACTTGCTATGGATCATATCCCTATATATATATAACACATACATATATTCCTTTAATCTTCACTTCTTGCCGTGTATCAAATTACTTAATAATTCTCTAACCAATTTAAAGGTATGTCGATTTCCTTCTCTCGTCAACAACGTACATGCATACAAGTCTAAACCTAGCACGCGTCGAGTCTTTAATAGTATTCAATATAGTATACTGAGTGGTTTCTCACAAATAACCAACAAATTAGTTTTCGTCTCGTCTACACTGTTTTCACAGTGAATTAGATCGGTTACTAATTAGTATATACCTCCGCTCTCTGAAGGAATTATTTAGCCCAGCTCCTATACATCTACCATTAAAGGGTACGGTTGCACTACCTTAGACTTGATACTTGCTCATACATATACTCAAGAAATTGGTGATTATTAAAATATTGAATGTCACCAACTTACTATAATAAAATAATTCTATAAATTATTTAATGTCGATAGATAAATCTTATCCATCTTCTTATTAATTCATCTCTACAATTTATAACAAATATATAATAATGATATATAAATATATATATATATATATATATTATTAAACACAACATTACTTATTACATAGTTCATATTACCCTATGTAACACCATACTACATACATCGTAACACATTTATATATTCTTCTTCGAACCCATCTCATGCTTTAAGAATTTTATTTACTAAATTCTTATTTTAATATTTTTTAAAAATTCGGGTTCTTACAGTTTCCCAACCTCAGTAACAGGATTAGACCCAGGCAGTATGTCGGGTGGTGGATGTGATCATGGGCGGGTTAGTCGGGAAGGTTACGGGGAAAAAGCAGCGAGGATTCTTTGATGCAATGATGTCAGTGTCTGATTAGCCTGTGAGACGTGAAAGACTGTACCCGGGCTAAGTGATTACTTTTACTGATGAAAATTTCCCTTCAGAGCCCATCGAACCACATGAAGCGATATTGGTTATTATTTCTCAAGTAGGTCCAATGGACATGAAGCATATGATGATAGACAACGGTTCGTTAGTGGATATTTTATACGCTCATGCTTATTAGCGGATGGACTTAGAAGGCAGAAAGATAGAGATCGAACAGGAGCCTCCTTTATATGGTTTTAGGAACGAGCCGGTCAAATTTACTAGAACAATTGAGTTACCAGTGGTCTTCGTAATAGATCCTCAGCAGTTGGAAATAATGTATAGATTATTTGTGGTGCATGTCGATCCATCGTACAATGCAATTCTGGGAAGACCAGCCTTAACAGGTCTTGAGGCGATAACTTTGATTCCTCACTTTAAAATTAAATTTCCCACGCCGAACGTAGTCGGCTAAGTGGAGGGGGATCTTGATTAGGCATAAAGATGTTACAGGAATGCATTGATCTCTTGGTGTGTGGGGTCAAATAAAAACAAACTATGACTATAGAGATTAAACCATTCACTGTGGGCAGTATGGAAGCTCTTGTTATGTAGGTTGAAGAGACAGATGAGTTTGAGTTGGTACCAGGGAAGAAAGATAAGACAGTCAAGATCACCTCGGGGTTGCAAGAACCGTTTCAGACATGCTTGGTGGAGTTACTTCAGTGTTATGCGGATATCTTCACGTGGGTTCCTAGTGACATGTCTGGTCTTGAGGAAAAGGTAGTTGTACACAGGTTACACATGTGTAAAGAAACCAGTTAGGCAGAAGAGGCAGATCCTTGCACTAGAAAGGCAAAAGATTTTTGATGAGGAAATTACGAACCTTATGGCAGCGGACTTCATCTTCGAGATTGACTACCCTGAGTGGCTGGCGAATGTAATGTTGGTTCAGAAATAGAATTGAAAGTGGAGAGTTTGCATCGACTATACTGATTGAAATAATGTTTTCCCGAAGGACTTTTACCCACTCCCGCACATTGACCATCTTATTGATGCCACTTCAGGGTTTGCTTTACTCAGTTTTAGGGATGCTTTTTCTAGATACCATCAAATTTTAATGAACAAGAAGGATATTCCAAAGATAATGTTCATTACACATCGCGCAGTTTACACTTACAAGAAGATGACCTTTGGACTATTGAATGTGGGAGCTACATATCAGAGGATGATGAACTACGTCTTTTCCAGACAGCTAGGTCAGAATATGGAAGTTTATGTTGATGATATGATAGTCAAGAACATGTCAGTTTGGGTACATCTGAATGATTTGGAGGACTGCTTCCAGACTGTTAGGCAGTACAAGATTAGATTGAATCCAACGAAGTGTAAATTCAGATTGGGAGCAGGGAAATTTTTGGGTTATTTGATCAGCAACAGGGGAATATAGGTGAACCCAGAGAAGATAAAGGCTATTTTGGATATGAAGTCTCCTCAGTCGTATAAGGATGTCCAGTGTCTGATAGTTCGGATAGCGGCTTTGAGGAGGTTTATGTCCAAGTCAGTAGAGAAATGTTTGGTATTTTTGATATGTTGAAAGGGCCGAAGAATGAGAAGAATTTCTAATAGACTTCGGAATTTTAGGATGCTTTTCAAGGAATAAAGAGGTACTTGTCTTTGGCTCTTTTGTTGGTGAAACCAGTTCCTTTCCAACCAGTATACTTATATTTGGCGGCCAGTTCGTTAACGGTCAGAGAAGTTCTAGTTCAAGAGATTGGGGGTATCCAACACTATATTTATTATGTGAATCACTCTCTTCGGGATGCAGAAATCAGGTATCCGAATCTTAAAAAGTTTGCTTATGCACTCATAATAGCCAGTCAGAAGCTTTGGCAATACTTCTAGGGTCAGTTTATGGTGGTATACATTGATCAGCCCTTGATGGAGGTGTTAAGTAAGCTATGTTAGGTTTGCTAGAAACAATAGTATGCAATTAAATCACATAAATAAAGCAGAAACAATGTAAAAATGAATTTTAAAATTTTTGTACAAACCATAAACCAAGATCATTCTTGTGCTTGATCATCAATCTAAAAAAGAGTAGGAGAAACATAATCATACCCTTGAAGAGTCGAGCTTCCTCAGGTACAAGTTCAAATTCTATTCTTTTGTGCTATCCTTGAATACGCGGGTTTGGTTCCTTCCTTTGATCAACGTTAGCTACCCAAGCGTTTGACCTCTACAGGTGATCCACCAAGGAAGAAAAAGAATCAAGAAGAAGGGAGTATTGGCTCAAACCCTAGTTTTTCCTATCTGTGTAGAAAAGAGGGTGTACTCTCCAACAATTGGAATCACATATTTTTTTCACACACACACTGATATCTCATATAAGACTCCTCTTATATAAAGATATTAGTTAACCTATTTTAATATAATTAAAATAGGGCATTATTTAATTAATTAAACTCCTTTAATTAATTAGGCTCCCTAATCTTATTAGAGATAATTAATTAAACTCTTTTAATTAATTTGCCTCCTAATCTTATTAGGAATAAATGAGAGTACTAATATTAAATTACTTCCCAAACTCCTTTAGAAATTAAAATAATAATATTTGTAATAATATTAATAAGATTCCTCTTATTAGATTATATTAAATATTTCTAAAATATTAAATAATAAATAGTAAGCTATTTAATTTATTCTATCACCATATATTAAATTAAATATACCTAACATATTATTACGATTATGCCATTAACTTCTTAACTAATTATTCTTCCTTTTATGGTGTGACCCTTTAGTTTCTCCATATTAAACCGGTTGTGAATAAATCAATTAGAACAATTCTAATTTTATTTAAATAAATAAATTAAACTATTAATTTATTTAGATAAATACTATTTATTCTACAATAAGGATAAACCTCCTTAGCGATTAATGACTTTCCAGATAATATAGATTTCAACATCAATCATAAAAGAACATTTGAGTAAATAGTTACCGTAAAATTCAATCTTTCCACCATACAATGTCCCAATTAAATATAAGACATGGAATTACTGTCAAGTCTTATTTTATTTAATTACATGTATTCCGATTCCCAAATGCACAACCCTAAATGAATGCAAATTAGAAACTTATTTCTAATTTCATTCCACCTTGGCCAATGATTCTTGGGTTGTCATTTATCGAATCTCATAGGACATATCTCTTTTTTTACTAGAAGCGGTAGATTCTTTATTGATCATTTATTATCTCCATATATAACTTATTACACCCAAGCATACCCTTTTGATATACCTTAAAGGTCTTAAGGAATAAGTCAAAGTATAAATCATTATATACAAGATACCATAATGATCTCAAGTCTAAGGATCACTTATACTACAATCACTACAGGAATTCCTATTGACTGACAAGTAAAACTCCATTAGGTATTCCTTAGCGAGTCACGTTCAATGAACTTATTCTCTAATAAGCACCTGTATACTTGCTTTAGTGTCTCCACATAAATAATCATGAAGTCAATCATCCTCATCCAATGAGCAAGCAACATATGTACCAATCTATCCGAATTTACTAATCCTCTTATTAGTAATTCATTGACTGGGAACATTTTAGTTTTTTTAAGTTATCTAAGAATTTAGATCGTATTAGCATAATTTTATCATGATTATAAAAGCATTGCTTAAAACTATGGGTTTATCACATATATTAAAACAACATTATGTTCATAATCAAATCCTTTTAGTAAATTAATACTTTTATTAATAAATAAATAAGATTGATTATAAAGTATATGCTTTATCATCATACATGATTGGCTTGTATGTATACTACTTTCAATCTCCCACTTGCACTAAAGCCAATCTCCATGATATCTCATACCTATCTTCTCTAAGTGACGATCGAATTGTTGTTGTGTTAACGCTTTAGTAAATGTATCTACAATGTTTTCTTGAGAGTCCACACGCTCCAGGGTGACATCTCCTTTTTCAATAATCTCTTTGATTAAATGAAACCACCGCAACATGTGTTTGGATTTCTGATGAGACCTGGGTTCCTTAGCCTGCGCAACAACTCCGGTGTTGTCAAAGAATAAAGGTATTGGTCCTCTAATGCTAGGAACCATATGAAGTTTGGTTATGAACTTCTTCATCCAAATAGCCACTTTTGCAGCTTCACTTGCAACTATGTACTCTGCCTCCGTCACTGAATCAACAACTATTTGTTGTTTGGAACTTTTCCAACTCACTGCACCACCATTCAAGGTAAACACATACCCCGAAATGGATTTACTATCATCTTGGTCTGTTTGAAAACCTAAGTCTGTGAAGTCCTCTAGTTTCAATTCAGACCTACCGTAGACAAGAAATAAATCCTTAGTTCTTCTTAAGTACTTTAGGATATTTTTCACTGCCTTCCAGTGCTCTTCTCCTGAATTCGACTGATATCTGCTTATTACACTAAGTGCATGAGCGACATCCGGTCTAGTACATATCATACCGCACATGATAGATCCTATTGCTGAATTATAAGGAATCTTACTCATACAGTATCTCTCCTCAGGTGTCTTTGGGGCCTGCTTCTTGGAGAGATGTATCCCATGGCTCATCGGCATGAGACCTTTTTTGGAACTTTCCATGCTAAACCTCTTTAGCATCGAGTCAATGTACGTACCTTGGGACAAGCCAAACATCCTTTTAGATCTATCTCTATATATCTTTATCACCAAAATATAGGATTCTTCTCCCAAATCCTTCATGGAGATGTGTTTAGATAACCAGATTTTAATATATTGAAGCGTAGGAATATCATTCCCTATTAGTAATATATCATCAACATAGACTAAAAGGAATGAAACAGTGCTCCCACTAACCTTCTTGTACACACATGGTTCATCCTCATTTTTGATGAAATCAAACTCTTTGGTTGTCTCATCAAAATGGATGTTCCACCTACGAGAAGCTTACTTTAATCCATAAATGGATCGTTGTAGCTTACAAACTTGATTTGATCCGACCATTGAAACAAATACCTCTGGTTGTGTCATATACACATCCTCCTCAAGTTTCCGATTGAGAAAGGTCATTTTTACTTCCATCTGTCAGATTTCGTAGTCGTGGAAAGCAGCAATCGCAAGCAAAATCTGAATGGACTTGAGCATCATTACTGGCGAGAAGGTTTTATCATAGTCAACTCCTTGTCTTTGTTTGAATCCTTTTGCGACCAGTTGGGCCTTATAGGTCTTTACCTTGCCGTCTGCTCCAGTCTTTCTTTTAAAGACCCATTTACATCCAATAAGCTTAATTCCTTAAGGTGGTGAAACCAAAGTCCATACTTGGTTTTCATACATGGAGTCCATTTCAGATTTCATGGCTTTTTGCCATTTCTCTAAGTCTTTACTACTCATAGCCTGTTCGTAATTCAATGGATCATCATCATCTATAATGCATACCTCATCTTCATCCTCTATGATGAATCCATACCTTTCAGGTATCTTCTGTACTCTTCCAAATTTACGAATAGGGTGTCTTACAATAGGTTCTTCCACTTGGTTAGGTACCTGACTTTGATCCGTAGTATTTTGTGGTTCTTGAACTTCTTCAAGATATATCTTACTCCCACTGACCCCTTTAAGGATAAACTCCTTTTCCAAGAAGGCAGCATGTTGTTGCCTCCGTTTCGGTTTTACAAAATAGACTCTAACTCATGCAAGTATACACAGGTCAACAAGTAGTACAGAGTAAGAAAATGTCGATCCCACGGAGAAAGGTGATAAATCTAAACTATCATGCAACAACCTAATCACCATTTCTGTATGCTCAAACGATCATTCAACAAATGAATTTATATCTAAATTAATTATCAAGACACAAATAATAATTACTAAAGGTAAGGTAACCAAATTAGAGAGATATGATATTCTAATATCATCTAATGCTTTATCCATAATTCATGCCTTCTGTTTTTACCTAATTATTTAACATGGAAAGCTAGTCAAGAGCACAAAAGTGGAACATAACCATCTTTCAATGAACTATGTCCAATTTAAACAAAATCCACAATTGATAGAAACCATGTAAGCATCACAATTACCAAATTCACTATATGTTTATGTGAATTTATAGCAATAATGATTTTAGGCACAAGCTCTCTTAATGACAACACATGGTGAACCGGTATATGTCTATCCGGGTCACGAATCACAAAACCTAATACAAATAAGCCTCATGAACATATGTCAACATGGTCTAATCTATACTTATTTTTCATTTTCCAATTCCATACAAGCAATTAGTGTGAATGGTGATCATGCATTCAATCATTTAGCACAGCCATGATGGGCAATCCACTATTAAATATATAAAATTACAATTTGGCATACATGTTTAGACTATGCATTAAAATTCATTAGAATCCCATAATGGGAATTAGTTCATTTCTGAACTAATAGCCATTATGGGATTGAAGCAAAACATGGAAATAAGAAATATAAACAAGAGATATGAGATAAATAAGAGATCAAATCTGTTAATCTATGCTGCAAAGTCTATTTTCAGGCTTGTTCAAATCCACAAATGTCTCCAAAATGAAAACTAATATTTATTAAGAAATTGACTAAAGAGAGAAGCTCAAAATATTAAGGAAAATGCTCAAAACTCTCTCTAGTGAAGACAAAACCTAGTTAGTAATGAAAAACTAGAAATCACGTCCCTGGTAACCAACCATATCATCTCTAATAACAAACACGCTCCTCATTTCAAATTACAAAAAGTCAGCATTTTAAAATAAATGTTACCAGCGCGGCCGCGTGATGGTACACTGTGGTTCGAGCGCGGGCACGCTGTAGGATTCGCTGTCATGTGCTTGGCGCGGGGGCGCCATGGCCCTTTGATAATGGAGCGCGGTCGCGCGGCAAGTATTTCTGCCTCTGTATTTCCTCTGGCGCGGGTGCGTCATAACTAAGCTATATGGCAGTGCGGCTATGACGCCCCCAAAACAGGTATACATCACCCATCTTGGGTCGCCAGATATATGGTATAGAAATCAAATACAAACTTTTTTAATACAACTATCGTGTAAAATACGACAAAACATAGCTGAGAGTTTAAACAAGAATATTATCTTCTAGACAATATCCACACTCAACGGAGTCCTCATTACAATTATTATCACACTATTTTATAAAAATAGTGAGGACTACTATAGCCACTTATCTTGGACCATCACTCCATTCCTCGACTAGTCCCAGCTACGTTCTCATTTCCTGAAGAGAACAATGAAAGAAAAGGGTGAGCTCAACTAGCCCAGTAATAAATATTATGACTAAAATAATGCAGAATAAATTATCCTTAGCCTTCAACAGTATAACAACTGATAGAATATAGTAGACAACAAATTTTAGATCAACAACTGCTGCGGAATAAACAATCCATTAGAAGAGTCAAGTAGAACATAATGTCTACTGTCCCCTCTACATTAAAAGTTTATCATCAATTTTATCTTGTAATACCCATTGACAGTTCTTTACTATACCCAAGATAAAGAGAACTTTCATCACCTGTCTTCACCTTAACCACCAAAGATTATAGTTAAATTCACAATTCATATTTATAATCATGTAAATCAACAGTTTCTCCTTGCCACAAAGGCTTAATAGAATGTTTACTCAATATCCTTACCCCAAAGGCTAAAGATATTCAAATGTAATAACAATGATCATACCAATCGATTTATCTACCTTTTGCACACTACGGGCCAAAGATATTTAACTATAAAACCAATGGTCATGATCATACCAATCAATTATCGATTAATGTACTACTACTAAAGACATTCAAATGTTAACTAATGGTCATGATCCTCGCTTAATTACATCATCGAATTATCCATGCACTACACGCCAAGGATATTCGTTATTATCACCAAAGTGGTTATGATCATATCATACATATGTCCATCTTTACACGTAAGCCAAAGATATACAACTATAAAACCAATAATCAATAGTCCCATCTTTGCACGTAAGCCAAAGATGACTTTCATCACAATATAAGCATGAGGATGATGACAATGATATAAACATTAATCAAAGCGAAATCAAGGATAAATATTAAAGACTTTAAATTTATCCGAGTTTAAAAATATCCAAATTGTCAACGATGATCTTTGCTTTGTGGAGTAAAATTCAAGAATAATATTCACGTACCAAAAATAATTTGAATGTAAAAGAAATATATTTTTCGGGTAAATAGTACCCGTGAATAGTAACTCATGAATAGTAACTCGTGAATAATGAACTTCATGAATAGTAACTTCATGAATAGTAACTCATAAATAGTAAATAAATATTGTATTCATACATAATATATATACATAAATAATATCATATACATAAATAGTTCCATATATACATGAATAATGTCGTATACGTGAATAGTGTCATTATCGTGATATAGTAACCTCGACACAAAAGAGATAAAGTTTCACAATAAAATCCATATCAATATTTATAACACCTTAATCCAAATGTTATAAATCACTTAATAATCTCATAATCTAATATTATTAATATTACCACAATATTTTAATCATTTCTTAAACTTATAAACAATTTATTTTAATTATTTACACTTTACTAATTAATGCATTTAATCATCCTAAAATGCCAAACTCATAAGATTTTCATCACCAATAACCAAAAATCTCATCAAAAATCTGCATATACCTTATATAGGATTCTCAAGCCATAAAATCCTATTTTCCAATTTTTTTACTTCACATAACATATTTAATTCATTTACTCATAACTAGCCCATTTTTATGAAAAATACCAAATCAGTACAAACAAATTTTCTTTTCTGGAATTTAGCAGAATATAATCCCATATTGAACATATATTTTTCTCAGAATTTTTAAAATTCATTTACTATTTTTTATAAGGCTAAAACTGTCGAATATTTAAACATTTATCAAAAACTGTACGTTTGTCCAAAAATTTCGAAATTTACAAGGTATACTGCTGTTATATAGATGTACTCCCAATAAAAATTTCACCAATTTTGGAGTTAACCACAAGGAGTTATAAGGGTTTACTTTTAAAATAGTCTTTTTCCATAAAATTCATAACTCCTAATCTATACATCTAAAAATCGTCATTTTTTGACACAATCTATAAAACTCATTAAATTATCATTTCAAATTTTTTCAGAATTTTTGAGGGTCGGAAAAATTATGAAACTACCCCTGGCAGAAACTCCTTACTTACAACGGTTAAACGAAAATAATATTCCTTACGAATATTGAACGAAAATAATATTCCTTACGAATATTAAACGAATATAATGAATATTGAACGATAATAATATTTATACGAATACAAAAAATAATATCTCTTCAGAATATAAAAAAACTAATAACCCTTACCTCAGAAGAAGAATGGATACAAGAGTAGTGAAGTTGCAGACAACTCTTCTTCTTTCTCTCTATAATTTCTCTCTATAATAATTGCTCTATAGATTTAGTGAATTGGTGAGAAATGAAGGAAGAATGAGCTTCTATTTATAGGAAAATATAGTTTCGATAATTGCACATTTTGGGGCTCAAATATTACAGTATAATACCTTCCTCTTTTTTTCATTTTTAATTTAGTCCTGCAAGTATTATCAAACTTGCACCACCTCCCCTAATAGTAAATCATGTGAATCAATAGCAAATCATATTACTCAATAGTTCTAAACATGTGAAAAAATTAATTATAATATAGTACCTTCAACTATACCTCCATTTTTAATTTAGTCATGCAAGTATTATCAATCTTGCACCAACTCCCCTAATAGTAAATCATGTGAATCAATAGTACCACACATGTGAACACATAGTTATAAGCATGTGAATTAATAGCAATTAATTGCTCATTTATCCGGTTAATTACCCGATTAATCAGTATAACTTCCAGACATCAATTATTATCGAAATAAATATCGATTTCCACTAACACAAATAATCCCAAAAAAATGGAACTATCAATTTCATCTTTAATCAACACGAACCCATTCATCATTAATATTATAACTCAAAATATTTAACAACCAGGTCCTTCCCGGGAAAGAGGGGCTTTCCGATAAGGATTTCTCCTTATTGGCGCAAATTAGGTGACCAAACCTCTCCTTGTGAACTTCTAGACATTGTCAATATTGCAAATAATAATATGAATAACTTTGTCGTCTCAATTATTGATTTAATAATATAAAATATTGTGACAATAATTGAATAAAACTGAGTGATTTCTCACTTAACCATCAATAATCAAAGATACTCTACAATATCGTGTGCTACTATGGAACAACGCGTATTACTATACTTTTACCACTGATTATTTTATGACAATTTGCTTACTTTGAAAAAATTTCACATATCACCCTTAACTTTAACTATTTACTAAATAGAATAATTATAAGAAAATTGAATACTTTCATTTCATAAAATTCGGGGTCTCAGAATCTCCCCTCCTTATGAAATTTCGCCCTCAAAATTTACGTACCTGGTAGTTCGAAGAGATGAGAATACCTTGCTTTCTTTTCGGATTGTATCTTCCTGGTTATTTCCTCTCTATCATGATATTCCCATTTTTCATCTCCTATATTTCAAATATCATTCTAGAATATAGTTTCAAAATAATGGTTAATTGACATACCACATATAGTCTCTATACTCTGACCGACAAATTAAATACCAATTAACTTAGGTTGGTCATACTAGCGAAAGAATTCCCCATCTCTCCTCTCCTGGTTCTAGTCTCACATCTCAGCTAGGGATCATATCCCTAAGCTTTGATACCAACTGTGACGCCCCCAAAACAGGTATACATCACCCATCTTGGGTCACCAGACACATGGTATAGAAATCAAATACAAACTTCTTTATTACAACTGTCGTGTAAAAATACGACAAAACATAGCTGAGAGTTTAAACAAGAATATTGTCTTCTAGACAATATCCACACTCAATGAAGTCTTCATTACAATTATTATCACACTATTTTATAAAAATAGTGAGGACTACTATAGTCACTTATCCTGGACCATCACTCCATTTCCCGACTAGTCCCAGCTACGTTCTCATTTCCTGAAGAGAACAGTGAAAGAAAAGGGTGAGCTCAACTAGCCCAGTAATAAATATTATGACTAAGATAATGTAGAATAAATTATCCTTAGCCTTCAACAGTATAACAACTGATAAAATATAGTAGACAACAAGTTTTAGATCAACAACTGCCGCGGAATAAGCAATCCATTAGAAGAGTCAAGTAGAACATAATGTCTACTGTCTCCTCTACATTAAAAGTTTATCATCAATTTTGTCCTGTAATAACCATTAACAGTTCTTTATTATACCCAAGATAAAGAGAACTTTCATCACCTGTCTTCACCTGAACCACCAAAGATTATAGTTAAATTCACAATTCATATTTATAATCATGTAAATCAACAGTTTCTCCTTGCCACAAAGGCTTAATAGAATGTTTACTCAATATCCTTACCCCAAAGGCTAAAGATATTCAAATGTAATAACAATGATCATACCAATCAGTTGTCTACCTTTGCACTACGGGCCAAAGATATTTAACTATAAAACCAATGGTCATGATCATACCAATCAATTATCAGTCAATGTACTACGGCTAAAGACATTCAACTGTTAACTAATGGTCATGATCCTGCCAATTACATCATCGAATTATCCATGCACTACGGGCCAAGGATATTCGTTATTATCACCAGTGGTTATGATCATATCATACATATGTCCATCTTTGCACGTAAGCCAAAGATATACAACTATAAAACCAATAATCAACAGTCCATCTTTGCACGTAAGCCAAAGATGACTTTCATCACAATATAAGCATGAGGATGATGACAATGATATAAAAATTAATCAAACGAAATCAAGGATAAATATTAAAGACTTTAAATTTATCCAGAGTTTAAAAATATCCAAATTGTCAACATGATACTGCTTTGTGGAGTAAAATTCAAGAATAATATTCACGTACCAAAAATAATTTGGACAGAAAAGAAATATATTTTTCGGCTAAATAGTACCCAATGAATAGTAACTCATGAATTGTAACTCGTGAATAGTAACTCATCGTAAATAGTAATTCATGAATAGTAACTTGTAAATAGTACTCCGTATTCATACATAGTACCGTACACATAAATAATATCATATACGTAAATAGTGTCGTATACGTGAATAGTGTCGATATATGAAATAGTGTAATATATCGTGAATAATAATAACGAAACACAAAAGATAAAGTTTCACAATAAAATCCATATCAATATTTATAACACCTTAATCCAAATGTTATAAATCACTTAATAATCTCATAATCTAATATTATTAATATTACCACAATATTTTAATCATTTCTTAAACTTATAAATAATTTATTTTAATTGTTTACACTTTACTAATTAATGCATTTAATCATCCTAAAATGCCAAACTCATAAGATTTTCATCACCAATAACCAAAACTCTCATCAAAAATCTGCATATACCTTATATAGGATTCTCAAGCCATAAAATCTTATTTTCCAATTTTTTTACTTCACATAACATATTTAATTCAATTTCTCATAACTAACCCATTTTTATGAAAAATACCAAATCAGTACAAACAAATTTTCTTTCTTGGGATTTAGCAGAATATAATCCCATATTGAACATATATTTTTCTCAGAATTTTTAAAACTCATTTACTATTTTTTATATGGCTAAAACTGCCGAATATTTAAACATTTATCAAAAACTGTACTTTTGTCCAAAAATTCCGAAATTTATAGGGTATACTGCTATTATATAGATGTACTCCCAATAAAATTTTTTCCAATTTTGGAGTTAACCACAAGGAGTTATAAGGGTTTACTTTTAAAATAGTCTTTTCCCATAAAATTCATAACTCCTAATCTATACATCTAAAAATCGTCATTTTTGGGCACAATCTATAAAACTCATTAAATTATCATTTCAAATTTTCCACGTAATTTTTGAGGGTCGGAAAAATTATGAAACGCCTCAAGCGAAAACTCCTTACTTGAGCGATAATATTTCTTACGAATATTGAGCGAAAATAATATTCCTTACGAATATTAAACGAATATAATGAATATTGAACGATAATAATATTCATACAAATACGAAAAATAATATCTCTTCAGAATATAAAAAAATAATAACCCTTACCTCAGAAGAAGACTGGATACAAGAGTAGTGATGTAGCAGACTACTCTTTTTCTTTCTCTCTATAATAATTGCTTTATAGATTTAGTGAATTGGTGAGAAATGAAGGAAGAATGAGTTTCTATTTATAGAAAATTATAGTTTCGATAATTGCACATTTTGGGGCTCGAAATATTACAGTATAATACCTTCCTCTTTTTTTTATTTTTAATTTAGTCCTGCAAGTATTATCAAACTTGCACCACCTCCCCTAATAGTAAATCATGTGAATCAATAGTAAATCATGTGACTCAATAGTTCTAAACATGTGAAAAAATTAATTATAGTATAGTACCTTCAACTATACATCCATTTTTAATTTAGTCATGCAAGTATTATCAATCTTGCACCAACTCCCCTAATAGTAAATCATGTGAATCAATAGTATACACATGCGAACACATAGTTATAAGCATGTAAATTAATAACAATTAATTGCTCATTTATCCGGTTAATTACCCGATTAATCAGTATAACTTCCAGACATCAATTATTATCGAAATAAATATCGATTTCCACTAACACAAATAATCCCAATAAAATGGAACTATCAATTTCATCTTTAATCAACACGAACTTATTCATCATTAATATTATAACTCACAATATTTAACAACCAGGTCATTCCCAGGAAAGAGGGGGCTTTCCGATAAGGATTTCTCCTTATTGGCGCACAATTAGGTGACCAAACCTCTCCTTTACAGAACTTCTAGACATTGTCAATATTGCAAATAATAATATGAATAACTTTGTCGTCTCAATTATTGATTTAATAATATAAAATATTGTGATAATAATTGAATAAAACTGAGTGACTTCTCACGTAAGCATCAATACTCAAAGATACTCTACAATACCGTGTGCTACTATGCAACCACGCGTATTACTATACTTTTACCACCGATTATTTTATGACAACTTGCTTACTTTGAAAAAATTTCACATATCACTCTTAACTTTAACCTTTTATCAATTTAACCATTTACTAAATAGAATAATTATAAGAAAATTGAATACTTTTATTTCATAAAATTTGGGGTCTCACAATGATGCACACGTCTTTCTTCCTTCTATCTCGTGTTTCTTTGCTACTTTCTTCATTGCTTCTTCAGTTCTTACTTCTTCTTTTAGTCACATCCAAGTTCTTTTAGCTGTCCTTTTCACCTGCTTGACTCTAGTTGCCAACTTCATTCTTGCACGAGCCACCACGCCTTGCCTTTGTCATTTCCTTTCCATGCCATTTCATGTCATTCCATGCCTTAGGATTCTTTAGGAGTTCTAGCTACGCACACTACAAAATAAACACAAAAAGAAAATAAAACATACTTGAGTTGAGCAGAATTCCAGTGAGTTGGCAACCAATAAGTAGGTATAAAACCTACTTATCAAATACCCCCAAACTTGAACTATTGTTTGCCCTCAAGCAATGCACACAGAAATAAAATAACCAATGCAACTACATGCTATGAAAACTACACTATGATGCAAGTGAGTCCGAAGATTTCTAGCCAAACTAGAATTCCAATCAAGTGTGCCTTAGAGAATTATCCAGATTCAAGCATAAAGTATTAAACCAAGCTACAAACATAACATCATACAATCAAATAATCCAAACTCGCTATAAAGATGTTGTGTGTGTGTGTGTGATGTGTTCACAAATAAGCTTGACAAAAGTAAAAATTATACATGTTATACTGCTTAAGATAGAAAGTTGAAGTTTAAATCAAGAACTACATATACTAATAAGACATCAACTACTCCAACACATCAATACAAACTAAAATTCAACAATGGGTTTATTCTGCTTTATTTTTACTCACGAGGGTAATTTTTGTACATTACCGCGGTGTTTATTGATTTCTTTTCTTTTTCCCATGACTGTGCAATGCCTCATTCCATTAGGCTAACAGTGCTACCCCTTAGAGAGCTTTCAACCAATGCCTTCCAGACCATAAAAGACCTTAGGGAGCTAGTTGTAAAGACAATCCCCTCGGGCGTACTTGCTCAAGTAACAAAGGCCCCAAAACAAGACTAGCCACGGTACTATTTTTTCTATTTTTCTCTTTTTCTTTTCTTTTCTTTTCTTTTTTTATAGCAAGCATACCCATGTGTTCCCAAAGTTTGAGTATCTGTGTTTTCATAGTCTATGTCCACTTTCTACACAATTCTATCTTTAAAAACAAAATTTTCTACTTAGTAGGCAAATAAGTTACTCTTTTACCAACAACCAGATATGAACACCTATGTGCTAACCGATAGCATCTAAACAACAAGCATGAATCAAATCATGTAGAACATTATAACTAAGCTCATTTTATCCACCAAATTCAAGAATCCATCAAATTTCAGATTCATCATTGGCTAAACTGGAATTCCACTAATTAGATACTTGGGATAATGCAATTAAACGTACAACTAAAATAGGTAAAAATCACTAAAATGCAAAAAAATTCTGCATAATTAAACTAAACACATAAACATGCAAAAATTATACTAAACATGCAAAAATGATGCAAAATAACTACATGCAATTAACTACATGCTCTACACTACTAAACACCCAATACCCCCAAACTTATAATATTCATTGTCCCCAATGAATGAAGTTACAAGGTTACGAGAACTCCCCTAATTATTAGTTGTACCACCCTCCTCGGGTGGTGTGTTTGGCAGTGGAAAAGGCACGACTGTCCCGAACTGAGGCCATTCTAGCATTGTTCATTGCTGCGTAATAGTTTTGGCTAAGGACCTCGATAATCCATTGGCAAACTCCGAGAAATTATCATACATGGAATCTATTTTTCTCTCCAACCTTCGAAGGTGACGATCATCATGTTCAGCAGTGGCATGGGTTGAAGTTCCTACTTCAGTTGGCTGCGTGGGCTGTGGAGATGGCACCGATGATGTGGCTGGAAGAATAAAACACTTTCCCCTCGGGTGCGGTGTACCTCATGCCCAATCCTCAAATTTGGCAATAGTAGTATGAGTGATATCTTGGGTAGGATACTGCATTTTTTCATTGGCCCGAGTGACCCTTGCTCGTACACATAAGTGAGCGACAACTGATGTATGTGGGATGCTTCCTGTGGTGCTAACCCTCATTTAGCGTAACATATTTTGTTTTAGGAGGTGGCCCACGTCTATATATTTGTCTGTGACGATTCCCCACAAAATTATTGCCCGCTCAGTTGTGATATCATGTTGATGTGATGATGGCATAAGCTTTCCACAGATAAATAAATTCCAGACCTTGGCGTAGCGGTTGAGGGCTGAGCTTAAGAAATTTGTAGGCTGGTTTGTGCCTGGTTTGTAATGCCATTGTGTACTCGGCACGTATAAATCAGCAATGACTCTATCAAAGTTGGTCTCAAATCGTGTAGCCTCCACCCAATTAGCACGTCCAGTCGGTGGGTCAGGTAAATTGAACACTCCTCTAATCGCCTGTGGGTGATAATCCACTTGAAGACCTTTGATAAAAGAAAACCCATTCATAGTCTCCTTTGCGTTGGCATAAAATTAACGTACAATACCCATGGATGCAGGCATTGGGGTAGACACCACTCCAATCTAGTATCTTTCTCTGATCATGTCCCAAAGCTGTCCATCTTGTTTGTCAGGTTTGAACCCATGCTCATTCACAAATGTATTTGCAACTATCCTGTAATACTCCATCTGAGCATTTAGGCTGACGAATTTGGTGAGGTCGACTATGTCCTCACTTTGGCTGCTTGAAGATGATGATTCTGGAGTGCGAGAATGTGCTCTTTTTGGCCCCATGACAATTGATGAAGAAAAACCCTAAATTGAAGAGAGAACTATGACTAAAAATTATACACTCTGTATACTATCACCCCCAAACTTTTTGTTTTGACACGCTCTAACTAACCCTAGTTCTTCCTCTGAAACTGAATGGATGATAAGGTTGAATGTGAGAAAGCAAAACTGAATGCGTAGAATTTATAGGGTGAGAAGTTAGTATTTTGAATGGAAACAGTTTAGAAAATGAGAAGAGATAGAGGCGTCGGTTTTTGGGGAGAGAAGTGGAGAGGTGCACGTTTAAAAGGTAATTGATATAAGAAATGGAGTGGGGCACGTATTTAAAATGTTTAAATTTTCTGCAACTATATTCAGGCGCGGCCACGCTGTGTTTAAGTCTATGAGTGGCGCGGGACCGATGGTAAGCTTGTTAAGAGCGTGGGCGCGCTGTGGACCAGACTGCAAAGAAGCTTGGCATGAGCTCGCTATATTTTAGCTATCAAGTTGCGCGGCCGCGCTGCCTTGTACCCTGAAAAGAACTGAGCTGCACTTGAAGTAAAAATTAAGTAGTCAATGACACTCTGCAAATCATCTGCATATAAAGCATTTACAATTATGAGATATACCAATTCCTCAAATCAAAATATGTACTAAATAACATGTATGAATGAATATATCCAAAAGAATGCTCTATATGTTATTCCTAACCAAAATGATATGTGCATTCAGTTCTAACAAAACTTGTGTCAAAAATTGTATGCTATCACGAATTAAACATGAAGATGGAAATAAACATGATTCACTAAGAATTAAAAAAAAGGAGAGAAGAGAAATAATGGTATGCCTCCCATTGAGGGCAAATTTATAGTCAGTTAGCTTGACTATCTCTGTTCCGATCATATAGTAGAAAGAATTGAGGTGACCTCATGCCTGTCAACCTCACCACCATAATAGTGCTTAAGCCGCTGTCCATTGACCTTGAAAGGCTTATCTGGGAACTTATCAAATATCTCAATCGCACCATGCGGATATACCTGCTTCACAGTAAACGACCCTGACCACCTTGACTTGAGCTTCCCTGGAAAGAGTTTAAGCCTGGAATTAAACAATAATACTCTTTACCCCGATTCAAGTCAAAATTCAGCTTCCTTATTGCCCAATATGCTTTGTGTTCGGTCTCCATGGGAAGGTGACAAGCCTTTCTATATACAAGCTAAAATGGTGACATTCCCAACCGTGTCTTATATGCAGTTCTGTAAGCCCATACTACATCATCTAGCTTCAAGGACCACTCCTTCCTTGTGGGATTCACTATCCTTTCTAGAATTCTCTTCACTTCTCGATTCGACACCTCTTCCTGACCATTAGCCTGGGGTGGTAAGCTGTAGCAATACGATGATTCACCCCGTACTTAGCCAACAGAGCTGTGAACTGACGATTACAAAAATGGCTGCCCTCATCACTAATAATGGCCCTCGGAGTCCCAAATCTTGTGAAAATACTCCTTTGTAAAAATCTTAAGACCACCTTAGCATCATTCATTGGAAGAGCTACCACTTCCACCCACTTGGAAACGTAGTCGACTGCCAATAAGATATACAGGTTCTCACATGATGAAATGAAAGGCCCCATGAAGTCTATCCCCCACACATCAAAAATTTCTACCTCGAGGATTGTGTTTAAGGGTATTTCATTTCTCTTGGATATGTTCCCGACTCTTTGACATCTATCACATTTCTGAACAAAACTATAAGCATCTTTAAAAATTGTCAGCCAAGTAAAATCCTGCTTGCAAAACTCTAACCGCTGTTCTTTCACCACCGTAGTGACCTCCATATAATGACGCGTGGCAATCCTGCAAAATACCTTATGTCTCTCTATATGGGATACATCTCCTTATCATTTGATCGGTACATTGCCTGAACAAGTACGGCTCATCCCACATAAACCATTTCACATCATGCATAAATTTCTTCTTTTGATGCCCAATCAAGTCAGAAGGGATTATCTTGCTCACTAAATAGTTTGCATAGTCTGCAAACCATGGAACTTCACCTTTCACAACAAATAAATGCTCATCTGGGAAGGACTTATTAATCACAACCTTGTCATTTACATCACTTCCCGAATTTTCCAATCTAGATAAGTGGTCCGCCACTTGATTCTCAGTCCCTTTTTTGTCCTTGATTTCCAAATCAAAATCTTGCAAAAGAAGTATCCACCTGATTAGACGAGGTTTGGCATCTTTCTTTGCCACCAAATACCGAATTGCTTCATGGTCTGTATATACTATCACCCTTGTCCCAATCAAGTATGCATGAAACTTATCGAAAGCATACACAACTGCTAAAAGTTCCTTCTCTGTGGTGGTGTAGTTTAACTGAGCATCAGTGAGGGTCTTGCTCCCATAGTAAATCAAATGGAAGATCTTTTCCCTTCGCTGGCCCAAAATAGCCCCCACAGCAAAGTCACTTACGTCACACATCAATTCAAACGGAAGGTCCCAATCTAGTGCTGTGATAACTGGTGTTGTAGTTTTTTTTTTCTTCAAATGCTCAAATGTAAACAGGCATTCTTTATCAAATTTAAACTACGCATCCTTCTCTAATAAACTGCAAAGTGGCTTCGTGATCTTGGAGAAATCTTTTATAAACCTACGATAGAAGCCTGTATGCCCTAAAAAAATGCGAACACCTTTAACAGAAGAAGGTGGAGGTAAATTCTTAATGGTCTCTAACTTGGCTCTGTCCACCTCTAATCCTTTCTTCGAAACCTTGTGTCCCAATATTATACCTTCTTGTACCATAAAATAGCACTTTTCCCAATTTAGAACCAAATTTATTTAAACATATCTCCTCAACACCATCACCAAATTTTCTAAACATAAATCAAATAAATCTCCAAAAACTGAGAAGTCATCCATGAAGACTTCCACATTATGCTCCACCATATCCAAAAAAATTACCATCATACACCTCTGAAATGTAGTCGGGGCATTGCACAACCCAAAAGACATCCTTCTAAACACGAATGTTCCGTATGGACATGTGAAAGTTGTCTTTTCCTGGTCTTCTCGAGCTATCGCAATTGTATTATACCCTGAATACCCATCCAAAAGGCAATAGTACTCGTGACCTACCCCTTCACTGTCCTGGTCGGTATGGAAGTGATATTGATTCGTAGCTTTATTAAGTTTGCGGTAGTCCATGCAGACTCTCTACCCCTTCACTGTCCTGGTCGGTATCAGTTCGTTATTCTCGTTGGAGACTATGGTTATTCCCCCTTTCTTCGACACACACTGTACCGGGCTCACCCAAGAGCTGTCTGAGATCGGATATATTATTCCTGCATCTAGCCACTTCAAAACTTCCTTCTTTACCACTTTCTTCATAATCGGATTTAATCTTCGTTGTTGCTCCATTGAAGTCTTACTATCATCATCTAATAGGATCTTATGCATACAAAATGATGGGTTGATCCCTTTGATGTCTGCTATGGTCCATTATATCATTGATTTGAACTCTCTTAGAACTCGTAGCAGCTTTTCTTCCTGGCAAGATGTTAGTGCAGAAGAAATAATAACAGGTAACTTTGAATAATCATTTAAAAGTACATACCTCAAGTGGTCTAGAAGAGGTTTTAATTCAAGATCTAGAGGCATCTCAAGAGATGTCTTGAGTTTCACTGATGTCTCCCCAAAAAGCTTTAGTGGCACGATCGGAGTCTTGAATCTTCTAAATTGTGGCACTATGTCAAGAATTAGAACCAACTCTGCAATCTCATCATCTTCTATCTCTAAATTTCCCAAAATAGCACTCTTCAAAGGCTCATTTTCCACCAAATTCCCTACATAATCATTCAACATCTTGTCCACCATATCAATTCTAAAACATTCCTCTTCGTCGGTAGGAAACTTCATAGCCTTGAACACGTTGAAGGTGACTTCTTGATCATGAACTCTCATTGTCAACTCACCTTTCTGAACATCTATCAAAGTTCATCATGTGGCTAAGAATGGTCTCCCAAGGATGATCTGTCTTCTTAATAATCCAAGATGATGAAATCAGCTGGGAAAATAAATTTATCCACTTTAACCAGCACATCTTTTATAATACCCCATAGATAAGTAATGGACCTGTCAGCAAGTTGTAGAGTTATATTCGTCGGCCTTGGAGCCGGCAATCCCAACTGATGAAAAACTGATAGAGGCATCAAGTTGATGCTCATCCCTAAATCACACAAGCATTTTTTAAAACACATCTTTCTGATTAAACAAGGTATTGTGAAGCTGCCCGGGTCCTTTAGCTTCGGAGGTAACTTGCGCTGTAATACTGCACTACATTCTTCAGTCAAGGCTACTGTTTTGAAGTCCTCTAATCTTTTTTTCCTTGAAAAGATTCCCTTCATGAACTTTGCATAACTTGGCATTTGTTCTAATGCCTCGGCGAAGGGTATATTTATTTGTATCTTTTTAAACACCTCCAAAAACTTAGCAAATTGCTTATTATCTTTCTGTTTCTGCAATCTTTTTGGATATGGAACATAGGGATGTACAGGTGGTGGTCTAGTCACTGGTTTCTTAGTTAATTCTTCACTATTCTTCTCCACTTCCCTCTGTTCAGAACCTTCTTTGATCAAACTTTCATCAGAACCAATTTGCTCCAGGCGCGGCTGCTGGTTTCCCTTTTTAATAGTGGCGTGGGCGCGCCATCCTGTAAACCTACAGTCTACTTCCCTGATCTAAGTGTAATTGCCTGATAATGCTCCTTACCCTCTCTTCTTGGATTGGCTTTTGTCGTACTTGGCAATGTCCCTTGTGGTCTATTGTTTAGCATATTGGCCATTTGGCCCATCCGAGTCTCCAAATTTTTTATAGCCACTGCTTGGCTCTTGATCATAACCTTTGTATTTGCCATGTACTTGAGCATCATCTCCTCTATTTTTGACTTTTTCTCTAGCTGAGGTGTAGGTGGTGGATGATGTTGTGGTTGCTGTTGGAATCCTGGAGGGTAGGGTGATTTTGGGGCATATTGTTGATGAGATGGTTGTGACAGATACTGATGTTGAGGTTGAAACTGTTGATTTTGATTGTTAGTCCAGCTAAAATTGGGGTAGTTGTGGTTATTGGGGTTATAGGAATTGTATACACTCAAAATTTTCTGCCTACCTGTTACTAACATTGCAGGAAGCCCAATATCTTCTTTCAGAGATAACTCTGGAAGATAGCTCAGTTTAATCCTAGAAATACCACCGGAAGTTCAGTTTCAACCCCAAAAAACACATCAGGAGTATCATTTCCCACCTCAGAGATAACCCCGAGGAAAGCAGTGCAAATGCCAGAAATTCCACTAGAGAAGGCCGATTCATCTTGGAGATAACCTTGAGATGTTCAGTCTCAGTCTCGGAAATAATACTGGGAAAGACAATGTCAACCTTGGAGATAACCCCAAGGAGTGCAGTTGCAGTTTCGGAGATAACCCCGGAGATGCTCGTTTCAACCCATGTAGTTAGCTTCAACCTCGGGACTCACACCGAGGCACTCAACTCGCAAACCCAGAGATAACCCCGGGAGGATAGGCACACCTCAAAGACAACCCTGAGGGCATTTAACACTTGCAGCAGCGCAATCTCAGAGATAACCCTGAGCAACGTCTGCTTTATCATCCAAAACCAGAGATAACCCCGGTGAAGGGAAAAGTCATCAAATTGCCACCTCAACCCCACTTGGCACCGTCTCAACAAACATCTCAACATACATTCTACACAACAATGTCTGACAAGAACCAAGGAGTTACAATCATGAGTGACTAGTACGCAAGGCAGAACACCGAATAGAATTTGAAGCTTGAAGACATAGGATATGGTTCCATCTTCTTGACTTCGTACAACCTCTAATCCCATGTCATTGTGTAGCTCTCGACAATGGCAGTCTGAAACAGGTCTTATACACCTCAATCAGATGCTCAGATTGAAGTTCTACAAGTTCGAGTGGACATCATGTTATACGCATACATGTACTTCGAGACAATGAGGACCTCATGGCCGGGGCACCCAAGGCACACACACAGTGCACTGCATGGCTTCCCCTATATAAATAGAGGGCTTGGGGTGGCCATATTCAAGAGAAAAAAGGCGAGAAATCCCTGACCAATTTGCTCTATACACACCCTATATTGAGTGTTTTCTCATTTTAAACACTTGTGAGCTCACATATAGCTATATTTTTACCGACGGGAGCCGAGTGTTGATCCACTTAAAGCTATAGAAGTCTTCTTTGGCAGTCTACTGTAAGCCTTCTTACACACTTTAAAGCCTTTCTCTTCATCTTTGCACACACTCTTCTTCACATTGAGAGTCGTGTTGTGTGTGTATGCCCGAACTTCGGTCCGTGTTTTTCATTTCTATTTATATATATATATATATATATAAGCATTGTCGAACTCTCGCTCAAGAGCCTAGATTTTATATCCTATGTTTATCGCTTTTATATATATATATATATATATATATATATATATATATATATATATAATGATAAAATTTTGAAATGATATTTGAATATATCATATATATCATATGTATTATATATATATATATATATATATATATATATATATATATATATATATCGCCAGTTCCTAGAGTTTACTTAAATGGCCTTTTACTTCTTTATTTACATTTAGTTCCGCCTGGAGTTTACTTCATGGCAGTTGATCGCATTTATTGCTTTATTTACATTTCTGATCCCCTATGGATTTGCTTCGTGGTGGTTGATCATGTCTCTCTATATATATTTTATAAAAACCCAAAACCCTAATAAGATTCGGTTATGTAAAATTCAGTTATATCAATAAAATTTCTGCGTTCTGAATGTGTAATGTGTTAATATATACTCTGTTTAACAAATTTGACCAACTAAAATTTTGTCCGAAAAACCTCGTGCTTAAAAATTTTCTTTCGAAAACAGACTTCTCGGTATATTTGTTTTGACAAGTTGCTTTGTCGTGCTTACATTGACAAAACGCTTTGTCATGCTTGTTAGGATTAGTGAGAAATCTAGGTTAGTAACCCTAGATTAATAAACCCTAACCCTAATCAGAAAAACCCTAACCTTAATTTAGAAACCAAACCCTAATTAGCTAATCTAACCCTAATTAGATTATCTTAACACCTAATCATGGTTAGTAAACTTCAATTAGGTACTAATAAACATCATTTAACAATCCTAATCATTAAAAACAAAACCCTAATCAAGATTAGTGAAGATTAGAGCATAATTAAGCTACTAAACTAACCTAACTAATTCACAAGTAGGTTAGGAGTCACCATTGCAAGTCCCTAGGCTTCACATGACATGCTTGTAACTCCCAAGCATGAGTAGAGTCATCAGATCTGATATTTGTGGAGGCAAGTAGCTTGAAAATGTCCAAAAAGCCAAGTTAAAGAATTTTATAAATAAGAACCCTAGGTCTGAGCAAACTCACGAAATTTTTAAGCCATTATACACTTACTTACTTACAAAATCAAGCTTGGGTGATATCAGCAACAAAATTAGAAGCTAGAATCAAAAGATCAATCAAGAAAGGTACAAACCCTAGTTCATAGCTAGCTCTTTTGATCCTTTGTTAATTTTGTTGTTTAGATGTTAAGAAATATGTATTAATATGTTAGAAAGTATGTTAGATTGGTAGAACATGTTTTCATAACATCTAGATACCTTAATTAAGTGTTTTTAGAAATTTGGAAATTTTGAAAAACCAAGTCTGACAGCCGAATGTCTGGGCCTGTAGATTCATATGTCTTTATGTTTAGGTCTATTAATTGTATGTTACTTGTAGCCTGTTAGTAGGTCTTTAATCTGGAAAAGAAAACACGTTAATTATAACCATAGATTGCAAGTTATAAGTGGTCAAAGTGCGTTGACCGTTCACGGATTACAGTTTTTTGGGTTACCCAAAAAACTCAAGAACAGTCTGTACCGGCTACTTTGACCAACTTTTTGATCATCTTCTGTTTGTTGTTTTTGTAATGTTTTGTATTAGATTAACACCCTCATATATATACTACATATCTATGATCTTAAATTGCTTAAACAACTCATAGGATTACTGGAATTAATGGTCAAAAGTTGTTGACCGAGCTTGACCAAGTTTTCTGGGTTACCCAGAAAACTGATTAACACGAAGAACAGCGTTTGGCTGTATTTTGATCAACATAATTAGAGACCATAGATTTATGCTTTGTTCATGTTAGTGTTATATATATGTACCCTGGCATATATACTACATGTTACAACAAACACAACACACATCTAATACACAGAATCAAAGATATTCAAGCCACAAAACCGTTGACCGGCCATGACCACTGTTCTGGGTTGCCCAGAAACTCAAGAACAACTTTGACAGTGACTTTGAGCCACTATAACTTCTTGTTATATGTAGGTTAAAACCTGAAATTTGATTCATGTTGTACTACTGTAAGAGTACTATACATCAACACTTGACCAAATCAAAAATCATAACCAGTAGCTAGATAATTTGTGGTCAAACTGGCCACTCGACCATGACCAAACTGTTGCCTAGAAACTAAAAAACACCTACAACGACACTTTCTGTCACTGAAGGGCTTTAGCGATAAACAGAAATTGATTTTCTAAAATTTAAATTATAAAAATTAGAAATAATTAATAAATAAATACAAAAACAGTTTTAAAACTTATATTAAATAATAATAATTAATTTTGATATTTTTACATAAACTCAATAAATATTTTATTTTATTTGCATATTATTAATAATTAACTTAATAATAAAATAATTAGAAAAATTATTTATAAATACTAAATAATTATTGAAAAATAATATTAATGATATAAAATCATAATAAATTATTATAAATTATTTAGAAATAATAAACAATGTTTTTGTAAAATTTTAAGTAAATATTAATTACTTAGAAATAGAAATAAATAATTTAAAAGTCATTTAAAGGATAAATAAATGTTTTAAAATATTTTAACTTCTAAAATTATTATAATGGATATATAAATTATCTAAAAATATAATAAAATTTATAAATAAAATTTAGTCCATATATCAACTCATTTAATATTCAGTAAAGGCATTGAACACCGAAACCCTATTAAATCTAACCCAATCTTATGTAAATGTTATATTTTGAGTATTGTTATCGATACTAACGTATTAGATTTATATATATGAACATCGTAGGTATTTATTAATGAATTGAATAGCATAACTTAACTGATCTACGCTCAGGCAAGTATCTAAACCTTATTTCTTTATTGCAAATTTTTCAACCCTATTTATTCGTTAAACAAGATTTTTATCTTGATATGTTGTTGATATAATATATTACACCTACATTTGAATTACCTCTTATTGTAAGGTTATTGCTATAGCTTCAGCATAACTAAGAAATGTATTGTTTATTCATATTGATTGTTAAGCTTAATTGTTGTGTCAGACCAAATTGTTTGGTAAGACATCCTATTCTGAAGTTGGGTATCCCGTATGGGATCATTCAGTCGATAATATATTGACACTAAATTTGGTGCATTTGAGCACTGGTAGGATGAGATGCATACTCCTAAGATGTTGAATAGGTTGATCCCATATCTCATAGTTAAACAAAATTTCTAAGTCTGTGTGACTGACAGAAATACAAATCCATAGTGAAATGGTAACAACTATCAGCCGAAATTTGAATTGTTGTATTTCTTCAAATTATACATTGTTATAAATACAAAACTTGCCGAGCATTTCATAGCTCACCCTTGCAAATTATTCCCTTTGCAATTTTAGATGATAACCCTGGAACATCTGGAGTAGATAAAGGGAAGCGTCCCTACTTAGATTAGATTATATTCTTGTCTATTTGAATACTTTGTAATAAGAAACTCATTATGAGAATCATGTAATCGAATCTTAATATTATGATATATATATATATATATATATATAACATCTTTTATTTCCGCAACCGTGTTTTCTTACATATATAGATGTAAAGTTAGAATTCTTTGAATCTAGTTGAGATCCTTGGGAACTATTTATCTAAGTGAGGGTATTAATAGCATGGACTGTTCATGTTGTTATTGATACTCTGGATTTGGGATAGATAGTTACTATTGATACGATAGTATAAATTTGCATGGCATAGACTATACATATGGGTGAGGGAATTAGTAATATGGACTGTTCATATTATTATTAGTACTCTAAATTTCGGATAGATAGACTCTAGTCATATATACGAGCATTATATATTTACATTTTGAATTTTAGATCTATAGATTATATCCCCCCCTAATGTAATCTTGTAGGTGCTTCGTGGTATATTTAAATGCATTATATTAATTTGTATAAACACCATATCGGATACCATATATATATATATATATATATATATATATATATATATATATATATATATATATATATATATATACTATATATCTTTTCATATAAACTGTGGCATCATGTGAGCCTAGGAATCATGTGATCATAGATTCGATCTCTTGAATCTAGATTCGATTCCGTGATGGACATTTTTCAGTTATGCGACTTGTAAATTATTCACGGTGTTTGAATTTTCTTAGATGGCTTTCATGCCCATAAGGAGTTCGACACTGCTATATATTATTTTCTCGAAGATGCTTCGCATCTCAAAAATAAAAGCAACCAAGCCGAACATTTAATAATAAAATGGAAGTATCAAAGGCCTCAATTACTATTGAGTACAAGGTTTGAAAAACCTCTTTTACAAAATCTCATTGCTATATCTTGTTTAAAACTGAATTTTTGTATAAATTCAAACCCTGTGAATATAGGTGCGAACGAGGCATAACACTACTTCCAAATAACAGCAAATTGACCCCCCCCCCCCACACACACACATTCATATATCAGTTTCTTAAAAAGTGGCGGTCACCGTGGTAACACGGATGTCGGGGGGTGCCTAACACCTTCCCTCTGCATATTCAAGCCTCCGAACCCAAATGAATCTCGGTTTCACGAGACTGTTTAGCGATGTCACATCATCGGGTCAATGTACAAAACCTTTTCTCGGTTGTGTTAGTGCAACCAGTTAAAAACACCAACTGGTGACTCTTACAGTCAAATCGTCGACATATACATGTCAGACCTTTTTCACTTGTTTTTTCAAACAAATCTCACATAACATGAGAACACCAAAGAACAAGAACAGAAAAGGGACAAATAAAAATCCCGACGTCGACAGGTGGCGACTCTGCTAGGGATTCCAGTAAGAGGGCTTAAGCCGCTACTACAAGCTTTTCAAAACTGTTATATGCTTGTGTGTGAATGTTGGATTTACATTTTTTGATGAATGTGTATGAATGCATTTTACTTACTGCACTGTAATATATCTATTTGTGATATTAGAGCTTCGCACATGTCATCATTTTCATAAACGGTGAGACACGTTGTATGTGAATGTATGTTTTGTGGTTCTTCCACCAGCAGGCTATACTGTCGGTGTTTGATTACTGGACTCGTAGGAAGACTAATTCCAACGAGGCTCAGGAAAGGCACCACCCAGATTCGCTCCAGTTGAAAGACCGGATTAATTTCTCGTCGAGTAGATTGCGATGATCTGGGAACCTTCATGCCAAAAAGCCGCGAGAGTAACCTAAGATTGGTCAGCCTCTGATAAACCAAATGCGGAGGAAAGTCTCTTCATGCTTTCCATTTTTTAATTACTTGTAAAGACAATTACTTGTAATTTTATTCCATGTTCATCTCTATGTAATGGAAAATATGAAGAATATTTTCAAATGCATATTAAGACTTGGCATGCTATCAAATGACACCTATTTCACAGGATAATATTCCTAAAATGGACACATTATGATAGCATGTAAACATTTATACATTCCCTAAGACTAAACTACATAAGTTTTTGTAGGGAAATAATTGGGCATGTTACCCTTTCAAAATCTAAAAAGGCCACGAGCCTCAGCCAATTATGTCTGTGTCTGACCAGTCTAATCTTGTTCCTGTCTCTCAAGAAGAGTTTGATGAACTAAGCAAACAAATTACAGATTTGGTTGTTCTACTTAAAGAATTACACCAATCTACTCAGGGTTCGCGAATACCCGTACATACAGAATAATCTGCACAAGGAGGAACACAAGGTTCAGATAAAATAATTCATAAACGTCAGTTGGATACGACCAACAAAATTCCTGAAAATACCCATCTTAAAGAAGATCCAGACACCGGTGATATCAGAAAGAAAGTCCTTCAAATGGAGGAAACCATCCGTTCTATCAAAGGAATTGGAGCACACGGGAGTGTTTCATATCTTGACCTTTGTATATTCCACGGTGTTCATTATCCGAGAGAAGTTCAAAACTCCTAACTTTGAAAAGTATGATGGGTTAGGATCCTTATACACATTTGAAGGTGTTCATTGGAGAACTTGGATCTTATGCGAGAGGACGAGAAGCTCGAGAATGCAATTGTTCCGAAAAGTCTTGATTGGAGAAGCCTTATCGTGGTATACCAGATTAGACAACTCAAAGATCCATAGCTGGGAGGAACTAGCTCATGCCTTCCTCACTCGATCAACTTCCAATCTCGGATGGCTCTGGCCGGTACCAAATTACCAAGGTCAAGAAATAATCTAATGAGTCTTTTAGAGAGTATGCTCAAAGGTGGAGGCGCCTTCTTTGCTCAAGTTATTCCTTCCATGATGGAATCGAAATGGTCATGACCTTTATATAGACATACAAGAAGCTCCTTTCTATGAAAGAGTCTTAAGTTGGCATTGGCAAGCCATTTTCTCGAAATGATCAAACATGGAGAGATGGCGAGATGGGATTGAAGTCGGGAAAGATTCAAGACCTAGCCGCTCTTAAAGCGATTCTTGAGCACATCCATTTTGGAACTTATGGAAACAACCCCGGAGGGTCCATAAAAAAAAGAGGAAGATGTTTCCTTGATACTACAAGGTCAAAAAGGCTGTCAGAATATGCCTATTTAGGGGAGAAACTACTCCCCTTTGCAAGCACAATCTTCAAACCCTCCATTGCCTAAAGGTGGAGAAGTCAGACGCCCCCGAGTGTTCACACCCTTAGGGGACTCACTCGAGAATATCCTTACTGACTACTCAAAAAGAAAAATTACACATCTTCTTCCACCAGCCACCCAGAATGGGAAGGGTTTCAATGCTACTTTCGGAAGTGTGCTTATCATCATGCCGGCACACCGGACATGACACTCAAGATTGTTGGGCCTTGAAACACAAGATCCGGGACTTAATCGACAATGGGGAGATTGTGTGTGACTAAACCCGACCAACCTCATGTGCAAGACAATCCTCTTCCTCAACACAAAAAGAAGAGAGGTCAATATGATTAATTGGAGCGATGGACGAGTTTCCAATTACGTTGTTGAATCTTCCCGACCAGCAAAGATGGTCTTGATAGATGGGATTATCTGCGATTCCGGTTTATGATGGAGCAAAAGATTAAGGCGCTTTGCAAACAAGTAGATCAATTGGCAGAACTAGTGATTCATCAACACCAAGTCACACGCCAATTAATTAGTCAGGAGCATGCTAGTCTCCTTCCTTTTTCATGAATATTCCATCCTCGTCTTCAGAAAGTTAAACACTGGAGGATAAAGTTATGTAAAGAGCAAGTGCCAAAGCCCATTGGGATTTTGCCAACAAAAGGGAGTTTACATACCTTGGCCAACCTATGGAGGAAATATTTCAGATGTTGATCAATGAAGGAAGAATTACATCCCTTCTACCTCCAATGTATCCCCATTCCAAACGGTTTAATTCCGAGGGAGTATGCCAATATCACTCCCATTCTCACGGTCATGGAATAGAAGAATGTTGGGCACTCCGCCACCTCATTCAAAATTTAATTGATAGTGGTGTCCTGCAAATGGTAGACGATGAAACTTTTCTACTTGAGAGTGGGAACACATGTCCTACAAAATGGAAGGATGACATAGCAGGTATATCCGTTGAGGATGATGTGGCTGCTAAACCACCCACAATATAAGTAATTCAACTCAAAGGAGCTGACAATCCTTTGAAAGTGGCTGCACCAGAGCCAATTAACTTACCATTCAGACCACAGTATCCTGTTGTCAGCCTACACAAAGTCCCATGGAATTATGGGCAGGCTGAAGGATCTACATCATATACAACTACTGCAGTGTCGAAGGAGAATCCACTATATCTTCCCCATCGGGTGATGAAGCCCACCATCAAATCAAATGGGAAAGTTCCCATGGAGAAGATTGAAGAATTCCTCCGTACCATGGGCCATAATGAAGCCAAAGTGGTTTTAAGCTTGAGAGAAGCTCCACAACAAATTTCCATACTGGACTTGGTTTTCTCTTCTGAAGATCACAAGAAGATATTGCTAAGGGTCTTGGAAGAAGCCCATTTACCGAAATCAGTGGATGTGGAAAAATTCCAACATCTGGTTGATCACATTTTCAACAACAATGTGATATCTTTCACTGATGATGACATACCCATTGAAGGGACTGGGTCATTGCAAGCCATTGCACATAGCGGTTTTATCCTCCAAATACATGGTAGGAGGAGTCTTGATAAATGGAGGTTCATCTTTGAATATTTATCCTTATACTACCTTGGAAAAGATGAATATCAACCCCAAGAGGATCAAAAGCAGTCATACGGTTATCAAAGCTTTTGATGGGTCCCGACGAAACGCCGTTGGAGTAATTGAATTACCAGTGGAGATTGGTCCACATACATTCAGTGTATCCTTTCACGTGCTCAAAATAGCCACAGGATACAACCTACTGTTAGGAAGACCATTGATTCATATGGCTGGAGCCGTCCCTTCCACCCTTCATCATTAACTCAAGTACATTATCAACAATAGCCTAGTCACTGTTAATGCTGAGCTGGAATGTCCGGAACAAGGTGACATGCAACTAATCAGCTTCAATTCAGAAGTTGAGCAAGTCAATTTCCATACCCTGGAGGTGAGCAACACTCATTACCATCCCATTGGGCACCGCCTCTCACACCCAAGATTTCTCGAGGTAATGTCGGCCACTCGAGAGATGATATCATTGGGTCATCAACTTTGGACAAGGGTTGGGCAAAGATCATCGAGGGTATTAAGCACCCATTTAAGTGCCCGATCAAACAGGGACAATCTGGATTAGGCTATTCGCTAGCTCTAGTCATAGGAATCCTCATAAGCACAAACAATTCCTTGACTTGACCATACACGGCGATTTTCTCCACTGTGAAATCCACGAGCTTTATATAGTCTCCGGTAGAGGTGTCAGCCCAGGTTATAGCTATGCTATTTCCCAAATCAATACCGGTTAAAGCAAAAGAGGTCCTGATTCCTGATCCTGAAGTGGAAGAGAGGGAACAGAGACATAAACAAGGCATTGCCAGGATGATGTCAAGCATACGTATCATTGTCCATGATGAGCATACAAACAGATACACCCCAGACGATGATTGCCCAGATGTCATGGTCATCATTAGGGAGAAGGAGGACGATTATAGCCCCTCCATCATTGCAGTCCATCAGAACTTTACCCTCGATAATTGGAGCAGCACTCCATGCATTGGTCGACGAGGGTAAAACGGGCATAAATTCCATCTACCCTATAGATAACTTTAACTGCTTACTTTTTTGTACAGTATTAGCAGTTGTTTTATCAGTATATGCTAACACTTTGTATGATTGAATAGTTTCATATATTAAGTGAAAGCATATTTTGTTTTGAGGACTCTTGAATTTAGATGTGCTTGTACTTTGATGATGAGGTGCCTTTTCTCCACAAGGATTGTAACTTTGATGAAAAGTTGGACTCGACTTGATGGAAATACAAGAGGACATTGAGATACCTCGGGAGATCAAGGAATGGGTCAAGACAAACCTAAACCTAATCTTGATCAAACCACATCTTTCAATCTCGGAACCTTAGAAAACCTAAAGCTAATCCAGTTTGGTTCGACCTCACTCCAAACCAAAGGAATGACATGGTTGCGCTTACTAACCCAATTCGGGATGTGTTTGCATGGTCTCATGAAGAGACATGGTGGGTTTGTCCACTTGACATTGTCCTTCATCGCCTTCCCATTAAAGAGGATTCAAGCCCGGTCGAGGAGAAGCTCAGGCGATTGAAACCTGAGTGGAGTTTAAAGGTTAAAGAAGAAATTGTGAAACAATTTCAAGCGGGCATCATCATGGTGTCTACATACCCTGAATGGCTATCAAACATAGTCCCCATGCCTAAACCAGCAGGAAAGGTGCAAGTTTGCATGGATTACTAGGATCTGTACAAAGCTTTCCTTAAAGATAGCTTTCCCACGCCATTTATCCACATTCTCATTGACAATATTGCTCAATACGGCATGTACTACTTTACGGATTGCTTCGCGGGGTATAATCAGATTATGGTTGCTGAGGAGGATCGTGAGAAAAAACTACTTTCATCATCGCCTTGGGAACCTTTTTATTATAGATAGATTGTCATTTGGCCTCATCAATGCTTGGAGCAACCTATCGGCGAGCTATGATGGCTCTTTTCCATGACTTAATGCACAAAGAGATAGAGATCTACGTGGATGACATCATTGTCAAATCCAAAGGAAGGAAGACCACTTAGACCATCTCAAAAGCTTTTCAACGGGTTGCGTAAAGTACAACTTGAAGTTGAATCCACCCAAGTCGCCTTTGGTGTTAAATCGAGGCAAGTTGCTAGGTTTCTAGTCGACCACAAAGGGATTGAGTGGATCCCACCAAAATCCGAGCCCATCGAGGAAATGCCCATTCCTCGAGAGAGAAGAGAAATCTGAGGATTTTTGGGAAGAATCAACTTCATTAGCGGGTTTATTTCTCGACTCACGACAACTTTGTGAGCCCATCTTCAAGCTATTAAGGAAGAACTCCTCCATGAAATGGAATGATGAGTGTCGAAAAAGCCTTCCTTACAATCAAAGAGCAGTTGGTTAATGCTCTTATTTTAGTACCTCCCAGGGATGATGTTCCCCTGTTCATGTACCTGTCCACTAATGACAATGCTATGGGCTGTATGCTGGGACAAAAAAATTATAGAGGCCAAGAGCGAGCTATCTACTACCTCAGCAAAAGATTCAGCAGCAGTGAACACAAGTACACTCTGATTGAGAAGACTTGTTGTGCTATAGCATGGGCTTCCATGAGGTTACAACATTACCTCCATGGTCACACAACCCATCTCATATCCCATGTGGATCCTCTCAAATACGTGTTTAGTAAGCCCATACTGAATTATTGGCTGTCCAGATGGCAGTTGATTCTGCAACAATTTGACATCGTCTACGTGACGCAAAAGTCCATTAAAGGACAAGGAATTATGGATCAACTGGCCGCGCACTTTGCATGAGAGATTACAAACCCTTAGAAACATACTTCCCCGATGAAGGGTCATGGCAATGGCAATTAACAACACCATCGATGCGATGCATGCCATACGTGGAAAATGTATTTTGATGGAGTACATTAACATGGAAGGTTACGGAGCTGGAAGCGGTTCTAGTATCCCGATGCGGGGAAGAAGCGATATCCGTCGTCATCAAATTACAGTTTATCGGCACAACAACACACATTGAGTATGAAGGTTGTATCATGGGGCTAAAACTTGCTCACTCAATGGGCATCAGACGGTTAACTATCTTTGGGGATTCGGAGTTGGTAATCAAACAAACCACGGGAATCTATCAAACCAAAGAGCTACATTTGCTGCCTTACCATCGACAAGTTTTACAGATGGCTTCGGAGTTCGAAGAAGTAAACTTCCTCCACATTCCTCGGAATAGGAATGATTTTGCGGATGCACTAGCAACTTTGGCCTCCTTGATCAACATACATGATAAGGAAAACATGCCAAGCATCCCATTTGCCCTACAAAAGGCTCCAGCCTATGGGAATTACGTTGGAGAAGTATCGGATGAGCTACCTCCCATCCAACACCCTTGGTATCAGCATATCAAGGAGTATCTACGAGATGGATCTACACCCGCTGAGGCGAGCCCGACTGAAAAAAGGCGGATCCATCGAATGGCTATGAAATTCTACTGGCGGAGATGCACTCTACAAAAGAGATGCGAGGATTAGGTCTCCTTAGATGTCGGACAAAGACCAAGCTCGAGAGGCTCATGGATGAAATCCATGGTGGAGTATGTGGCCCACATGAATGGACCCCTACTTACTTAAGAAGATCCTTAAAACAGGGCATTATTGGCTTACTCTCAAGGCTGACTGTGATGATCACGTCAAGAGGTGCTACCAATGCCAAATTCATGGGAATGCTATCCACGCCCCTCGAAGGGAACTCCACCATATGAGTTAACCTTGGCCCTTCTCAATGTGGGGAATGGACGTGATCGGGCCCATCGAGCCCAAAGCCAGTAACGGGCATCGGTTTATCTTCACCATGATTAACTACTCCACCAAGTGTGTAGAAGCAGCCTCCTTCCCTAGGGTTACCAAAGAAGTCATCATTGCTTTCATCAGAAATAATGTCATTTGTTAATATGGACAACTAGAGGTAATTGTGTCAGACAATGCTAAGAACCTCAACAACAAAATGATGGAGGAGTTATGCAGTAAATTCCACATCAAACATCTTAACTCATCATCTACCATCCAAAGATGAATGGTGATGCTGAAGCGGCTAATAAAAAACATCAAGAAGATCATGCAGAAGATGTCCGCCAATCACAAAGGATGGCCTGACCTCTTGCCTCGACTTTATTAGCCTACTGAAACTTTAATGCGCATACTTCCACTTGGGGCAACCCCTACTCCGTTAGCCTATGGGATGGAAGCGATTACTTCCCATAGAAGTGGAAATGGAATCCCTCTCAGTGTTGATGGATGCTCGGTGGATGAAGACCAATGGGTACAAGACAGATATTACCAATTGTCTCTAATAGACGAAAGGCGAATCGCGACTATCTTCCATGGTCAGTTATATCAACAAAGGATCGCCATATCCTATAACAAAAAAGTCCTGCTACAGCTGTTTAAACAACATGACTTGGTTTTGAAGAAGAACATTGACAACCAAGATCAATCTAAGGGAAAATTTGCTCCAAGTTGGGAATGCCCATTTGTTGTCAAGGAGGTATTGACAGGAGGCGCTCTAAAACTACAGGAAATGGATGACGATGAATTTCCATAACTCATCAACTCGGACACCATGAAATGGTACTATATTTGAGGTTACCATCAAGCAAACATCCTGGTTTTGGATCATCAGATCACCAGTCATTCAGGTTTTATAACCCTTTCTTACATACAAAATCTTCTTCATACTCTTTGCCCCTCAAAAAAAAATACTCTTCAAGCCAAGGACTTTGGTTTCACTTCATTTCAAACCTTTCATACAATTTTGGTTATCCCACCAGGGATTGAACCTTTCACACCTGCAGTTTGTCCTGAACTTAGGATCAAACTTTTTCACACTTGTAGTTTGTCCTGAACTTAGGATCAAACTTTTTCACACCTGCAGTTTCTCCCAAACATGAGATCAAACTTTCTTTCCCCCGCAGTTTAGCCTGCATATGGGATTCAAACTTTTCTTCGGCTACAAATCATCTTGAGGGGAGAACTACGTCGACCTGATCTCCATGATACCCGGGAGTACGTAGGCAACCATATTCTATATGGCCCGGTCGCAATAAAAAAACAAAAACATTTCTACCCTTTCTCTACAAAAACAAAAACATTTCTACCCTTTCTCTACATAAACAAAAACAACAAAAACATTCCTACACCCTTTTACATTCAGCGTTGAACCTCTTACACGGTTTTGACTACTGCAGACCTGATCTCCTCTTCAATAGAGATACGTGGCGGCCATTTATGGTTCGGTCTAACCCCTACCAAAACATAAATACTTGTCACACAATGCTTTGGGATCAAACTTCAATCCACCACATTTCATCGACTTGGAACCAAAGGGATGGAACTACGACCTCTCCTCACAAATAGGAGATCCGACGACCATCTAAGTTGCGGTTGTGCCTCGAAAGAGCAACACCAATCCATAAGAGATGGAATTAACTAGGCTCCTCTTAAATAGGAGTATTGGCGACCATCGTGGTGCGGTCGATCTCGAGAGAGAAAAGCCACACTCCTCTCACATTTTCCATACGAAAACCAGTCCCAAGACACCAAAGATGGTAGGGATACACACAGATAAGTGATCCATTCCGAAAGATCTTGCGACATCTTAATATCCACACATCAAGGATGAGTTCAGAATGCATCAAGATCACAAGCCCAGAAGAAACATGGAAATATCAAGCAAGTATTAAGGCACAACTGAAAGGGAAGTGAATCAAAATATATTTCCCTGCTATATATAATGTTGTTTGATATATACATATGTGTTGTACATGACAAAATGGCTAAGCTAATCTGTGCAGGAAAATACAAGTCTATCTATGGATCTGTATGTATGCTTACTATCAGATCTAACATAGCATCTCTCTCCAAAGGAGGTAACACTGCAAGCTCCTGCCCAATGGTATCTACACGAGCTAGCAGATCCGAGGCCAACTACATGGTGGCATGATGCTCATCAATGTATGCACTCATATCGGCAAGGATGCCAGTCGTAAGGGATCTCACAGAAGTACTATCTGTGATGGCCACATACCGAGCAGATATAGCAGCATCCCGCTCTACAATCAATGCATCTCTGGATGATCTGGCCTCATCTCTCTCCAATAGAGCGGTGTCTCTCCCATCAAGAGCTGTCAACATCAAGGCCCTACCCTGATCTCTCTCAAAGGTCATCAGATGAAGACTCTGCTCTAGATCTTGTGTCTGAATGTTGAATCACGAGTGCTTTTCGTCTTGGGAGAATCCATCACAACTGTTGGCAACCCAGTAGTCAAATCCTCCTCGGTGGAAATATAAGTCTCCTCCATAGGCCCCCCATCGTCGGAATCAATCCCTTGCACTATAAATACTGTTATAGTCAATGCTGTCTCTGTCACCATCCATGTGGAATACTCTGCTGAAACAACTTGGGATGGCTAATGAAAAAACGGCTAGCTAGCTCACTCGATCCCAACAGGCATCTGACCTATATCTATCCTCTGCTGATAAGTGGTGAGAAGTTAAGCACTGACTCAATGCCCCCTCAAAAGGATGGAAGTCCTGGAACTGGTCAAACTGACACATCACGGCCAGTGGGTGGTAAGTAGTCATGCCCCTCAAACCATCTAGAGGGAGATAATCTATGCCCGGAGCATGAGTGATGAAGCTGTAGGGTGAGCTGAGCCCTGAACACGGCAATATATCAAACGCATCTGCAATCCCTGCCAGGAAAACGGACCAAGATGCAGGATCTGTATACACTCCACGCGTGATTTGAAAGAAGTACGACATGGCTATATCATGGGTGAAAAAATACCCATGCCATCGAAAGTGCCAATCGGTCTCAAGTGTGACATAAACCACACGTCTGACATGATAGAAGTTGCTGTGAATACCCTGCGGGGTAAGTGCTTGCAATATGTGGTGACCTCGGCGTCTCTGCGATGATCATCGGTACAATGGTGTGACCCTCCACGAGAGCTCTCACTTTGCCGTGATGATGCTAATATCTAGCTCATCCATGTATATGTGGGCATGTATACATATGACAATACGCATACGATGGCAAGACATCTACTCTACTCTGGCCAGAGTGCCAATGATCCTCCAGCATGGTGAAATCCCCGGAGTGCCGTGTATAACTATCCTCAGTGCCAAATCTGTCCATTAGAAAATGTTGGGATACAACGTGACCGGATGTAATCTCATCCTACACAACTCGACGCCTCAGCCTAGTGAGAGTTATAAATTATCGGCTAATGTCGCCAATAGCCATTCGCACGCAAGGTTTGTCCAATAAGCGTGGCCGTCGTCCATGCATACTCCTCCGGTAGGAGTCGACTCATGGATGCCAAACCGGAAGACACATCTCTCCGGTATCCAATGCTCTAAAGATACCCTCTATGAAGTCTGCGGGGAACACAAACATCGGGAGAGTCATAGTATCTTTGCAATAAGCGATCTCACATCACCACAATGCGAAAGGTGACATACTATCATACCACGATCTCGGATGGGATGCCACCAATACTAGTGGGGTATGATCAATGCGGCTAACTGTCGAAGAAGACATCTGCGTGGGCCGTATCATAAGACCATCTAGGGGTCAATGCAGAATATCTGTGGACATACATACATATGCATAACATAATACATGCATGATGAATAATAGATGGCAATATGATATAGGGAATGGAAAATTGTACATACATTCCTAAGTATATCATCATCTAATACATCTCTGTATAGCTAGAAATACAGGGAAATGGGGCACAGACGCCCTACATCTAACAGAGGCCTATCAAAAGATATAGCGAGAATGGGGGAAAGCCACCCAATGTCTAACAGAGGCCTATCAAAAGAGATAACGAGAATATACATCAGAAGAAGACAATGGTGTCAATGTCTACATCATCAATCTTGTCCACCTGATGTAACTCCTCTTGAGTCACTAGATCTCTATCCACAGGGATGTCGGGGCTATCTGAGGAGAGATCTACACCGAAAAGCCATATATGGTCACCGAGGGGCCAACACCAAAGTTGAAAGGATCAAAAGTATCTCCTCTGAAGGATCTCTTCGCCCAAGTGCGGATAAAGAAATGTGCCCTGATCCAACTTTGAAAGGTCAAACTATCAATGTGTCAAATGAGTGGATCTCTCGACACGTAGCCAATCCAATCCATCATCATCACGGATCCAAGAACCATATCCCCCATGAATTGAGTGGCCCAGGTCTGGGCTCCAATAGTACGAGGGAACCACCAATGCTGGAATATCTCCCGAGTGTAGGGACTCACAGATAATGTAAAACCGTTAACACCCAACAATGGGATATCAATGATGGGTGATATGTGAATGAGAGCCAATAACGCTGGCGGGAGGCAAAGATCGGTATCTGAATCTCTCTGTGTGGTGCTCCTGATAGCACACTCTTTTAAATAGAGCTCCCATCCTCCATCTGTGAAGAGAGGAATCTTACGGGTGGAAATCACGAACTCAACACCAGTCGGGTACCCATCCTCAAATCCAATGCTCAAATGCTCCCCTGAATAGGGAATCCATGTGATGACATCACACATCAACAACTCCACTATGGGCGGCAATGAGTGAAACCCTCATTATAGGGACCTCACTTGGGTATGGAATGATGCCATCGCCATCCTCGTGGGTAGGTATATAATCCTAACACACTCACCAAACGTAAGCATGGGAGCCTCTTATAGGCCCAGAACTGCCAACATAAAGGCAAACATCTGCTGTCAGTCAACACTCTTAACTTGTACATGGGAAATTATAAGAGAAATACTCACCAGCAGAAATGGGTAAAATCCTAGCCAAGCCTTTGTCAAGCCCTGCGAACGCATGCGCATTCCCCCTGAGGAAATAGGCAAAGGTGTAGGAACCCCAGTCATACTCTCCGATACGGTCCACATGTCGTGTGGCGCTGATCAAAGCGAATGACAACATAGAAAAGTTATCAGCTATGAAGTAGCCCCTAATGATCGTCAGGAATAATTGTCGAAGAATGCAATCCCTGACTCTCACATCATCGGGTATGGGCTCACTCAACAGCCCGCTCATAGCATTTATGCTCAAAGGACCTGTACGAATAGTCCTGCCCTTGAGCGCCTTCGCCTGAAACTCCTAGCAAGGATCTTACGACAGTCAGGGTAATATCCGTCGCACAAGGCATTGGTGCCCCTCCGAACTCCATACCTGTGATAATCCACCAATCCATCGGCGTCATCATCACCTCACAGTCCAACAAATGGAGTGACCGAGAGTGCGGTGAAACAAGGCTCGAAAAATGCCACGAGATAACCCTGGAGACAACGGCGGGGAAGGATGGAAAAGAATGCCCCAAATCCCCAGTCATGCACAATTGCTCTATAGTCAGGATGTAGAGCCTGGTATATGGAGTAAATGTTGAACCAGTTCCTTCTAGGCTGTGTAAAGCAGGGAACCTACATCATAAAGCAGATCAACATCAGAATCATTTACTCCTCATCAATAGGAAAGAAGGAAGATCAAAATATAGCTTTGTACCTCGTTTGCATGCAAGTAAATTGAGGGGTGTTGACTCAAATCACCCAGAAGCTCTGGGTTCACCACCTGAATACTCGGGAGGTCCCTACGGGGAACATGTGTAGCAGGAGCGGAAGCCTC
>CM035155.1:124164218-124356718 GCA_020205615.1 Panax quinquefolius | reverse complement strand
GGACAAATAAAAATCCCGACGTCGACAGGTGGCAACTCTACTGGGGAATCCAGTACAAGCTTTTCAAAATTGTTATATACTTGTGTGTGAATGTTGCATTTACATTTTTTGATGAATGTGTACGAATTCATTTTACTTACTGCACTGCAATATATCTATCTATGATATTAGTGCTTCACACATATCATCGTTCCTATAACGGTGAGACACGTTTTATGTGAATGTATGTTGTGTGGTTCCTTCACCAAGAGGCTATCCTGTCGGTGTTTGATTACTGGACTCGTAGGGAGACTAATTCCAACGAGGCTCGAAAGGCACCACCCGTTTCGCTTCCAACAAAGACCTGATTAATTTCCGTCGAGTAAATTGCGATGATCTGGGAACCTTCATGCCAAAAAGCCGCGAGAGTAGCCTAAGATAGGTCAACCTCTGATAAACCAAACGTGGAGGAAATTCTCTTCATGCTTTCCATTTTTCAATTACTTGTAAAGATAATTACTTGTAATTTTATTCCATGTTCATCTCTAT
Source organism: Panax quinquefolius (assembly GCA_020205615.1). Taxonomy (NCBI): domain Eukaryota; kingdom Viridiplantae; phylum Streptophyta; class Magnoliopsida; order Apiales; family Araliaceae; genus Panax; species Panax quinquefolius. Next base: position 124,356,190 of record CM035155.1, on the reverse strand, counting down.
GTAATGGAAAATATGAAGAATATTTGCACATGAATATTAAGACTTGACATGCTATCAAATGACACCCATTTTATAGGATAATATTCCTAAAATGGACACATTATGATAGCATGTAAACATTTATACATTCCCTAAGACTAAACTACATAAGTTTTTGTAGGGAAACAATTGGGCATGTTACCCGCTCAAAATTCAAAAAGGCCACGAGCCTACAGCCAATCATGTCTTCATCTGACCAGTCTAATCTTAATCCCTTTTCTCATGAAGAATTTGACGAATTAAATAAACAAATTATAGAGTTGGTTGTTCTGCTTAAAGAATTACATCAGTCTGCTCAGGGTTCTCGAATACCCATATATACAGAATCCTCTGCACAGGGAGGAACACAAGGTTCGGATAAAACAATAATGGAACTTCAGTTGGATATGACCAACAAAATTCCTGAAAACACCCATCTCAAAGAAGATCCAGACACCGGTGATATCAAGAAGAAAGTCCTTCAAATGGAGGAAACCATCCGTTCTATCAAAGGAATTGGAGCACACGGGAGTGTTTCATATGCTGATCTTTGTATATTCCTTGGTGTTCATTATCCAGAGAAGTTCAAAACTCCTGACTTTCAAAAGTATGATGGGTTAGAGGATCCTTACACACATTTGAAGGTGTTCATTGGAGAACTTGGATCTTATGCAGAGGACGAGAAGCTCAAAATGTAGCTGTTCTAGACGAGTCTGATTGGAGAAGCTCGAACGTGGTATACTAGATTAAACAACTCAAAGATCCATAGCTGAGAGGAACTAGCTCATGCCTTCCTTGCTCAGTACAGCTTCCAATCTCAGATGGTTCCTGACCGGTACCAGATTACCAAGGTCAAGAAATAGTCCAATGAATCTTTTAGAGAGTATACTCAAAGGTGGAGGCGCCTTGCTGCTCAAGTCATTCCTTCCATGACGGAATCAAAAATGGTCATAACCTTTATAGACATACAAGAAGCTCCTTCCTATAAAAGAGTCTTAGTTGGCATTGGCAAGATATTTTTTGAAATGATCAAACACGGAGAAATGGATGAGATGGGATTGAAGTAAGGAAAGATTCAAGACCTAGCCGCTCTTAAAGTAGTTGTTAAGCACATCCAGTCTGAAACTTATGGAAACAACCCCCGAAGGGTCCATAAAAAGAAAGAGGAAGATGTTTCCTTGATACTACAAGGTCAAAAAGGTAGTCAAAATATTCCTATCTAGAGGAGAAACTACTCTTCTTTGCAAGCACAGTCTTTAAACCCTCCATTACCTAAAGGTGGAGAACTCAGACGCCCTCGAGTGTTCACACCCTTAGGGGACTTACTCAAGAATATCCTTACTCTTCTGACTACTCAGAAGAAAATTACACATTTTCTTCCACCAACCAACCCGAATGGGAAGGGTTTCAATGCTACTCGGAAGTGTGTTTATCATGCCGGGGCACCAGAACATGACACTCAGGATTGCTGGGCCTTGAAACACAAGATCCAAGACTTAATCGACAATGGGGAGATTGTCGTGACTAAATCCGACCAACCTCATGTGCAAGACAATCCTCTTCCTCAACACAAAGAAAAAGAGGTCAATATGATTAATTGGAGCAGTGGACAAAGTTTCAGTTACGTTGTTGAATATTCCCAGACCAGCAAAGACGGTGCTGACAGATGGGACTATGTGCAATTCTAGTTTATGATGGAGCAAAAGATTAAGGCTCTTTGCAAATAAGTAGATCAATTGGCAGAACTGCTGATTCATCAACACCAAGTCACACGCCAAGCCTTCCATCGGGAAAAATTCCTGTAGAGAAGATTGAAGATTTCCTCCGTATTATAGGCCATAATGAATCCAAGGTGGTTTTAAGCTTAAGGGAAGTTCCACAACAAATTTCCATACTGGACTTGGTTTTATCTTCTGAAGATCATAGGAAAGTCTTACTCAAGGTCTTGGAAGAAGTCCATTTGCCGAAAATAGTGGATGTGGAAAAATTCCATCATCTAGTTGATTATATTTTTAACAACAATGTGATATCTTTCACTGGTGACAACATACCGCCTGAAGGGATCGGTCATTGCAAGTCGTTGCACATAGCGGTATTATCCTCCGGATATATGGTGGGCGGAGTCTTGATAGATGGAGGGTCGTCTTTGAATATATGTCTTTATGCCACTTTGGTGGAGATGAACATCAATCTCAAACGGATCCAAAGCAGTTATACGATTATTAAAGCTTTTGATGGATCCCGACGAAATTCTATCGGAGAGATTGAACTGCCAGTTGAGATTGGTCCCCATACATTCTACGTATCTTTTCACGTGCTTAAGATAGATTCAGGATATAACCTGCTATTGGGAAGACCGTGGATTCATATGGCTGGGGTCGTCCCCTCCACTCTTCACCAGCAACTTAAGTACATCATTAACGACAGCCTAGTCACTGTTAATGCTGAGCCGGAATGTCCTGAACATGGTGTCATGCCACTAATCAGCTTTAATTCAAAAGTTGAACTGATCAGCTTTCATACTTTGGAAGTGAGCAACACTCACTACCATCCCCTTGGGACACCATCTTTCATACCCAAGATTACTACCGAAGTAATGTCGGCTACTCAAGAAATGATGTCATTGGGTCATCAATCTGGACAAGGGTTGGGCAAAGATCATCAGGGTATTAAGCACCCAATTCAAGTGCCCAGTCAAACTGGGACAGCTGGACTAGGCTATTCTGCCAATCCCAGTCATAGGAATCCTCATAAGCACAAACAGATTCCTTTGACTTCAGCCACACGACGATTGTCTCCACCTGCAAATACTGAGCTTATACAGTCTCTAGTAAAGGTGTCAGCCCATGTTATGGCTATGTTATTTCCCAAGCCAATACTGATCAAGGGAAAAGAGGTCCTGGTTCCTAATCCCAGAATGGAAGAAGAGGAACAGAGATGTAAACAAGACATCGCCAGGATGATGTCAAACATATGCATCATTGTCCACGATGAACATACAAATAGATACACCCCAGATGATGATTTCCCAGATGTCATGGTCATCATTAGGGAAAAGGGGGACGATGATAGCCCCTCTATCACTGCAGTCCATCAGAGATTTTACCCTCGATAATTGGAGCAGCACTCCATGCATTGGTCGACGAGGGTAAAACGGGTAGAAAATCCATCTGCCCTGTAGATAACTTTAATTGCTTACTTTTTTGTACAATATTAGCAGTTGTTTTATCAGTACATGCTAACACTTTTGTATGATTAAATAGATTCATATATTAAGTGAAAGCATATTTTATTTCAGGACACTAAATTTAAATGTGCATGTACTTGCTGATGAGGTGCTTTTTCTCCATAAGGACTGTAACTTTGATTAAAAGTTGGACACAGACTTGATGGAAATACAAGAGGACATTAAGATACCTCAGGAGATAAAGGAATGGGTTAAAGACAAACCTAAAACTAACGATGATCAAACCACCTCTTTCAATCTCAGAACCTTAGAAAACCCTAAGCTAATCAAGATTGGTTCAGACCTCACTCCAAACCAAAGGAATGACATGGGTGATTTACTAACCCAATTCCAGGATATGTTTGCATAGTCTCATGAAGACATGGTGGGTTTGTCCACTGACATTGTCCTTCATCGCCTTCCCATTAAAGAGGATTCAAGCCAGTCAGGCAGAAGCTTAGGCGGTTGAAACCTGAGTGCAGTTTAAAGGTTAAATAAGAAATTATGAAACAATTTCAAGCGGGCATCATCATGGTGTCTACATACCCTGAATGCCTATCAAACATAGTCCTCGTGCCTAAACCGAGAGGAAAGGTGCGAGTTTGGGTGGATTACCGAGATCTGAACAAAGCTTGCCATAAGGATAGCTTTCTCGTGTCATTTATCTATATTCTTATTGACAATATTGCTCAATACAGCATGTACTCCTTTGCGAATTGCTTCGCGAGGTATCATCAAATTATGGTTGCTGAGGAGGACTGTGAAAAAACTTCTTTCATCACGCCTGGAGGAACCTTTTGTTATAGACGGTTGTTATTTGGCCCCATCAATGCCGGAGCAACCTATCAACGAGCTATGATGGCTCTTTCCCATGATTTAATGCACAAAGAGATAGAGATCTATGTGGATGACATCATTGTCAAGTCCCGAAGGGAGTGTGACGCCCCCAAATTTAAGTACTTAAAACCCAAATTCGATGCTTCACGATACCATATCTATGTGCGGAATAATACAATAATAATAACAATAATATAGATAACAAACTTAATTTACTTATGCATCAAAGTCTATTCCTAGGTACGAGACCTTTAAACATTCATTACATCATAGATAGTAAATATCATTATCTTAATAAACTATAACTATTACACAGAATATTATAAATCTCATTCGAACAGCTTTCCTTTCCCCTTGTTCCTGCCTGAGCCTTCGGGTTGATCATACTTAACTGAAAACATTTAAATTTAAAATAAGAATGAGCATTTGGGTGCCCAGCAAGTAATAGCAACAATAAGTATTAGCTGAAAGAATTAAATATTTTCTTTGAATGACACTTCTACAACGAACCAACAGTTGTGAAGTAAGCTGAACCAATAATAACAACATATCAATTTTATATAAAATTTTTGAAACTACGTACTGACTATAACTAGAGATTAGTCGACAGACCATGAACATTATTTTCTATTTTTAAAAAGATTTAAATGAAACTCATCTCAGAAACCGTCATAACTTACACAAGCATAAGATGATCAAATTTCATTATGCCCTGTATTGATCAATACTACATGCAAGAACGATATTATCGTTCATCTTATCCACCTTAGGTGCAAAAAAGTTTTCCCATGTTCGGGATGTTCATACTTTATCGGGAATCTAAACCAAAACAATCTGGTTGGATACAATAAAGTTCTATCTTGTCCAACAACATTTTTAAGTTTATGTCTAGCTAGATTAAATAGCTTAGACGACTTTTAAATAATCATATACATACTGGAAATTAATAAGTATGTATCAACATGTGATTAAATACAATGATTATCCAAGTGAGGACACTTGTATAACCATATTTAGAAATTAACGAACAGAATAAATATCTGAATTATAATTTAATACTGTATTGATAAACAATGATCGGATAATTTAAGAACTTGTATGAATACAAATAACTAAATACATAATCGATAGTAATAGAGGTAATAATCTGGCACAATAATATGATGCTGAAACTTTCTTACTCATGTCCATTGCATAAAGGAAATGCAAAGTTAGGATACTTGCACAATAAAAGGATAGTTCAGATACTTGCCTGAGCTGCTGCTTACAATAACGCAACTTAGATTAATCTTTTATATCGAAACCTATCATTAATAAAATCATTCGTTCGATTAGAATAATGTATCATAACACGTAGTACTGCTATTTGCAGTTTACACGTAACCTAATTACATTATTACATAGTTTAACTGTCATTGATTCACTAACAACACATATCTAGTTAAACTATCTAAGTTTGACTCAATTTCTAAAACATTTCGGAGTACCGATGGCTTTATCGGGTAATTATCGAGTCTAAAACTCTATTTTGTAGTTCAATATTCGATTAGATAATTTAAATGTCAGTCATATTACCTTTCATAGCCTTATAATAATTTCTAAATAATTATTATAATTTATTATGATTTTTCAAACACTGGAATCATTATAAAATAATTTAAATATTAAATAATTCTATTATCATTAATATTTAATTAATATTAAACTATTAATGAAACCATTGTCAAAATATTAAATTTATTTATAATAACTCAAAAATATTTTTAAAGTATTAATATTACCTTTAAATGATTTTTAAAATATTTAAAATCATTTTTAAATAATTACCATTAATATTTAAATATTAATATATTATTCATCAAAATATTAAAAGTAATTAATTATAACTTAAAATATTTTTAATCCATTTATATCCTTTTAAATGATTTTTAAATCAATAAAATCATTTTTAATTTATTTATTCAATATAATTATTAAATAAATTAAATATCATTAATATAAAATTATTAATGAAATTTACCTTTAAATATCAAAAGTTATATTTTATAATTTAAAATATTTTTAAACTATTTATTTTCATTTAAATTGATTTTTATAATATTAAAATTAATTTATTTAATATATTTACTAAATCAATGTATTATCATTAATATTAAATAATTAATGAAACTTATCTTAAAATATTAAAAGTTATATTTTATAACTTAAAATATTATTAAATACCTTATTATCATTTAAAATGAGTTTTAATATAATAAAATCATTTTTAATTTATTTATTTAATGCATTTATTAAATAAATTAAATATCAATAATATTCAAATAAACACTAATATTTATGAAAAATATGTCAAATTAAAAAAAGTTAATTTTTATAACTTAAAATAATTTTTCAAATAATTTTTGTAATTTTCAGAAATTAATTTCTATTTTTAAATAATTTTTAAAAAATTAATTAATTACAGTTATTAAATTTGTCTCTAAAGCCTTTGGCGACAGTAAGTGTCGCCTTAGGTGTTCTTGAGAAACCCAGGTGTTCATACTCAGTGTTCGAGTGAGCTTGTTTGACCATCAATCATTCTCTATATGAGTTGCTTCTGGACATGCTATTGATTAAATGTTGTAGTACGTATATAAGAGTAAATGTTCATAACAATTTCTGGACCAAATCATAAAACATGAGGAAGATTTAAGCATCGTAACATCTTTGTCGAGTTGTTCATCAAGTTTCGGTCGCCTGAATTTTCAATCCTGGTGGCCAACGCTTTTCATGTCCTTATATCTATCAATCAGTTCATGTTATAGTTGTGTTAGACGTCGAGCCTTGTAGACTAACTAATAGGGTATCAAGTTTGATCATTGTTCAAGCCTAAACATCAATAACAAGAAAGATCTAAGCCATCAAAGTGGCTGTCAGAGGCTGTTCTTCATTTCTGGGTTACCCAGAAATGAAGAACAGATCGTGGGTCTTACTTTGGGCTTCCACTACATGCTGTTTGTGTGATGTTTTTGTAATCTAATGGATCCAGTGTGTAGTCAACATGTAGGTGAAGATATCTAATACAAAATATCACCATAACAACATTACGTAAAATGGATCTATCTTTGGTGAAAAGTTCAGAAGTAGTCGATGATAATCGCTTTCTAGGTTACCCAGAAAACTGATTTCATGAACGACTGACCTCCTTTGACCAGCCACCAAATTCAGAATATATGATATCTAGAGGTTATAAAAGCCTGGATCTAAAGATAAACTAACATACTACAACATGGTTACAACAACAAAATCAAAACCACAAACATAAGCAAGATCTGAGAACGTGAACTTCTTATCAGAGCCATCTAGGTAAGTTCTGGGTTACCCAGATATGCTTGGTCATGGTCGGTCAACCGACTTTGACCAACAATAACTTTCAATCTATGCTAGATCTAAACCTGATTCAAGTTCCAGATCCAAGATCTTATAGCAGACTACAAGATCAAAGCTTAAAACAACAAAAACATATTACAGACTGAGATCTATGGGACCTAACATTTGGTTGTCAGACCATATTTCTCAGTTTTCCAGATTTTATAAAACATCAAATCCGAGTCCCTAGATGTTATGGATCTAACATCTAGCAACCCAGATCATCTATGTACATTATAAACAACATGTTTTAACATTAAATCATAACATCTAACATAGCCTTTAAGATCAGATTATAAAATAGGGTTCATACCTTATTATGAACAAATTTTGATTCCTTGGCTACTGATTTGTTATGTGAGTTGGTGGGGCTGATTTTAGTGACTGAAATGCTAAAAGAATTCGTGGGTTTGAGCTTGAGAGAGTTTGGCTAAGTGTAAGTGAACAAATGGGGGAAAATAATACATTTTCTCTCTCTTAATCTATGTAAATAATGGTACAAGGCACATGGCAAGTGAGTTGAATCTGATTGCTGGCATGCTATAGCTCATAGCTTAGCCTAGGGTGGTGGTTAACAAGATTTGGCAAGATTTCCTAGCAATTATTCACTAAATGGGACAAAAAGGGTATAATGGTAATTTTGTTACAATTTTTTAGGGTATTCTTGTCCATGATACTTGAATCTAGGGTTTAATCACTAGATTTTAAATCTTAAAGTTTCCCTAATAATTACTAAGGTTTGAAAAAATAAAATTTATAATGTAATAAGATTTTAATTAAAACACACTTAGTAAAATTAGGGTTTTTAAATAGAAAATTAGGGTTTAAATAATTAGGGTTCCTTAATATCATTAGGTTCCCAAATTAACAAATCAATTTACTAAAGTAGTAATTTAGTATTTCTAATTTTAGCAATTAGGGTTCCTAATTAGTAATTTAGGGTTTCTAATTTTAAATAGGGTTTTCAAATATTAATTAGGGTTTTTCCTAATTAACAAAAATTCTATAATATGCAATAAATTCATATAACATAATTTTTCGACTAGATCTTAAACTCCGCTTTGAGTTTCCAATTATGGTTTATGACGATAATACTAGGGTTTATTCGTGATACACCATAATTGTTCAACCATTATCGATCTACACACATATACAAGATATATTTATAGCACTAAAAAATTAAAATATAATTAATATTATATTATTATTCTCATCCCTTGATCAAAACCCAAATTTAGGGTTTGGATTCCATATATGGTTTATCTTTCATATACAAATTTAATAATTAAGTTAAAATAATTAACTTAAATATGCTTTGAATAAATTCATATAATAAACTATTTATTATTATAATTATAATAATCATTTCATATATTATTTAAATAATATAAAATCATGTTTCATGGAAAATAATTAATAAAAATATTTCTACTATAAAATTAATTATTATAAGAATATACTTTATAATGATCAATACTTCTAAAATAAAACTATTTGAAATTATTCATGTAATAAATAAATTTATTTATCACATATATACATACACATTACTTGGCACATATTACCATCTTTAAAATAATAATAATAATAATAATAATAATAATAATAATAAATTATATGCAAAATTTCTCATTTATTTATATAGACAATATCGGGTTATTAAATTCACCCTCCCTTATAAGGATTCCGTCCCCGGAATCACCGTTTTAAAACTTATACCTACAAGGATACATATCATACACAATCATTGCAAGTAGATCTCGATCATATTTGATCGAAGTAAACTTTAACTATTCAGAAAAAACTTTTCTTTCTGATTAAACGAAAGTTTGATTTCTAAAAGAACTCAAATTCCCCTTCAAAATTTCATTATAAATTAATTTGCTATATGTAGGAAAATCATATATATACACGAAAATAAAAGTTATTCGAATAATACCTGGAGTTCCATTCCCAGCTGCCACAGTATCCTGGACTGTCATGTTGAAGACTCTCGCGGTTGCTTTTATTGGGTTATTGGTTGAAGTCGGTCCTGTGATCGCCAGAGTCCCGCTGCCTTTTCCCGTGGTTACACTCCTCACCTCCATTTTCCTCTTTGGACAATCCTTCACCTTATGTTCAGTCGATCCGCATAGAAAACACCCACTGTTCATCCTTGGGTTGGGGCAGTTGGGAGAGATATGGCCCTCCTGCCCGCACTTGTAACATACAAACTTACCCTTCAGACACTCACCAGAGTGATTCTTCTCGCAATTCTTACACTGCACAGTCTCTTTCTTCACACCTTCCTGCTCCACTTGAACATTCCCGAAATAATTTCCTTTTCTCTTTTCACTCCTACTTCCACTATTACTTTCCACCTTCACAGCTCCTACTGCCTTGCCTTTGTTCTTCTTCTCCTTGTTTTAGAGGCTCATGGCCTCACTCCCCTCCTCAGCTATGATAGCCTTTTCCATGAGTGCTACAAAAGTATTGATCTACAACACCGCCACCTTGTTGTAGAGTCAGGGTTTTAAGCCCAGCTCAAACCTCCTTGCCTTCCTAGCCTCTGTATCAACTTGATGCAGAGCGAACCTAGCCAACCCATTAAACTTTGCGACATACTCCGCAACAGTCATGTTCTCCTACTTTAATTCCAGAAATTTCACCTCCATCCTAGTCTGCATACTAGCTGAGAGATAGTTTTCGAGAAACAAAGTTTTAAACCTAGCCCAAGTACCTACTCCTACTCCTTCCCGAGTTTGATTTGCCTCCCACCAAAAGTTAGCCTCCTCTTTCATCATATAAGTGGCAAAAGCGGTCTTTTGCCCCTCACCTACCCTAGCAATTACGAACGCCTTTTCTATCTCATTAACCCATGTCTGGGCTTCTATAGGGTCAGCTGATCCTCTGAATTCTGGTGGTCCTACTGCCTTAAAGTCTTTAAATTTTGCCAAGCGATTGTCTGGTTTGGTTCCTCATGGTACGGTTCCTGCATACGGTATTCCTCACAGATAGCTTTGAGCTACCATGTTTGCAAAGTTTTGCATCGGTCTTCTTTGTTGTCTCCAATAAGTTGTTGATGATTCTTCTACCCTTTGATTTCGTGTTCGACGTCTTGGCAGCATTATCTGATTACATAAAATCATAAATTTAACTTACATTCTAAACCTTATTGTATAAGTCTAACATGTAACACGAAGTTTTATACCACATTTATTCCATTAATCAAACATAGATTCATATTTATTAATTTAGAGTACTTTACATATCATAGCACATACTGTTATCCCTTTGTGACCACAAAAGTCAGGAATTACTGCAATAACTTACACAAAAGTTTGGAATATTACGTTACACACGTACATTATCAAACATACATAATCAACTACTAATCCTACTTATTTCCTAAGTCACGGTCTTTCATCTTTCTTTTCCCCTTCTTGCTCGGAGTTGCGCACGATCTGTTTCTTCTAGTTCTCATTTGATCAATTTGGATTTTAAGCTTATCTTGTTCTTCCATAGTTTCCATTAACGCCTTTCGCAACTGATTGTTTAATAGCCTTTCAATTTCCCACAACTTTTCCAGAGAAGAAACATGGTTCCTCAGATTCTGCACTTTCGTTAATGCTTGATCAGCTCCAACTTCGGTGTCCGAATAACTATCTGTCAGTTCCACCATTTTCGGATCTGGTACTACGTTTTCCAATACCACCACCTCATCAAAGTTGCTTACACTGTGAGCCTCTATTTCAGCTATTGGCTTTGATATTGGCCCCTTCTTTACGATTTGAGGGTATCCTAATTATTTTCCTCCTAACATCTACACACATGAGTTATCCTGATTAGTATATAGTATATACACACAACAAACAATAGTTTTATAAAAGTTGTCTTTTATTTTGTTTAACGATGAATTTATTCAATTCATCTCCTTTTAAACTCTATATGAGTTATTTGTATTTTCAACGTTTCCCTCTATTCTAAGGTTATAACCTAAGGTCTATCCCACCTAAAGTTTCTAACCCTTAAGCTTTGATACCAACATGTGACGCCCCCAAATTCAGGTACTTGAAACCCAAATTCGGTGCTTCACGATACCATTTCTATGTGCGGAATAATACAATAATAATAACAATAATATAGATAACAAACTTAATTTACATATGCATCAAAGTCTATTCCCATGTACGAGACCTTTAAACATTCATTACATCATAGATAGTAAGTATCATTGTCTTAATAAATTATAACTATTACACAGAATATTATAAATCTCATTCGAGCAGCTTTCCTTTCCCCTTGTTCTTGCCTGAGCCTTTGGGTTGATCATACTTAACTGAAAACATTTCAATTTAATGCAAGAATGAGCATTTGGGTGCCCAGCAAGTAATAGCAACAATAAATATTAGCTGAAAGAATTAAATATTTTCTTTGAATGACACTTCTATAACGAACCAACAGTTGTGAAGTAAGCTGAACCAATAATAACAACATATCAATTTTATATCAAATTTTTGAAACTACGTACTGACTATAACTAGAGATTAGTCGACAGACCATGAACATTGTTTTCTATTTTCAAAAAGATTTAAATAGAACTTCATCTGTAAACCGTCATAAATTACAGGCACGGGGGTGATCAGCCCGTTATGCCCTGTATTGATCAATACTACGTGCAAGAACGATATTATCGTTCATCTTATCCACCTTAGGTGCATAAAAGTTTTCCAATGTTCGGGATGTTCATACTTTGTCGGGAATCTAAACCAAAACAATCTGGTTGGATACAATAAAGTTCTATCTTGTCCAACAACATTTTTAAGTTTATGTCTAGCTAGATTAAATAGCTTAGACGACTTTTAAATCATCGTATACATACTGGAAATTAATAAGTATGTATCAACATGTGATTAAATACAATGATTATCCAAGTGAGGACACTTGTATAACCATATTTAGAAATTAACGAACAGAGTAAATATCTGAATTATAATTTAATACTGCATTGATAAACAATGATCGGATAATTTAAGAACTTGTATGAATACAAATAACTAAAAACATAATCGATAGCAATAGAGGTAATAATCTGGCACAATAATATGATGCTGAAACTTTCTTACTCATGTCCATTGCATAAAGGAAATGCAAAGTTAGGATACTTGCACAATAAAAGGATAGTTCGGATATCACCGAATTCATTGCTATAATAACGCTACTTAGATTAATCTTTTATATCGAAACCTATCATTAATAAAATCATTCGTTCGATTAGAATAATGTATCATAACACATAGTACTGCTATTTACAGTCAACACATAACCTAATTACATTTTACATAGTTTAACAGTCATTGATCCACTAACAACACATATCTAGTCAAACTATCTAAGTTCAACTCAATTTCTAAAACATTTCGGCGTACCAATGGCTTTAACGGGTAATTATCGAGTCTAAAACTCTATTCTGTAGTTCAATATTCGATTGGATAATTTAAATGTCAGTCATATTACCTTTCATAGCCTTATAATAATTTTTAAATAATTATTATAATTTATCATAATTTTTCAAATACTGGAGTCATTATAAAATGTCTATTATCATTAATATTTAATTAATATTAAACTATTAATGAAACCATTGTCAAAATATTAAATTTATTTATAATAACTCAAAAATATTTTTAAAGTATTAATATTACCTTTAAATGATTTTAAAAATATTTAAAATCATTTTAAATAATTACCATTAATATTTAAATATTAATGTATTATTCATCAAAATATTAAAAGTAATTAATTATAACTTAAAATATTTTTAATCCATTTATATCCTTTTTAAATGATTTTTAAATCAAGAAAACCATTTTTAATTTATTTATTTAATATAATTATTAAATAAATGAAATATCATTAATATAAAATTATTAATGAAATTTACCTTTAAATATCAAAAGTTATATTTTATAATTTAAAATATTTTTAAACTATTTATTTTCATTTAAATTGATTTTTATAATATTAAAATTAATTTATTTAATATATTTACTAAATAAATGTATTATCATTAATATTAAATAATTAATGAAACTTATCTTAAAATATTAAAAGTTATATTTTATAACTTAAAATATTATTAAATACCTTATTATCATTTAAAATGAGTTTTAATATAATAAAATCATTTTTAATTTATTTATTTAATTCATTTATTAAATAAATTAAATATCAATAATATTCAAATAAATACTAATATTTATGAAAAATATGTCAAATTATAAAAAGTTAATTTTTATAACTTAAAATAATTTTTAAAATAATTTTTGTAATTTTCATAAATTAATTTCTATTTTTAAATGATTTTTAAAATTTTAATTAATTACAGTTATTAAATTTGTTGCTAATTAATTACAGTTCTTGAGAAACCCAGGTGTTCATACTCAATGTTCGAGTGAGCTTGTTTGACCATCAATCATTCTCTATATGAGTTGCTTCTGGACATGCTATTGATTAAATGTTGTAGTAGGTATGTAAGAGTACATGTTCATAACAATTTCTGGACCAAATCATAAAACATGAGGAAGATCTAAGCATCAGAACATGCTGTCAGAGTTGTTCATCAAGTTTCTGGGTTGCCCAGAATTTTCAGTCATGGTCGGTCAACGTTTTTCATTGCCTTATATCTATCAATCGGTTCATGTTATAGTTGTGCTAGACGTCGGGCCTTGTAGACTAACTAACAGGGTATCAAGTTTGATCATTGTTCAAGCCTAAACATCAATAACAAGAAAGATCTAAGCCATCAAAGTGGTTTGTTGAGAATCGTTCTTCATTTCGGGTTACCCGAAATGAAGAAACGAATCGCGGGTCTTACTTTGGGCTTCCACTACATGTCGTTTGTGTGATATTTTTGTAATCTAATGGATCCAAAGTGTATTCAACATGTAGGTGAAGATATCTAATACAAAATATCACCATAACAACATTACAAAAAAGATCTATCTTTGGTCAAATGCAGTTCAGTAATCGTGATAATCGCTTTTCTAGCTTACCCAGAAAACTGATTTCATGAACGACTGACCTCCTTTCACCAGCCACCAAATTCAGAATATATGATATCTAGAGGTTATAAAAGCATGGATCTAAAGATAAACTAACATACTACAACATGGTTACAACAACAAAATCAAAACCATAAACATAAGTAAGATCTGAGGACATGAACTTCTTATCAGAGCCATCTGGGTAAGTTCTGGGTTACCCAGAATGTTTCAGTCGGCTCACAAACCGACTTTGACCAACAATAACTTTCAATCTATGCTAGATCTAAACCTGATTCAAGTTCCAGATCCAAGATCTCATAGCAGACTACAAGATCAAAGCTTAAAACAACAAAAACACATAACAGACTGAGATCTATGGGACCTAACATTTGGTTGTCAGACCATATTTCTCAGTTTTCCAGATTTTATAAAACATCAAATCCGAGTCCCTAGATGTTATGGATCTAACATCTAGCAACCCAGATCATCTATGTACATTATAAACAACATGTTTTAACATTAAATCATAACATCTAACATAGCCTTTAAGATCAGATTATAAAATAGGGTTCATACCTTATTATGAACAAATTTTGATTCCTTGGCTACTGATTTGTTATGTGAGTTGGTGGGGCTGATTTTAGTGACTGAAATGCTAAAAGAATTCGTGGGTTTGAGCTTGAGAGAGTTTGGCTAAGTGTAAGTGAACAAATGGGGGAAAATAATACATTTTCTCTCTCTTAATCTATGTAAATAATGGTACAAGGCACATGGCAAGTGAGTTGAATCTGATTGTTGGCATGCTATAGCTCATAGCTTAGCTCTAGGGTGGTGGTTAACAAGATTTGGCAAGATTTCCTAGCAATTATTCACTAAATAAGACAAAAAGGGTATAATGGTAATTTTGTGACACATTTTATGACTAAATTTTTGCCACGCACAAAATTTTGTCACAATTTATTAATTAATAATTACGAAATTCATAATCGTCACTAAAACTTTTGCTTTTGTGATGACTTTTACTTTTGTCACTATTAATCATTTATATCGTCACTAATTTACACATTTGATGACGATTAACAAAATTTTGTCACAAGTTATTTTGGAGGTAGAATTTCGTACCAAAATTTTGGAGGGAAACCTTTTAGTGACATTTTTTAATAATTGATGACAATATTTATTGTCACAAAATATTTCTTTCAATGACAACATAATAGTTTGTCATTAATTATTTGTAAAATTTAGTGACAATGTGCTTTCGTCACTGATGTTCACATTTAGTGACGCCAAATACAAATTCGTCACAATTTTATTTGGAGGCAAAATTTTGGAGGAAATTTTTAATGATTTAAAAATAATAATTTATGATAATTTGTATTGTCATAAATACCAATTTTATATGACGAGATAATAATGCGTCACTAATTAGATGCGTGGATAACTGACAAAAATCGTTCGTCATAAATTCTTATATTTAGTGACAAAGTACGTAATATCGTCACAATTTTATTTGGAGGCAAAATTTTTCTAAAAAAATTTGGAGGGAAATTTTTTAAAGACGAAAAAATATTAATTTATGACAATTTGTATTGTCATAAATACCAATTTTATATGACGAGATAATAGTGCATCACTAATTAGCTGCGTGGATAAGTGATACAAATGGTTCATCACAAATTGTTATATTTAGTGACAAAGTATGTAATATCGTCACAATATGATTTGGAGGCAAATTTTTTTTAAGAACTTTTGGAGGTAAATTTTGTAAAGACGAAAAATTAATAATTTATGACAATTTATATTGTCACAAATACCAATTTTAAATGACGAGATAATAATGCGTTACTAATTAGATGAGTGGATAAGTGACAAAACTGGTTCGTCATAAATCTTTATATTTAGTGACAAAATAAGCAATGACGTCACTTTTTTATATGGAGGCAAAAAATTTTTCCAAACAAACTTGTATCCAAGCGACGTCACTGGTCTTCCTTTTATCATTGGCAACCTCCATTTAGTCAAGAACCTCCATTATCAATTTTCAATAATCCCAATTTGAAGCCAGAAATTATTTGACATTTTAGGTATGTTTCTAGATTTTGATTTGAATTGATTAGTAGTTGTTCTAATTGAACAACTACGATTTTTGAAATGATTTCATGTCATTGTTGTTGATGGTTGCTATTATTGTTGATGATCTTGTACAATTTTGATAATCTAAATCCCTATTTGGTTTAAATTTTTGACGAAGCAACTTTATAGATTTGATTAGTAAATGTAGTGAATCGACATCATAGAATGGTTATGTTTTCTTGAAAAAAAAATGAGAGCAGTGATTTCGCGTATCATGAGACTTAAATTCATAAGGCTAATCTATAAGTTATGTATGCATTTATAGTGTTGACAAAATATAATGTAATAGTCCAAATGTTTAGTATACTAGTACAAAACCATAAAAAGACCACTTAAAAGATGACGTTTTTATAAAAAAATATTGTGGTGTTTTTTTACAACGTTTTTTAACAAAATATTATAGATACATATCAAAAAACGTTATGTATTTATAAAGACAATTTTTTATTTTAAATAGATAACGTTTTTTTTTAGAAAAAAACGTTATTTATGTAAAAACAAACGCGGAACTAAAAATTTGAAATTAAAAATGCGGAAGTAAAAATTTGTCTAGATTTTAACACACACTCCCTCTAGCGAGCCAAGAGCTCTGTAAAGCTAGCAGCATCAAACCCCCCTTTTTTTCTCTATTGAGACCAGCAAAATCTGGTCTCTTAATCTCTCTCCTTTCTGCAATCATGGCGGATATAATTTCTATGGACATCTGAGCCACAGCTGGTAGCCTCGGAATTGACCTCTCCAGCGTCGATTGGGACTCAATTCACCTTCCTCCTGGTGAAGATTTTGGCATAAAAAGCTATCGTTTTTTCTTTATTTTACTGAAACAGAACCCTAGATTGCTTGAAATAAATCGTTTGTGTATTGAAGTTTTTATTTTATTTTTGATTGAAGTGACTATGAGGATCTTTATGAAGAGGATTCGTTGGAATTTGAAGGCGGATTTTATTTTAATTTTTTTATTCTCTTCCAATTGTGAATAATTTCTTGTTATGAAACATGAAATGCTGATTGGAAGCTTTTGCTTGTTTCTGTTTCAGATCAAACCCTAGAAACTCCAAAATGTGACACAGGTTTATTTTAATTTCGTAGGATATGGTGGAATTGAGTAGAATTACTTTAATAATTTTCCTTTTCCTTGTTTTTGTTCTCCAATAGTTGATAAATAGTTTAGTTACTTGTATGTGGCTCATTTGAATAAATGATTTGTATTATTTGGTCCAAATTATGAACAGCTTTAGATTTTATATATAATTATTTTAAATTTTAGTTATTGGGATATTGTTTCAGAACACATTAAACAAAATATTGATTTAATGGATGAGAATAATTTTTCAAATGATGGAGAGGAAATATTGTTTTGATCAAGAGCAAACTCTTCCAATAGTATTTAAAAGGCAGACCAACTTAGGTTATCAGTACTAGCAATTAATGCCGGGGAAATTCATGGGTATCAATTTTGGACCCATGATTGCTGGGCATTTGCAAGTATTGCAGACACGGCTGCAGAACCAGCAGATAGTGCCGGGCCAATTCATGGGTATCAATTCTGGACCCATGATTGCTGGGCATTCGCAAGGATTGTAGCCACAACTGCAGAACTAGCAGGAATCAATGGTTTCAAACTCTGGGCGCACACAGCTACAGGCTTGGAATGTTGAAAATAAATATGGCTTGCCTGCAAGATCCAACGCAGATTTTATTTCGTAAGTCTATTCATCAATTCCAAATGAATTGTCACCATGGTAAGTGTCCCTGACGCCATGGCAGCATCATGGATTACGGGAGCAGCAACTGGCTGTTCTAACTGCAAAGAGTTTTGGAATGCCTGATTCCTAGGTTTGCGAAAAATATCATCTTTTTCTTTCACATCATAGTTGTAAATACCGTACCATTGAAAAGACTATTTTTCTTATTGGCATGGTACTTTCAGTTACCGCTCGGTACCAGATTACCTTTTTGGATTTATCGGATGTTTGAAAACTATATGTGTAATATGTTGAATACTTGTATGAAAATCACATAATTATCTTCCTAAAATACTCCATCAGTCTCTCTATATAATTCAATGATTCAAGTGCCTCTTAATGTTTAATAACATAGAATTTCAATAATTTAACTTTGTTAAGGAACTTTAGCTATACAAGTTTACCCATACTGAATTTGCAGTAGTATATTCAAATTTCACTTATAAGTGGAGTATCTATATTCGGACTTGAGAAAGTCAATTAATAATGGATGTCTTCGCCATATTTCTGTAAAATCTAAATGTGTGACACCCTTTCTTTTGATGTTAAGTACATTTAAGAGGAGGTTGTACTGGTAAAATGTGTTCATAACACTGCATCACACCACTGTGAAAATCAAAAGAAAAAAAAAAGAAAGAAAGAAAATCTTAAGAGGATATTCTTTAATACGTAAATTATTACTGTTGGAGCCTTAGCTTATATATATTTTTATCTTGCATTACCTGCTTTTATGTTTTACTTGACAGAAAAGGGTAGGTCATATCTCTCCCAGCCCTAATGAAGCTATCAGCTCACCTGCAATTGCTCCGGTTTTAGGGGAGTCACTTCGTCCTGCTTCAGTGACAACTGCCCAAGTTAATTCAGCTGGCACGGTTGCAAATTATGCAATTTATTCCTGCTCCAAGAGGGATCAACAGATTGCATCACGTACAGGACAGGCATGGTTTTGTTCAATTTCAACTTACATTTTGATATCTATTTTTATTTCTAGTCACATCTTCTCACACTAAACATAGTACCTTCGTACAGAGTACATGCATATCGGTCTGTAATTTAAAAGGCCACACTGCCTTTTAAATACTATTGGCTTATTGTTTCTTTTATTTTGATCAAACTAGGAACTCAAAACTTACGCATATGCTTCAGAGCTCACTAAGTAAGGTTCTTAGCTGTTTCTTGAATTCTTTATCTCAATATCTTATTTATGGCTTTAACTATAATACTTTTTAACTATTACAGCTGGAATTCAATGTGAGATGGTTCGGAGTGGAGGGAGAATATAACATTCTAGTGATGGATTTGCTTGGACCAAGTCTAGAAGATTTGTTTAATTTTTGTAGTAGAAAACTTTCCTTGAAGACGGTTCTCATGCTT
Organism: Panax quinquefolius; assembly: GCA_020205615.1. Taxonomy (NCBI): domain Eukaryota; kingdom Viridiplantae; phylum Streptophyta; class Magnoliopsida; order Apiales; family Araliaceae; genus Panax; species Panax quinquefolius. Next base: position 124,336,424 of record CM035155.1, on the reverse strand, counting down.
GCAGATCAAATGGCAAGTTCCTTAATGTACAATATTATTTAATATATATTAAATCTACATTATTGTTGCATTTGTTTACCTTTTAAGTTTTGTTGTTAATGCTATCTTTATTTTTGTTGCAGATCAATCGTGTAGAATTTGTTCATTCTAAATCATTTCTACACCGAGATATTAAGCCAGACAATTTTCTTATGGGTTTAGGACGGCGTGCTAATCAGTTTTTTGGTTATTACTAAATGTGTTTAAGTAGTAGAATTTTTTTCTGGCAAGAATGTGGTGACGGCTCATGTTTCCTTTTACTTTTAATGCAGGTTTACATCATAGACTTCGGTCTTGCAAAGAAATATTGAGATACTTCAACCCACCAACACATACCTTATAGATAGATGAGCATTAAATATTTTTGTTGTTGTTGGCTGACATAAATACTTTCCATGCATTGACACATTTTGTTATGCTTTTGATGAGTGGCTGTTGTATGTTGGATGGATACTGTTTTCTGTATACAAAAAATGTTTGACCATCTCGCAAGAGTTATATGGGGCATGATTTCTGATGTTGAAATTCAATCACCAAACTTCCTGAAAATTGTTGCTTTATTTATTCATCCATTTCCCTATGAAACAATTATGGTAGGATGCTAAAGGGGGTAATCTGTTACCACCCAGACAAGGTATTTAGTAGGTGTCTCAAGGAATAATTGAGCCCAATATGGACCATTACTTCTTTGTTTTAGCTTTTTAGAAATTTGTTAATGTTAATCATCACTTTTTTTAAGACATATGCTCCAACCACACTAGAACCTGGTGGGTGGTAGGTGTTATACCAAATTGTTCCAAAATGGTGGCCCCCCAACCTTTGAAATAATAAGAGTTAGACATTGAAAATAAGAATTTTGGCAGAGGAAAAGTTAGGCGGAGAGAAATTTGGTGCAAAGTTAGGCGCATGCTTTTGTTTTTCTTTCCTCTGTTGCACTATATAAGGTGGGGCAACCTCCATCCTTAAACACACCAAAAATCTCAAGCAATTTTACTATAGTATTGTGAGTATTTCTTTTGAGTATAAGAATACTTTGAGCATAGTTTTTCTGCAAGATTTTCTTAGAATAATATCCGATATTCCAGTCAAATCCAACTTCTACTAAGGTAAAGGATATTATTTTATTGTAATACTCTTGAGAAATATTATTTTCTTTCATACTCTATGTTATGTAAGTAATATTATTTCATCTCGTATTCTTGAATTTGAACTTACTATGGTAAGTATTGCTTATAATTCTAAATGATTAGAAATTTTGCTTCATCTAATATCATTTCATAGGAATATTGATCTGAACTTTTTAACCAAATTTGGAACTTTTTCATGATCGAGTCTTTGTTCACGCATCGCTCACTTTACTCTTTGTAATTTTTTTTTCTCCTTTCAAGTTATCTGTTGTGATCCTTATTCTCGAAATTGAATCCATGTTTTGATCTTCACTATGGATTATTATAGAACGTTTTTAAACTTGAATTATCTAAAGTACGAATCTCTAATCTTTATCCTTTTGTCTCACTGGATTCGTTCTCTAAAATGTTTTCATCATCATCAGGTCCTTAATGGTGATACTTGATGAATATCTTTGGCTCAGTAGTGCAAAGATGAATGTGTGTTGATGAATACTGACCAACTGGTTATACAGATGGATATCTTTGGCCCGTAGTGCAAAGATGAATATTTGATTCAAAATGTATATTGAATGATGTTACGGAGATAAAATATTGATGATGGACTTTTGAACTCATAGATGATAGTAGATTTTATTATTTACTTAACTCTTCTATTGAATTGTTATTTTCGCTGCGAGTATTGATCTAAAACTGGTTGTCCATTATATTTTATCTGATTTGTTGAAGGCTAACGATAAATGTTTGTTCTTTATCTTAGTCATAATATTCTTTACTGGACTAGTTGAGTTCACCTTTTTCTTTTTTGTTCCATTTTTCTTCTCAAGAGGTGAGAATATAGCAGGAACCAGTCGGGGTAAAGAGTGATGGTCCTAGACAGTTGTTTTAGCAGTCCTCTTTATTTTTGTAAAATAGTATATCAATAAATGTAATGAGGACTTATTTGAGTGTGGATATTGCCTGTAGAAGACAATATTTGTATCTAAACTCACAGCATGTGTGTTGTCGTATTTTGCACGACAATTGTAATAATAAAAGTTGTAGTTGCTTCTGTACCATATATTTGGCGACTCAGAATGGGTGATGTATACCTATTTTGGGGGCGTCACTGTTGGTATCAGAGCTTAGGGATATAGTCTCTGGCGGAGATCGGGGAATAGAACTAGGAGGGGAGAGACGAGTAAATCCTTCGCTAGTGTGTCCTACCTAAGCTTATTTGTTGGTCGGTCATAATATATGGATATTATGTGATATGTTAATTTGTTTAATTAACCCTTGTTTTATGGCAGTTTTTAAGAATGACAGCTGAGAACATTAACAATGGAGTTTAAGAGACTGTGGAACAACCTTTGATTACCAACTAAGAGAACGTGCAACAGGAAGACAATATTCCTCCTGTAAACAACACTACCAAGCAAACGATGAATGATGCAATGTTTAGAAGCTTTTTGTAGTTCATGCAAAATCAAACGAGGGAGACTCGCATACAAAATACAGGTGGAAATGATAGCAACGTGTGATCTGTCACAGCCAAGCAGTTCAAGGAGTTGGGACCACCAGACTTCTGGGAAAAGCCGGATTTGATTAAGGCAGAAACGTGGGTCAAGTCAAACAAATTACTAAGATATTCGATGTCTTGGGATGCACGGAAGAACAAAAGGTTCCATTTGCCACCTTTATGTTCCGTGGTGAGGCTGATTACTGGTGGGAATCGGTGAAGCGTACCCAGCCAGCTGCACTCAACATGTCTTGGGAAAGATTTCAGAAATTGTTCAATGACAAGTACTTTCCTGAAAGTATTCGTCATATGAAGGAGGTAGAATTTATTAGAATGGAACAAAATAACATAACAGTGTCCCAGTACGAGGCAAAGTTCGCAGAGTTATCCAGGTTTGCACCTCATTTGGTAGAGAATGAGGAACGAATGATGCGGATATTTCTGAGAGGTCTAAAACCCGAGATTCGGGAATATCTTATCTCTCATAAATTTTCTTTATATTCAGATGTTGTAAACAGGGCTCAACTATTAGAGCGAGACAATGAGTATGTTCAACCGAGGGACCACAACCAGTGGTCATACCAAGGATGTTGATCATCTGAGCGATGATAACCAAATGAGGAGGGAAAATACTGGATAAAGACAAGAACCACTCGTGGTGGTCATCGTGGCCATGATAATAGGAAAGGTGAGTCAGTGGAAATTTCAAAAGAGGAGATTCAACAATGACGGAAGACATCAAAGACCAAAGACGCAAAGACCAACAACAAATCCTAGGGAGGAGAACGACCGCGATCGATGCTTCTGATCACGGAGAGGAGGGGCACATAAGTCCAAACTGTTGACAGCCTTTCAAGGTGTGTTTTAATTGTGGAAAAGACGGTCATATAGCCCGATTTTGTCCGGTAGCGAAATCAAGTCTAACTGGGATGGCGGTACCAAAGGCGACTACGGACAAAACAAAGCCGGTGGTTCAAGGGAGGGCGTTTGTCGTGACTTGTCAAAACGCGAGAAACCCGAACGAGGTGATCACGGGTAAGCTAATCTTGAACTCTTGCGAAGTTTATACCTTACTAGATACCGGTTCTACCCATTCTTTTATCTCTCCTGCTTGTGCTCAACATTTAAACTTGACTGCGGAGAAATTGGACTTTAACTTATCTGTTGAAACTTCGTTGGGTGAAACCTTCGTTACATCTACAGTTTATAAATCTTGCTTGATCCAAGTTGGCACACTCACATTACCTGTTGATCTTATTTCTTTAAAGATACTTGCTTTTGATGTGATTTTAGGAATTGATTGGTTAACCACTCATCATGCCAAAATTGATTGCTTCCGTAAGGTTAGTTTTCATATTCCTAACCAACCTGTTATACGAATTCAAACAACTAAACCACTAAAATCAGTCACTGTCATATCAAGTCATAAAGCTATCCATTATTAAAAAACAGATGTCAAGCTTTCTTAGCCCATATTATGGATCTGAACAAGAACACGTCAGATTTGAATAATATTCCTGTTGTTAATGAATTTCCTAACGTATTTTCGAAAGAACATCCTGGTCTTCCCCCAGAACGAGAAGTTGAATTCTTTATTGATCTTGAACCGGGTACAAAGCTCATTTCTAAAACCCCATATCGAATGACTCCTATTGAACTTCAGGAGTTAAAAGTCCAACTACAGAAACTATTAGACATCGGTTTCATTCGTCCTAGTACATCTCCTTGGGGTGCTCCTGTTCTATTTGTAAAGAAGAAAGACGGGGGTATGCGACTTTGTATTGACTACCGGGAATTGAACCATGTCACCATCAAGAATAGGTATCCCCTACCTCGTATTGATGACCTGTTCGATCAGTTGCAAGGAGCACAATTCTTTTCAAAGATTGATCTTCGTTCTGGATATCATCAGCTGAAGATTAAAACTGAGGATATTCCAAAGACTGCCTTCAGAACTCGGTATGAGCATTATGAATTCTTAGTCATGTCTTTTGGATTGACTAATGCCCCTGCTGCTTTCATGGTTATGATGAACCGTGTATTCAAGGAATATTTGGATCAGTTCGTTGTTGTCTTTATTGATGACATCCTCATCTATTCCAAAAGTCGTGAAGATCATGAGCACCATTTGAAGCTGGTACTTCAAAGACTTCGTGACAACAAGCTATATGCCAAGCTGAAGAAATGTGAGTTCTGGCTTAAGGAAGTAGCATTCCTTGGGCACGTGGTGTTAAAACATGGAGTATCTGTTGACCCGGAGTGTGTCTCTGCTAAGATAGAATTTCAAGGCCACTCTATGAATCTGGTTTCTTTTAGCTTAACTCACCTCAATGAGTGTAGATCCATCTCGTAGATATTCCTTGATATCCTGATACCAAGGGTGTTGGATGGGAGGTAGCTCATCTGATACTTCTCAAATGTAGTTCCCGTATGCTGGTGCCTTTTGTTGGGCAAATGTGATATTTGGCATGTCTTCCTTATCAAGTATGTTGATCAAGGATAACAAAGTTGCTTGTGCATCCGCAAAATCATTTCTATTCCGAGGAATGTGGAGGAAGGATATTTATTCAAACTCCAAAGCCATTTGGATAACCTGTCGTTGGTAAGGCAACAAATGTAGTTCTTTGGTGTGATAGATTCACATGGTTTGTCATATTACCAATTCAGAATCTCCAAAGATAGTTAACCATTTGATGCCCATGGATTGGGCTAGTTTTAACCCCATGATACAACCTTCATACTCAGGTATGTTGTTGGTGCTGGCAAACTGCAATTTAATGGTAACAGGATACTGCTCCCCCGAAATGGAAACTAGAACTGCTCCACCTCCAGAACCTTCCATGTTTACAGCTCCATCAAAATATATCTTCCATGGTTGGTGTGCATTGTCCTGATGTTGTTGCTGAATTGTCATTACCCCTTCATTTGGGGAAGTGGGTTTCTAAAGGTTTGAAATCCCCTGAAGGTGCGGAGGCTAGTTGATCCGCAATTTTGAGTCACGTAGATGATGTTAAATTATTGTAGGATCAACTTCCATTTAATCAGTCGACAATTCAACATGGGTTTGCTGAACACATTTTTGAGAGGATCCATGCGGGATAAGGGATGGCCATAGAGATAATGTTGTAATCTCATGGAAGCTCATGCTAAAGCACAATAAGTTTTCTTAATCAGAGTGTACTTGTGTTCACTACTGCTGAATATTTTGCTGAGGTAATAAATAGCTCTTTCTTGGCCTCTATCATCTTTTTGTCCAAGCTTGCAGCACATGGCATTGTCATTAATTGACAAGTAAATAAACAGGGGAACACCATCCCTGGGAGGTACCAAAACATGAGCTTTAATTAGTTGCTCTTTGATTGCAAGGAAGACTTTTTAACATTCATCATTCCATTTCTTAGAGGAGTTCTTCCTTAGCAAGATGAAGATAGGCTCACAGATTGTTGTGAGTTGGGAGATGAATCGACTGATGAAATAGATTCTTCCCAAAAATCCCCATATTTCCCTTTCTGTATGAGGTATGGGCATTTCTGTGATGGCCTAGATTTGTGCAGAATCTAGCTCAATGCCTTTATGGCTTACTAGGAATCCTAGTAACTTACCTGATTTAACGCCAAAGGCACACTTGGCCGGGTTCAGCTTCAAGTTATATTTACGTAATCGGCTGAAGAGCTTTTTGAGATGATCTAGGTGGTCTTCCTCCCTTTGGAATTTGACAATGATGTCATCCACACAGACTGCTATCTCTTTGTGCATTAGATCATATAAAAGAGCCATCATGGCTCGCTGATAGGTAGCTCCGGCATTGATAAGGCTGAATGACAACCGTCTGTAGCAAAAGGTTCCCGATGGAGTGATGAATGCAGTTTTCTCACGATCCTCTTTAGCAACCATGATTTGATGGTACCCAGCAAAGCAGTCAGCAAAGGAGTATATGTCATACTGAGCTATATTGTCAATGAGTATATGGATGAACGCTACGAGAAAGCTATCTTTGAGGCAAGCTTTATTCAGATCCCTATAATCCACGAAAACTCGCACATTCCCTCCGGCTTTAGGCACGGGGACTATGTTGGATAGCCAGTCAAAGTATACTAATACCATGATGATGCCAGCTTGAAATTGTTTCACAATTTCTTCTTTGACTTTCAAACTCCACTCCGGTTTTAATTGCCTGAGTGGCTTGAATCCCTCTTTGATGGGAAGGTGATGAATGACGATGTCAGTTGACAAACCGACCATGTCTTCGTGAGACCATACAAACATATTCTAGAATTGGATCAATAAAGTAACCATGTCATTCCTTTAGTTTGGAGTAAGGTTCGTACCAATCTGGATTTGTTTGGGGTTTTCTGAGGTTCCAAGGCTAAAAGAGGTGGTTTGAACAAGATTTGGCTTGGGTTTGTCTTTGACCCATTCTTTGATCTCCTGAGGTATCTCATAGTCCTCTTGTTCAATCTCCATCAAGTCAAATTCCAACTTTATATCAAAGTTGTGGTCCTTGTGAGGAATGGACACCTCATCAACAAGTTTAGGCATATCTAACTTTAGAGTCCTGAAACAAAACACTTTCACTTAATATATGAAACTGTTTAATCATACAAAGTGTTAACATGAAATGACAAAATTAACTGCTAATACTATGTAACAAAAGTAAGCAGTTATTACTATCTACAGGGCAAAGGGATTTTACGCCTTTTTACCCTTATTAAAGCAAATCACAAGGAATCTTTGCTCCCAATTGCCAAGGGTCAAGTCATGGTGGACAACTGTGATGAAGGGGCTGTTATCATCCTCATTTTCTTGAATGATGACCATGATGTCTAGACAATCATCATCTAAGATATCCTTGTTCATACCCTCGGTATGTGCCAGGAAGTACATCTTTAATAACTGCCTCTTGATGTCTTGCTTGCGCCTTTTATTCCTTTCTTCCACCTCTGGGTCTGGAATCAGGATTTCTTTTCCTTTAACCGGTATCGGCTTACGAAACAACATAGCTACCACAGGGGCAGAAACTTTATGTAGAGGCTGTACAGGATTAGCACCTGTAGGTTTAGGCAACCTCCTTATAGATGAAGGAACCAGTTTATGCTTGTGTGGGTTCCTATGATTGAACCCAGAGGAGTAGCCTAGTCCGGCTGTCCCTGTCTGGCTGGGAACTTAAATTGGACACTTGATTCCCTAATGATCCTTTCTTAACCCTTGTCCAGGTTCAAAACCCAAGGATGTCATTTCTTAACTTGCCGACATTTCCATGGCAGAAACTCTGGGTTTTAGAGGTGGAGCCCCAATGGGATGATAGTGAATGTTGCTCACCTCAAGGGACTAGAAGTTGACAGGCTCAACTTCTTCATTGAAACTGATAAGTGGTATACCACTTTGAACAAGACGTTCTGGCTCGGCATTAATAGTGACCAGATTACTGTTGATGATATACTTGAGCTGTTGATGAAGAGTGGATGGGACGGCTCCCGCCATATGAATCCAAGGTCTTCCCAATAGTATATTATATCATGTAGTGATCTTGAGCACTTAGAAGAATATGTAGAATGTATGTGGACCAATTTCCACCGGTAGTTCAATCTTTTCGACAGCATTTCACCGAGATCCATCAAAAGCATTGATGATTATATAGCTGCTTTGAATCCTGTTAAGATTGATGTTCATTTTTTCCAATATGGCATAGGGGCAGATTTTCAGGGATGATCCTCCATCTATTAGCACTCCTCCAACCACATATCCGGAAGACATAACTGTTATGTGCAACGATTTGCAATAACCCAGCCCTTCAGGAGGTATGTCATCATCGGTGAAGGATATCACATTGCTATGAAGATGTGATCAACCAGATGATAAAATTTTTCAACATCCACTATTTTTTGGCAAGTGGGCTTCTTCTAATATTTTCAGTAAGACCTTCCGGTGATCTTCTGAAGAGAAAACCAATTCCAGAATAGAGATCTATTGTGGAGCTTCTTTAAAGCTTTGAACCACCTTGGCTTCATTATGTCCCATCTGCCGGAGGAATTCTTCAATCTTCTCCCTGGGCACTTTCCCCTTAGATCTGATGATAGGCTTCATCACTCATTGAGGAAGATACAGTGGATTTTCTTTAGACACTGCAACATTTGTATTTGATGTTGATTCTTTAGCCTCTCCATAATTCCATGGAACTTTCTTAAGGCCAACGATAGGATACTATAGCCTAAAAGGAAATATGATTGGCTTTGATACAGCCACTTTCAAAGGATTTTTAACTCTTTTAAGCTGAATTAGTTGAATTATAAGTGGTGTGGTAGCCGAATCTCCCTCAGAGGATATAACTGCTACAACTTCCTTCCATCCAAGAGGAAATGTGTCCCCACTCTTAGTCGATACAACATCATTGTCTGCCATTTGTAGGTCACCACTGTCAATCATGCTTTGAATAAAATGGCGGAGTGCCCAACATTCCTCAATGTTGTGATCGCGATAGTGGGAGTGGTATTGACATACTCCAGTAGTGTCAAACTATTTTAAGCGTGGATTGAATGGAGGTAGCAATGATGTGATTTTTCCCTCATTGATCACCATCTGTAATATCTCTTCCATCGGCTGGCCTAAGTAGGTGAATTCCCTTTTGTTGGCGATGTCCCGACGGGCCTTAGCTTTTACTTTTCTAGTAAGCTTTTCTTCCAAGGTTTCACTTTCTTTGGAGGTAACTGGTGGAGTACTGGTGATAAGAGAAAGGAGGCTAGTATGCTCTTGATTGAACAACTGACGTGTGAGTTGGTGTTGTGATGAGTGAGTTTTATACTCATAATTGAGTGTGTTTGAGCTTAATCTTTTGGTTGATTTTAAGTGTTCGTGTCTATTCATGCATGTTTTATGTTTTTTTGTAGGAATTGGAACAAAAGTTACTTGGATCGGCGTTAAAATTTGGCTAGATTCGCGTTTTGGCTTGCCATTTACACAACATCGATTCAGAGCCAATTTGAGTATTTCTTGGGACCTTATTTCGAAAACCTTTAAGAATGAAAGTTTTAGATCTCGTCTCCTCTTTAGTATTGAATCATCGAAATCGGAGTTGGACGAAGAAGTTATGGCCATTTTCCCAAAGGGCGTCGAGCGAAAATGTCGAGAACATGTGGTAGCAAAGGCGCCCAAAATAAACCTATGCCAGTGGCAAGAGGCGTTGAAAGCGAGGAATTGCAACGTTGACCAGCGTTTGGTGCTGGGGAAGAGGTTAGTTGGTCTGGGCGTGTTTTTGGCGAATTTTGACACCTTTTTGACTCCAACTTGGATTGGGTTTGTTCTAGCTAAAAATTAAACTTGTAACCTTAAATACATGATGTAAGGAATAAAATAAAGGAGATACATAGAAGCTTAGATCAAACACTCAATTAGATTAGAATATAAATCCTAGTTCTTAATTAGCCATTGAAGATTGAAGCAAATTGAAGAACAAACTAAGATCGAAGCGAGAACAAGAGGGAGCATCGGATTTCTTGACAGCATTCTATTCTCTTCTCTTATCATACTTTTATCTTTTAATGTCTATTCAATTGTGGATTCTTGATTTTAATTCATTAATTATGAACTAACTCTTTTATTAAGATTCTAATTGAACCTTTTATGATTATGAATTGATTATTTGATTTATTCCAATTATTTATGTTGAAGTGAATTATTCATCTTGCTTTGTACTGATTGATTAATTATCTGGCCAATAATTACCTTGTTACTCTAGAAGGAATTGGAAGAGGAATTCTAGGGTTAGAACTGGGCATGGTTACATGTGACATAGTTATTTGCACAGTGAATAATTAGGTTTGTGAATAGAATGGAAATATATGTTTGTCGCATGTAACATATAAGGAATTGGGATTGTAATGAGTTTAATTCAATTGTTTTGCATAGGAATATAGCAAAATTAATCTGGGTTAAATAGAAGGCAATTGATCACTTGGAAAAGGGCTTTTGGCAATTGAGAATTCACATTAACAATTAGATTGGACATAATAATTGGGATAATTGGATAATTGATTTATAGTTTATAATTGGGGATATTGGAGTCTTAATCCTTATTTATTTGAGGTCAATCAAATCTTAGTTTGTTTATTTGCTTTATTTTAGAATAATCTCTTTTAATTGTTTAATTTAGTTTTCTTAATTCGAAAAATCATGATTTGAGATTGTTTAAATAAAATTAGTTTGGTTAAAATTAGTACTTGGTAATTTTTATTAAATAATTCCTCGTGGGAGCGATATGCAGTATATACGATTGACCAGTAATAAAGTTCAAGTAAAGTATAGTTCCCACGAAGAATTATTTAACAAAAATTGCAAAGTATAATTAATTAAAAACATGATTTAAAAAAATTTTGAAAAATAAAATTAAAATCTCTATTGGAATGTTTGATTAAGCTAATCTAATTTCTCCTTTATTTATTCCTTACATTATGTATTTATAGGTTACAAGTCCAATTTTTAGCTTAGGAACAAACCCAATCTAATTTGGATTCAAAAAGGTGTCAAAATTAGCTCAAAAACACGTCTAGGACCAACCAACCTCTTCCCTAGCGCCCCAGCGCTGGGCACGACGCTGCAACCCTGCCCCCCAGCGCCCCGGCGCTAGGCATAGGCCTATTTTGGGCGCCCCGGCGCTGCCACATGTTCTGACATTTTCTGCTTCGACGTCCTTTGAGAAAATGGTCATAACTTCTTCGTCCAAACTCCGATTTCGATGATTCAAGATGTTACGGAAAGAGGAGACTTATATCTACAACTTTCATTCTTAAAGATTTTCGAAATAAGGTCCGGAGAAATACTCAAATTGGCTCTGAAGTGATTGCTGCGTAAATGACAAGCCAAAAACGCGAATCTAACCACCCCGAACGTCGATCCAAGTAACTTTTGTCCCAATTCCTACAAAAAAACATAAAACATGCATGAATAGACACAAAAACTTAAAATCAACCAAAAGATTAAGCTCAAACGCAATCAATTATGAGTATAAAACTCACTCATCATGTTGCTGAATCACTAGTTCTGCCAATTGATTGACTTATTTGCCAAGAGTTTTAACTCCCGTTCCATCATGAACTAGAATTTTGAATAATCCCATTTGTCAGAATTATCCATGTTAATTTGGGATGAACCACCCACATATTTGATGTATCTGAATCTCTCTCCACTGCCCCTGTGGATCATATTAACCTCCTCTTCCTTGTGTTGAGGGAGAGGGTTGTCTTGAACATGTGGTTTGTCGGGCTTGGTCACAACGATCTTACCATTGTCAATTAAGTCCTGGATCTTATGCTTAAGGGCCCAACAATCCTGAGTGTCATGGCCTGGAGCTCCAGTATGGTAAGCACACTTTTTGTTTGTATTGAATCATTTTCCACTCGGGTTGGATGGTGGAATGAGATGAGTGATTTTCTTCTGAGTTGTCAAAAGTTTGAAAATGTTTTCGAGTGAATTCCCTAAGGATGTGAACACTCTTGTACGCCTGACTTCTCCACTCTTTGACAAGGGGAATAGTTTCTCCTTTAGATAAGAAAGTTTTGATTGACGTTTTGTCCTTGCAGTATCAAAGAAACATCCTCTTCTTTCTTCTTATAGGCCCTTCGGGGGTTGTTCTCATAACTTCCAAATTGTATATGCTTAGCTACAACTTTTAACGTGGCGAGGTCTTTAATCTTCCCAAACTTTAATCCCATTTCAGTCATTTCTCCATGCTTAATCATTTTTGAGAATGGTTTTCCAATTCCAGCTAGGACCCTCTCATAAAATTAAGCTTCTTGAATATCTATGAAGGTCATCACCATTTCAGACTATGTCATGGATGGGATAACTTGAGCAGCAAGATGCCTCCATCTTTGGGCATACTCTCTGAAAGACTCATTGACTTATTTCTTAACCTTGGTAATTTGATACCGGTTTGGAGCCATCTGAGTTGGGAAGCTGTATTGACTGAGGAAAGCATGGGCTAACTCCTTCTAGCTATGAATTTTGGAGTTATCCAATCTGGTGTACTATACTCTGGCTTCTCCAGTCAGAGTTTTATGAAATAGTTGAATTCTAAGCTTTTCATTATCGGCATAGGATCCGAGCTCTCCAATGAACACCTTTAAGTGGGTATAAGGATCTCCCAATACATCATATTTCTCAAAATCAGGAGTCTTGAATTTTTTCGGATAATGAACCCCAGGGAAGATGCAAAGGTCTGAATATGAAACACTTCCGTGTGTTCCAATTCCTTTGATGGACAGAATGGTCTCTTCTATTTGTAGAACCTTCTTCTGAATATCATTGGTGTCTTTATCTTCTTTAAGATGGGTGATTTCAGGGGTTTTGTTGGTCTTATCAGTCTTAGACTCAGGTGCTGGAACTTCTCTGTCCGGACCCTGGATTCCTCCATGTGCAGAGGGTTCTGCGTGGATGGGTATTTGTGGACCCGTAGTTAACTTGTGTAATTCTTTAAGCAGAAAAACCAACTCTGTTATTTGATTGATTAATCTTTCAAACTCCTCGTGAGAGACAGGAGTAGGATTAGACTAGCCAGATGTAGCCATGTTTGGCTGTAGGCTTATTGCCTTCTTGAACTTTGAACGGGTAACGAGACCAATCGTTTCCCAACAAAAAGTCTTATGTATTTTAGTCTAGGGAAACATGGCAATTTTATATGCTATGTAATGTGTCCATTTTTTAGGAGTATTATCCTGCAAAACGGATGTCAGTTGTTTGAATGATAGGATATCATGACATGTTTTAATATGCATGTTCACATATTGCATTATATTTTCTATTAAATTAAGATTGACATGGAAAATGAAATTACAAGTAATTAAAATTACAAGTAATTGAAATGGGTAGGTATGAAGAGACTTCCCTCCGCGTTTGGTTTATCAGAGGCTGGCCTATCTTAGGCTACTCGTGTGGCTTTTCGGCATGAGGTTCCCCAGATCATCACAATTTACCTGATGTGAATTTAATCCGATCTTTTAACTGGAGCGAATCTGGGTGGTGACTTTCCTGAGCCTCGTGGAATTAGTCCCCAACGAGTCCAGTAATCAAACACCGACAGGATAGTCTCCTGGTGGAGGGACCACACAATATACATTCACATACAACGCGTCTCACCGTATGGAAATGATGACATGTGCGAATCACTAATAACACAGGCAGATATGGTGTGAAGCACTAAGTGCAGTAAATAAAGCATTAGTACACATTCATTTAAATGAAAATGCAGCATCCACACACAAACGAAATAAAAGTTTTAAAAATATTTAATAGCGGCTTAAGCCCTCTTACTGGGTCCCCAGCAGAGTTGCCACATGTCGACGTCGGGATTTTTATTTGTCCCTTTCTGTTCTTGTCTTTTGGTGTTCTCATGTTAGGTTAGATTTATTTGAAAAAACAAGTTTGAAAAGGCCCGACATGTATATGTCGACGATTTGACTGTAAGAGTCTCAAGTTGGTTATTTTTAAATAGTTGCACCTATATACAAAGGGTTTGACTTTTGTATAAAAGTTCAATTTTAACAAGATATAGCAATGATTTTTTGTAAAATAGGTTTTTCAAACCGTTATGCTCAATAGTAATTGAGGCCTTCGATACTTCCATTTTATTATATGTTCGGCTTGATTGCTTTTATTTTCGAGATGTGAAGCATCTTCGAGAAAATAAGGTACATAGGAGTGCCGAACTCCTTGTGGGCATGAGAGCTATTTAAGTAAATTCAGACACTGTGAAAAATTTACAAGCTGGTTGCAGCTGAAAATGTCCATCACGGGAACCGAATCTAGATTCAGAAACTGAATTTGTGATCACATGATTCCTAGGCTCACATGATAAAATAATATGTACAAAAGCTAGAAAACTGACTAGATTTGAGTAAATCTAAGCATTCCAGCATCAATGGTTCTAGTTTAGTCACCATGAACCGGTCAAAGTGAGAAATAGCCAAATTTAGGCAAATCTAGCCCGCAGGCTAATAAAAGCTAGAAAAAGAACTAGATTTGAGTAAATCTAAACCATTCCAGCTTCAACGATTCGGTTTAGTCACCATGAATCGATTAAAACGAGAAGTAGTCAGATTTAAGCAAATCTAGCCCGCAGGCTGAATAACAATTATATATATAAAAGTTGTAAATATATATATATATATATATGTGTGTGTGTGTGTGTGTGTGTGTGTGTGTGTGTAAAAAGTTATAAATGCACCAGATGTTATATCAAGGCTCCATCGAATAGAATAAGTATATATATATATATATATATATATATATATAAGTAGTACCCGCACCGGATGTATATCCAGGCTCAATCAAATAGAGTTTGATGCAATGAAATATATATAAGTATTTATATATACAAAAGCAGTAAACTCTCTGAATATTATATTTGGGCTCAATCGAAGCATAATTCGATAATATATATATATATATATATATATATATATATATATATATAAAGAGATAAAAAGCTTAAAAATCTGAAATATCTTACAGTGGGCTTCCAAGAAGACTTGAGATAGCTTTTGACGCCTAAAAACTTGGTTTCCACCGGTTAAATTTTAGTATGTAGCAAAACACGAGCTTACAAGTGTTTAGAAAGAAGAATAACTCAGTTTAGAGCACTCTAAAAGTGTTTACAAACTGAAATGGACAGAATTTTCTTTTCTTTTTTTATTTTTTCTTTTTTCAAATGACCAACCAAAGGCCTTTATTTGTAGACCAGATGGTCGCGAGTCTACCTGCAGCTGCCTAGGTTGCCCCGGGCCATGCGGGTCCCGTCATCTCGAAGTACGTACACTCGTGCAACGCACTGTCCGCTCGATCCTTCATAGCTTTCAATCCAAGCATCCGATGGAGGCGTGCTATACCTTTTCAGAATGTTGTTGTCGAGAGCTACACAATGACATGGGATAAGAGGTTGTACGAAGCTGGGAAGATTGGTCCATGACAAGATCTTCAAGTGTTCAAATTTTATCTAGTGTGCTGTCTTGTGTAGTAGTCACTCGAGATTTGAGTTATGGTTCTTGTGGGACACTTCTGTTTGAAATGTGGGTTGAAATGATGTTGAGAAGACGTGAATGTATTAAGATGGCAAAATAATTATTTTTCCCCTCACCGGGGTTTTCTCCGGCTTTGCGCAGATATAGCAGTCGTTGCTCAAGGTTATCTCTTAGATTGGGTTGCTGTGAGTGCTAAATGTTCTCAGGGTTATCTCTGAGGTGTGCTTGACCTCCTGGGGTTATCTCAGGGGTTGGAACTGAGTGCCTCGGGGTTGTCTCCGAGGTTGGAACTCACTATCCCAGGGTTGTCTCCGAACTAGAACTGCTTCCCTCGGGGTTATCTCCGAGGTTGGAACTGAGTATCCTAGGGTTATCTCCGGGATTGAAACTAAATATCTCCGGGTTATCTCCGAGATTATATACTGTATCTCCTGGGGTTGTCTCCGGGGTTGAGCTGACTTGACTTCCAGGGTTATCTTTGGAAGACGATTTTACCCTCCTGTAAGGTTAGTAACAGGAATGCAAAATTTTGAGTGTTTACAATATTATCATCAAATCTTTTGACAGAATGTCATGTCGACATACCGATCTCTCAGAAAAACTTAGGTTACTCAAACCTTAACCCTTAGGTTTCGTCGGGTGAATAGTGCCTATTTTGTCTTTTTCCTCAAAAATATTTTTATTCCCGAAAATATTTTATTTTTGTCTTGAAAATTTTTACTCGTTTATTCTAACTCGTGGACAAAATCCTCCCATTTTATAATCATCCTAGGTCCTAGAACGATTAATAAATACATAGCACAAAATTTTATTAATAAAATTTATTTTATTAAAAACTAATTCTTGAAACTTAAATTCTGGAATCTGATTTTCTAGGTTGTCATGTGGACTTTCATTAATCTTATTACCATTCATTATAGCTTTTTTGATAATTTTATATCTTAGTAATTACCTTTGTTAACATCTAAGTCATACAACCAATGTATGCTTAGAACGTTCGCCCTACGCGAATACGATTCACGAGCATTGTTTACGTATTCTGCGTTCACATTGTTCGTCATTTAAACCTTAATTCTACTTTTACTTAAGGTTTTAATCACTCTCATTCTTGATCGATTACATAAACATGATTTTCATCGTCCTCTCATGATGTCTAAGCCATACTGTTCGTTGCATGCTAAAATCGATTGTTTATCACAACTATGTTTCGTTCATGTTGATTAAAATCTATATACGCAATACACACAAGTATACGTGGTCAACAAGTAATAAAGTGATGAGTAGAGTATCGTTCCCACTGAGATCAACTAGCAATAATCTTAACTTACAATTACCAATTTTTTATTAATCCTAATTTTATTAAACTATTCAACTCAATGATTATAATTAAAAATTCTAAATTAAAGAATAATTGAACTACCACAAAACAATCACAAATATCAAAATCTAGAATTTCAAACAATTAATGGAGAATTAGACTTATGATTTCACTTTAAGCTTCACTCTGATTTTAACACCTTTATTCAAATTCAAATCACTATTCCAGTTTATTAATCAAGAACACGAACGTATTATTAACCACCTCTCGATGCACTAATACCGTATTCACTTAAATCCACAATTAAGATAGAAATAAGTTAAACACCTTAATTAACTAACTCACTATATCTCTATGTGAATTACAATTAAAGAAGGTTTAAGAATAAGTTCTCTATCTGATTACATGCGATGTCAAACGTATATCTACCTTAACATTCATCAAGATTCTGCTACTCACAAAATTTATGAACACATGCTATATTAATTAAGTCTAGATTTGAATATCCTCTCTCGATTCCATACAAATCCACAAAGAATTTTTGATCAGGAAATTCATAAATTCAAGCTCAAATCAATATAGATAAACTGAAAATAAATTATTGAAATGGAAATACAAGTTACAAAATCATCGATTCACTCAAAGATCCATCATAAGCCTAAAAAATGAATTAGTTCCTTATAAACGAAATAAACACTGAATAAATCATAGAAAACATTCTTTAAATTAAAAATAATAGCCTAAGTAGAAGAATATTGAAAAACACCCTTCACGTAGCCTAAAATTGCAATCATCTCAAAAATCTCCACAAAATACTCCTCTTATGCTTGCTGAGAAAAACTGAGATTAATCTTCATAATATGTCTTGTGTGTTGTTGAATTCGTTGTTAATTAAGTAGTAGATGTCCAACACACAAGGCCCAACCGAAATTCCATCTCTCTAGAGTTCCATAGCGATGTAATAAGCTAGAATCCATGCTCAGGAAGAGTTTCAAGCTTAACAAAAGACTGCAAAATTCGACACCCCCGCCTTGGGGTTCATGAAATAAAAACAAGCCCGCCTACGACCGGCTACCTTCTAACTAACTTATTGATGAAGACCCCCCTTGCGGGTATATAAGATAAAAGCCCCCTTTAACGGACCTCTATTCTATTAATCGATTTGTTTGCACTTCATGATTTCTTCCAAACTTGCACCAATTGACTCCATATCATACCGAATAACTCCAAATACACATTAAATGCCATAACAACCATCCTACATATAAAATAACATAAAACAAGTGAAAACGAACATGAACACAAGAAATGAGCAACAAATGAGCATGAAATGGACATTGATTCGCGTATATAAAATCCACTTATCAAAATCCCCCAAACTTAAATCGTGTTAGTCCTCGAGCACAAAACAACTACATGCTATGCAATGAGATGAAATGAATATAATCTAGTTTATATGCTTTCGAATCCATCAGTATCGCAGAATCAAGATTATCTTAACGGCCTTAGCGAAAACAAACAACTATACAATATCAATCACCAAAACCAATCTACAATTCCAACTTAATCCTCAAATCTTAAGCTATCATTACTGGTAAAGTGTGTGTGTGTGTGTGTGATCAACATCCATGATAACTGCTACGGATTCAAATTCAATACATAACCAATTTCTTAGAAGGAATCATACAATGCAAACTTAAAAATTTCAAAAATAGATGGCTTCAACTAAAACTAAACAATCACTAATCTCAGGGGTTCAAACAGGGTACTTATACTTTATTAATATATATATATATATATATTTTCTTTTACTTACGTACGGGGGCTTTTTGCTCTTTTTCCATTTTATTCATTTTTTTTATAATATATACATAATGATCGTGCAATGTCTCATCCCATTAGGCTGACAGTGCTACCCCTTAGCGAGCTTTCAACCAACGACTCCCACACCATAAAATACCTAAGGGCGCTAGGTGTAAAGACAATCCCCTCGGGCGTACTTGCTCAAGTAACAAAGGCCCCGAAATAAGACTAGTCACGATATATATACTTTTTGTTTTTTTTAGATTAAGCTTATATACCCCACATATCATCCCCCAAACTTAGGTTCTTGCCTAATTTTTGCCTTTACTGTCTATCCTTGTCATTTTCTCATTTACTCTAGCATTATCCTTTAGAGACTATTTATGTATCAATTTGAACTGACCAGTCAACAAAGATGTTATTAATCGTGCTAACCTTTTCTATACCAGTTTCAAACGAGCTAAAGATTTGATTTATAACAAAAATTGCATCAAAGTTCTAGTACTCAATGCTGTATTGGTTGACTTATTATCAATCTCATCATTGACCCACAAATAATATGAACTACAACATTGTTGGACTTATGCAAACACAATATTTCACTAACTAATAATTTTATTTTATTTTATATATATATATAACAAAATGCACTATTTACAAAACTAATTACTATGCAATGACAACAATAACCTAAACTACTATGTATGCCCTAAGCTATAATGCAATATCGAACTTAATATGCAATACTGAAATTAAAATGACAACTTAATATGCAATACTTAAATTAAAATGACAAAATGCAAACCTATAAGTACTACATATGCATGCAAACATGTATGTAAATCCCCTAAACTTAAGTAATACAATGTCCTAATTGGATGAATAATCAAAACTAAGTACGTGAGGACTTCCCTGCTATCGCTTAAGTCTAAGGAGGTGGTTGTTGCTCTTCTTCATCAGAATCAGTTGGTGGAAATCTCGGTATTGGTCCGGGCTGCTGATATGGAAATTGAGCCGTCGGGTTGAAGCTTTGAAGGGTTCTGTTGAGTGAGGCAAAAGATGTGTTCATAGCATCAAACATGTGATCTTGCCTCATTGCCAATCGCCACATTTCCCGACGTGCTGCTTTGTTGTGCGCATTCATTTGATTTTGGAAATCAAGGAATTGAGGATTGGATATTGCCTCGGTCTGTGGTACCTATTCGGCCCCTTGATCTCCCATAGCTTCATTATCATCCTCCAATGCCTCTGCAGCATCAACTTCATCTTCCGAAGCCGACGGAAAAATAAAGCCCAGACCACGCAGATGTGACTCGCCTCCTGCCCATACAGAATACCGCGTTATCATTCTAGAATCAAGCAACGTGAGCAGCATTTGTGTGGGCTCATCGTCGGAGCATCTCACCCGTGCATTGCGACATAACCCACATATGAGTGATGGGTGTGGAAAGCCGCCCAAAAAATTCCCACGTAAACACCGGCGGATGGAGAAACAGATAATGGCCCCGACGTCGATATTGAAATCTTGCACAATTGTGTACAATAGTAATGCCTTCTCTTTGTTCACGTCCGAAGTGTGTTGGGACGGAAGCAATTTAGCGCATAAGAATGCGTACCATATTTTTCCATACCGGCTAAGGTTCTTGCTATGGAACACTGTGCCTCCCTTCCGACCTTTCATCCAAGATGTTCCCGGCTTTGTCATCTCCGTGATTATTGCATCATAGTCCGGATCAGAATTTCGTAGGTGAGCATAATGGCAGTGGCGAGGTACCCACAGTTGATAGTAGGTGTTGATTGCATCGGCACGGAACAGAACCAACCGACCTCACACAAACGTGTGGAATGGTTCTTTGTCCTCAGCGTTTGCATAGAATTCCTTGACAATGTTGACCACAGCAGGTTCCGGCTCTTCTATGAATTTTGTCCACCCCTGTTGATAAATTTGAGGCATCATCTCCCCGTCGTTAGGATCTGGTGCCAACCCCCGCTCCGGTGTAAGGGCTTTGGTGAGCATGTAATCATACCGGTCGGCGGCGGCGGCACTCGCGAATTTTCGGCGATCAAAAGTTTGGGTTGGTTGAGATGGCCTTGAACTCTCTCCCCTTTGGCGTTTCAATGTTGAATGTGAAGCCATGATCTCTCTCTATTGCTTAACTTTCCTTAGCTCTCCCCAAACTTAGTTGAAACACAGTGACAAACACTTGGTGTGCACAAATGGTTATCCCCCACACTTGTGAAATTGGCCCTCCAATATGGTGAATGAAGCTTAGTAATTTGAGAATAATGATATGCTTGCCTCTCAAATGGTCACGACTATCCTCTATGAAGGTCCTAATTCAAAATTTGATGAGTGTAGTTGAAGAGTGGTGTGTGGAATATGGGATGAGATGTGGTAATATATAGAGGTTGTGTGAGGGTGTTTATTAGTGGATTAAAGAGGTGGGTAGATGTAGTGGAGCATTGGAGATCGTGGGTGTAGTGGGTGGTGGGTGGTGGTTATGAGGATTCTTAATTGAAGGGGAAGTTATGGGAGTTTTGGAGTCTAGCATATGTAACTGTCGAAAAATTCAGTTAAAATCCCGGATCCCCCCCATGGGAGGCACATTACATTGAAAAGCCCGCCCCAGTGATGGCTACTCTTATCTCGACTTTGGGGATCCACTTCCGGGGGGTCAGTAGTCTTAGAGGGCACTTCTATGTGAGCATGCTTACTCTAAAAAAAAATCTGGGATACCCTCACTTGGCGAAGTTGTAGTCAAGAAGAGAGAGGCCCACCCCTGAGCAGTATGGTTACTGCCAAGCTCTCCTGTTTTATCACTTTGCTTCATTGTAACTCACTTAATGATCCATTTTCCATCCTACAAGATATAACACATGAGAATTAGTGAATTAGTGATGACATGATGTATTATGGAAAGATTAACGTGACTTTTATTGTATGCTACTACCTAGTAATTGAATAAAAACTATATTTTAACAAATATGAATGACAAATACGAGAAATAAACTAAAGATTGGGTTGCCTCCGAATTAGCGCTTGATTTTAAGTCGTTTAGTCTGACTACTTCCTGTTCAGTTTGTGTCGGCCAATGTGATGGCGATCACATCGGTGTTAGCTTCTGTACTCTAATAATGCTTTAGACGATGTCTGTTGACTTGGAACGTATCTAATGGATTGCGACTGTAGAGTTCAACTGCGCCATGAGAGAATACCCGCTTGATAGTGAATGGTCCCGACCATCTCGACTTAAGCTTTCCTGGGAACAATCGCAGCCGTGAGTTGAACAAAAGGACTGATTGCCCTGGCTCGAATGTTCGACGCATAATTTTCTGGTCGTGCCATCTTTTTACTTTTTCTTTGTATATTTTGGAGTTCACATAGGCATGAAGGCGAAATTCGTCAAGTTCATTTAGTTGAAGTAATCTCTTCTCCCCTACAGCTGCTTGATCAAAATTGAGTTTTTGAACAGCCCAATAAGCCTTATGCTGTAGCTCGACCGGTAAGTGACATGCCTTCCCGTACAGTAGTTGATATGGTGACATCTCGATTGGTGTCTTGTATGCAGTTCTGTATGCCCATAATGCATCATCCAATCTAGGCGACCAATCTTTCCGACTCAGATTTACTACTTTCTCTAATATCTTCTTAACTTCTTTGTTCGATACCTCAGCCTGTCCACTTGTTTGAGGGTGATAAGTTGTAGCCACCTTGTGGTTGACCCCATACTTGGCCAAAATCGTTGTAAAAGACTTGTTGCAGAAGTGACTACATTCGTCACTGATTATTGCTCTTGGTGTGCCAAACCTGTGACACCTTCAAATTCAGGTACTTAAAACCCGAATGTAGTGCTTC
This sequence comes from Panax quinquefolius, assembly GCA_020205615.1. Classification (NCBI taxonomy): domain Eukaryota; kingdom Viridiplantae; phylum Streptophyta; class Magnoliopsida; order Apiales; family Araliaceae; genus Panax; species Panax quinquefolius. Next base: position 124,313,776 of record CM035155.1, on the reverse strand, counting down.
ACGATACCATTTCTTTAAGCGGAATAATAATAATAATAATGTCATAAATAGCAAACTTAATTTACATATCAAAGTTTCTAAATCCCAGGTACGTGACCTTAAAACATTTCATTACATGATAGATAATAAATAACATCATCTTATTTAAATCTAGCTATTACATAAGATAACACAAACTTATTCTGAAAACTTTCCTTTCCCTTTATTCCTGGCGGAGCCCTTTGGCTGGTCATACTTAACTGAAAACATTTAATTTAAGCAAGGATGAGCATTTGAGTTCCCATCAAGTAATAATAATTATAAATATTAGCTGAAAGGATTAAATGTTTTCTTTGTACTAACCTTCTACAACAAATCAAAAGTTGTGAAGTAATCTGAACCGATAATAATAACATAACAACTCTCTATCAAATTTTTGAAACTACATACTGACTATAAATAGGGTTAAGGTGACATACTATGAACATTGTTCTCAATTTTCAAAAAAGGTTTAACAGAACTTCATCTCTAAACTGTCATAACTTACGGGCACGGGGGGTGATCAGCCCGTTATGCCCTGTATTGATCAATACTACATGCAAGAACGATATTATCATTCACTCTATCCGCCTTGGGTGCATAAAAGTTTTCCCTTGATCGGGATGTTCATACTTAGTCTGGAATCCGAACCAAAACAATTTGATTGGATACAAAAAGGTTTTATCATATTCAACAATATTTCTAAATCTGTGTCTAGCTGGTCAAATAGCTTAGATGGCTTTTTCTTAACGTATACATACTGGGGATCAATAGGTATATATATATATATATATATATATATATATATGTATCAACATGTGATTAAATACAATGATTATCCAAGTGGGAACACTTGTATAATCACATATAGAAATTAACAAACAAAATATATATGTGAATTACAATATATTACCATGTTGATAATCAATGATCGGATATAATATATATAACAATAGGGTTAATAATCTGGTACAATAATATAATTCTAAAACATTCTTACTCATGTGCATTGCATAAAGAAAATGCAAAGGTAGGATACTTGACTGGTCTGCTACTTACACAACTTAGTTCTATCCTTAATTCAACAACCTATTATTTATAAGATTGTTCTATTGATTAGAAAAATATATCATAACACATCATACTATTATTTATAGTTAATACATATCCTAATCACATTGTCACATAGTTATATCAGTCATTAAGACACAAACAAACACTTATACAGTCAAACTGTATAGGTTCGAATCAAATTCGGTAGCATTTTAGTGTACCGACGGCTTTATCGGGTAATTACCTAGTATAAAACTTTAATCTGTAACTCAAATATTATTCAAGATAATTAAATATCAATCATATTATTTATAAATGACTTATAATAATTTATAAATAATTATTATAATTTATCATAATTTTTCAAACTCTGGAATCATTATTAAATGATTTAAATATTAAATAATTCTATTATCATTAATATTTAAATAATATTAAAATATTAATGCAACCCTTAACAAAATATCAAAGTTATTTTATAATAACTCAAATATTTTTAAAGTATTAATTATTACCCTTAAATGATTTTTAAAACATTTAAAATTATTTTAAACAATTACCATTAATATTTAAATATTAAGGTATTATTCACTAAAATATTAAAAGTCATTTATAATAACTTCAAATATTTTTAAACCACTTATATCCTTTTAAATGATTTTTAAATCAATAAAATTATTTTAATCTATTTATTTAATTTTATTATTAAATAAATCTAATATCATTAATATTAAATAATTAATGACATTTATCTTAAAAATACTAGAAGTAATATTTTATAACTTAGAATATCTTTAAAGTCTTTATTTGCATTTAAAATAATTTTTATAATAATAAAATCATTTTTAACTAATTTATTTAATATAATTATTAAATAAATATAATATCATTAATATTAAATAATTAATGAAATTTACATTAAAATAGTGAAAGTTACATTTTATAACTTAAAATATTATTAAATATCTTATTATCATTTAAAATGATTTTTAATATAATAAAATCATTTTTAGTTAATTTATTTAATGCATTTATTAAATAAATTAAATGTTAATAATACTCAAATAATTACTAATATTTATGGAAAATATGTCAAATTATTAAAAGTTAATTTTTATAACGTAAAATAATTTTTAAAAATAATTTTGTAATTTTTAAAATTTATTTACTATTTTTAAATGATTTTTAGAAATTTATTTTATTAAATTTACTAAAACTGTTGCTATAGCCTTTAGCGACAAAATCTGTCGCATTAGGTGTTCTTGAGGCTCAAGAACATTCAAACTCAGTTTCAAGTGACCTACTTTAACCATGAATCATTTACTGTGTATTGTGTTTCTGGGCTAGCTATTGATCAGATCTTGTAGTGTTAGTGTAGGACTACAAGTATCCATCAAGTTCTGGGTCAAATTACAACATACAAGTAAGCTATAAAGACTCAAACTAACTGTCAGACATGTTCTGGGTTTTCTAGGTTACCCGAAACCCGCATACCTCAAGTGGTCTCCTCAGGCTCATTTAATCAAGGGTTCAGCTCTCAATTAATGTGTTCTAATGGGTCTAACCTGTAGTGTACATGGCAAAGTACATATAACATTCCTAACATCAACTAAACTACACCATAATCAGAAGCTAGAACCCGGTCAAACCATGTCAGAATTAACGGTCTTATTTTTTCTGGGTTTTCCAGAAAACTGTGTTCATGATCAAGCAAGCTAGTTTGACCAACCATTACTTTCAGTCAATTGTTCATTTAAGTGATACAAAGGCACAGATCTAAAGTCCACATAACAGGCTATAACATAGATACAAAAACATCATCAACACACATAAAACCTGACAGTTATTAGTCCTTGAAAATCTTTTCAGACGCGATTAAAGGATTTCTGGGTTTTCCAGAATTCATATGGTCATGCCTGGTCAATTGGTTTTGACCAAGAATAACATGAAATTTACATATCCCCTGACCCTGATTCTAGTTCTAGATTAAAGATATCATAACATACTACAAGTTTAAACATTTAAACAGCCAAAACAGTAAACATGATGAGATCTAGAAGGTCTGACATTCATTGTCGAGAACAACATTTTGAAAAATTTTCGATTCTTAAAAAAACTTCAAATTCGTGCACTTAGATGTTATGGATCTAACATGTGCCAACCTAGATCACTTATGGACACTACAAACAACATATTTAAACCTTTAAACATAACATCTAACATGACTTTAAAGATTAAATTTTTAGGGTTAGGTTTATACCTCTTATGAACAAAATCTTGAATCTGACTTCTTCATCTGTTATGGGTGGACTTGGGACTTGATTAGGGACTGGTCTAGCAAGAGAATTTCAGATGTTTGGAGTTGAGAGGGTTTTGGTTGAGTGTTGTAAGTAAAATGAGCTAATTTATGAAACTTCTCTCTCCTTGATCTTATATAATGACATAGATGCAATGCACTTGGATGTGAAAGTGACTGATTTGTATGGTTTATTGGCACATGGCTAGGTTTAGTTGGTTTACCAACTAAAGTTATGGCAACCTATACAAGTTAGCTATTAAATAATACAAGAAGGGCAATTTAGTCATTTGATTTTTACTTTTAGTGGCAAAGTTGTCAATTCATTTCTAACCCTTAGGGTTTGACCCTTAGGGTTTGATCCTTAGGGTTTAACCATAAGGTTTCTTAAACTCATTATCTAGGTTTGTGTATTAAGGGCAAAATAGGAATCTTAGTTTCTAAAAAGATGAATTAGGGTTCCTTAATTAAATTAAGTTTCCTAATCACATAGGACTTATCAATTAGGCTTTATAATGTACTAATCACCATAAGCTCGCTAAATTAATAATTAGGGTATATAACTTAGTAATTAGGGTTTTGATTAAGTAATTAGGGTTTCTAAATATTAATTAGGGTTTACCTAATTAACATTAAACATAATAATGGTCATTAATTACATAACACATAACTTAAGAAACCTTACAGTCATAGTTGACTCTGTACTATAGTTTATCAGTAATGCTAGGATTTGTACTATTTTACTATAATTGTTCCACACATTAACATTACACGCATATCATGCATGTTTATATTAATGAAATATAAATAATATTATATTATTATTCTCATTCCTTATTTAAAATCTAGACTTAGGATTTTGAATTCATATCTGACATATCCTTCATAGATACCATTAATAATTAAGTTAAAATAATTATCTTAACTAATATAATAAATACATATCATAAAACCCATATCATATATACAATAATCATATTTTCATAAATAATAAATATTTTTATTACAACATAATTTTTTTATAAGAATATAATCTATAATGATCAATAGTTCTAAAAAAAAATTAGTTACATCTAATAAATAATTTTATTTATCAGATATATACATATACTTTACCTTGCACATATTCCCACCCTTATATATATAAAAAAAAAATTATTCGAAAAATTTCTTATTGAAAATATTGGGTTATTTTATCCACCCTCCCTTATAAGGATTCCGTCCCCGGAATCACCGCTTTAAAAACCTATAGACACTAGGGAAAATAGCATACGCAGTCATTTCAAGTGGATCTCGATCAGATTTGATCGAACTGATCTTTAACTACTCAACATAAAGCTTGTCTATCTTATTCTACGGAAATTTGATTTCTAACAGAACTCAAATTTCTCCTTCAAAATTTCTTTATAACATAATGTACTTATATTTAAGAAAAATCATATATACGAAAATACAATTCATATGAATAATACCTGAAGTTCCATCCCCGGCTGCTATGGTATCCTGCACCGTCATGTTGAAGACTCTTGCGGTTGATTTCGTCGAAGTTGGTTCTGTTATCGCCATTGTTCCACTGCCTTTTCCCGCATTCACGCTTCCTATATCCATCCTCCTTTTGGACAATCCTTCACCTTATGCTCCGTGGATCCACACAAAAAACACCCATTGCTCATCCTAGGATTGGGGCAGTTAGGAGAGATATGTCCCTCCTGCCCACACTTGTAGCACATAAACTTACCCTTAAGACACTCACCTAAATGACTCTTCCCACAATTCTTACACTGCACAGCCTGCTTCTTCACACCTTCCTGCTTGACTTGGACACTCCCAACATTGCTCCACTTCCTTTTATCACCCCTACTTCCACTACCTACTTCTACCTTCCCAGCTCCATCACCCTTATTTTTTCTCTCCTTATTGTAGAGGCTCATGGCCTCACTTCCTCTTCAGCTATGATAGCCTTTTCTAAGAGTGCAGCAAATGTATTAATCTGCAACACCGCCACCTTATTGTAGAGTCAGGGTTTTAGGCCTAGCTCAAACCTCCTTGCCTTTTTTACTTCCGTATCAACTTGATGCGGAGCGAACCTAGCTAATTCATTGAACTTTGAGCATACTCCGCAACTATCAAGTTTTCCTGCTTCAATTCTAAAAACTTTACCTCTATCCTAGCCTGCCCACTAGCCGAGAAATAGTTCTCGAAGAATAACGTCTTAAACCTAGTCCATGCTATCACTCCTTCTCCTACCCTAGCTTGATTTGCCTCCCACCAGAAATTCGCCTCTCCTTTCATCATATAGGTGACAAAAGCTATTTTTTGCCCCTCTTCTACTCTAGCGACTACAAATGCTTTTTCTATTTTCTTAACCCAAGTTTGGGCTTCTATCGGGTCAGTGGTACCTCTAAATTCTGATGGTCCTACGACCTTAAAATCCTTGAAGTTTGCAAATCGGTTGTCTGGCTGATTTCTCGCCGCTGGCATTCCATTTTGCATGGCTTGAGCTACCATGTTCGCGAAATTCTGCATCAGGTCTTCTTGTTGTCCTCCAGCATTGTTGACAGATTCTTCTACCCTTTGGTTTTGATTTTGATGTCTTGGCGGCATTTTCTGGTTAAATAAAACAAAATCTATATTTATTAACTTACATTCCAAACCTTATCGTATGAGTTTAATATTTCAAACTTATTCCATTAATCAAACATAGATTCATATTCATTCGACTAATTCATATTACATAACATATCACATACTTCTTTAAACATCCGATATCCCTTTGTGATAACAAAATTCAGGATTCGCTGTTACAACTTATACAAAAATGGACTACACAGTCATACTTATCATATATGCCACACCGAACACACTTATTCTTATAGTACTTATACTACTTATTCACTACGCCTTTTCCTGATCCTGGACAACCTTTTGCCCGATGACCTTCTAATCCACAAATAAAACATGCACCTAGCTTAAAGTCGGGACAATGATGAGAGATATGTCCCTCATGTCCGCAAATGTAACATATCTTTTTTCCCTTTCCTGCACACGCCTTCATGTTTCTTGCTACAATTTGTACACTTTTCTATATTACTAGCGTTCTCTTGGTCATTATCAAAATTTCCTAAGTCGCGGTCTTTTATCTTCCTTTTTCCCTTCTTGCTTGGAGCTGCACACGATATGTTGCTTTTGGCTACCATCTGATCAATTTGGATCTTAAGCTTATCTTGTTCTTCCATTGTTTCTAGTAAGGCTTTTCGTAACTGACTATTTAGCAGCTTTTGTATTTCCCACAGCTTTTATAGAGAAGAAACCTTGTTCCTCAGATTCTGCACCTCCGTTGATGCTTGATCAGCTGCAACTTTAGTGTCTGAATCACTATCTGTTAGTTCCAACATTTCTGAGTCCAGTACTATATTTTCCAAAATGATCACCTCATCAAGGTTATCTTCAAAATGAGCCTCTACTTCAACTATTGGCTTTGATATTGGCTCCTTCTTTACGATCTTAGGGCATCTTAATCCTTTTCCTCCTGACATCTACACATAAATTATCCTGATTAGCATATAATATATACACACAACAAGTAAAAGTTTTATATAAGTTATCTTTTATTTTTGTTTGACGATGAATTTATTCGATTCATCTCCTTTTAAACTCTATATGAGTTATTTGTACTTTTAACGTTTTCCACTGCTCTAAGGTTATAGCCTAAGGTCTACTCCCACCTATGGTTTCTAACCCTAAAGCTCTGATACCAACCTGTGACGCCCCCAAATTCAGGTACTTGAAACCCGAATTCAGTGCTTCACGATACCATTTCTTTAAGCGGAATAATAATAGTAATGTCATAAATAGCAAACTTAATTTCCATATCAGCGTTTCTAAATCCCAGGTACGCGACCTTAAAACATTTCATTACATGATAGATAATAAATAACATCATCTTATTTAAATCTAGCAATTACATAAGATAACACAAATATATTATGATAGCTTTCCTTTCCCTTTATTCTTGGCGGAGGCCTCTGGCTGGTCATACTTAACTGAAAACATTTAATTTAAGCAAGGATGAGCATTTGAGTACCCAACAAGTAATAATAATTATAAATATTAGCTGAAAGGATTAAATGTTTTCTTTGTACTACCCTTCTACAACAAATCAAAAGTTGTGAAGTAATCTGAACCGATGATAATAACATAACAACTCTCTATCAAATTTTTGAAACTACGTACTAATTATAAATAGGGTTAAGATGACATACTATGAACATTGTTCTCAATTTTTAAAAAGGTTTAACAGAACTTCATCTGTAAACCGTCATAACTTACGGGCACGGGGGGTGATCAGCCCGTTATGCCCTGTAATGATCAATACTATATGCAACAACGATATTATCGTTCACTCTGTCCGCCTTGGGCGCATAAAAGTTTTCCCTTGATCGGGATGTTCATACTTAGTCTGGAATCCAAACCAAAACTATTTGATTGGATACAAAAAGGTTTTATCATATTCAACAATATTTATAAATTTGTGTCTAGCTGGTCAAATAGGTTAGACGGATTTTTCTTAACGTATACATACTGGGGATCAATATATATATATATATATATATATATATATATATATATATGTGTGTGTGTATCAACATGTGATTAAATACAATGATTATCCAAGTGGGGACACTTGTATAATCACATATAGAAATTAACGAACAAAATATATATTTGAATTACAATATAGTACCATGTTGATAATCAATGATCGGATATAATATATATATAACAATTGGGTTAATAATCTGGTACAATAATATAATTCTTTAACTTTCTTACTCATGTGCATTGCATAAAGAAAATGCAAAGGTAGGATACTTGCATGGTCTGCTGCTTACACAACTTAGTTCTATCCTTAATTCAACAACCTATCATTTATAAGATTGTTATATTGATTAGAAAAATATATCATAACACATTATACTATTATTTATAGTTAATACATACCCTAATCACATTGTCACATAGTTATATCAGTCATTAAGACACAAACAAACACTTATACAGTCAAACTATATAGGTTCGAATCAAATTCGCTAGCATTTTGGTGTCATTAAACGACTTTATCGGCAATTACTTAGTATAAAACTCTAATCAGAACTCAAATATTATTCAAGATAATTAAATATCAATCATATTATTTATAAATGACTTATAATAATTTATAATTAATTATTATAATTTATCATAATTTTTCAAACTCTCAAATTATTATTAAATGATTTAAATATTAAATAATTCCATTATCATTAATATTTAAATAATATTAAAGTATTAATGCAACCCTTACCAAAATATCAAAAGTTATTTTATAATAACTCAAATATTTTTAAAGTATTAATTATTACCCTTAAATGATTTTAAAACATTTAAAATCATTTTTAAACAATCTCCATTAATATTTAAATATTAAGGTATTATTCACTAAAATATTAAAAGTCATTTATAATAACTTAAAATATTTTTAAACCACTTATATCTTTTTTAAATGATTTTAAATCAATAAAATAATTTTTAATCTATTTATTTAATATTATTATTAAATAAATCTAATATCATTAATATTAAATAATTAATGAAATTTATCTTAAAGTACTAAAAGTAATATTTTATAACTTAGAATATCATTAAACTCTTTATTTACATTTAAAATAATTTTTATAATATTAAAATCATTTTAACTAATTTATTTAATATAATTATTAAATAAATCTAATATCATTAATATTAAATAATTAATAAAATTTACATTAAAATATTGAAAGTTACATTTTATAAATTAAAATATTATTAAATACTTTATTATCATTTAAAATGATTTTTAATATAATAAAATCATTTTTAGTTAATTTATTTAATGCATTTATTAAATAAATTAAATGTTAATAATATTCAAATAATTACTAATATTTATGGAAAATATGTCAAATTATTAAAAGTTCATTTTTATAACGTAAAATAATTTTTAAAACTGATTTTGTAATTTTTAAATTTTATTTACTATTTTTAAATGATTTTTAGAAATTTATTTTATTAAATTTACTAAAAGCTGTCAAGATAGCCTTTAGCGACAAAAATCATGTCATTTTAAGTGTTCTTGAGGCTCAAGAACATTCAAACTCAGTTTCAAGTGACCTACTTTGACCATGAATCATTTACTGTGTATTGTGTTTCTGGGCTAGCTATTGATCAGATCTTGTAGTGTTAGTGTAGCACTACAAGTATCCATCAAGTTCTAGGTCAAATTACAACATACAAGTAAGCTATAAAGACTCAAACTAACTTTCAGACATGTTCTGGGTTTTCTGGGTTACCCAGAAACCCAGACAGTCTCAAGTGGTCTCCTTGTGGCTCATTTAATCAAGGGTTCTGGCTACTGTTAATGTGTTCTAATGGGTCTAACCTGTAGTATACATGGCAAAGTACATATAATACTTGTGACTCCCCCAAAATAGGTATACATCACCTATTCTGAGTCGCCAAATTCATGGTACAGAATACAAATACAATCTTTAATATACAACAAGAAAGTTGTGAAATTTAATACAAATATTGTCTTCTAGACAATATCCACTCTCAGAATAAGTCCTCATTACATTTATTGTCACACTATTTAACAAAATAGTGAGGACTACTAATACTATCATCTGGACCGTCACTCCATTCCCCGACTAGTCCCGACTACGTTCTCATTTCCTGAAGAGAACAAAGAAAAGAAAGGGTGAGCTCAACTAGCCCAAGAAGAAATATTATGACTAAGATAATGCGAATAAATTATCATTAGTCTTCAACAATGTTAAACTGATAAAATACAATAGACATCAAGTTTAACTGCAGCGGAACATACAATCCATTAAAAGAGTCAAGTAGAGAATAAAATCTACTATCTTTTATTGTTTACAAGTTTTTTTCATCACTTTTATCGCTGGGACTCAGCTTAATAAATAATCCACATCATCCCTGCACTACGGCCAAGGATATTCATTAGTATCACAACCACAAATTATCCATGCACTACGAGCCAAGGATATTCGTGTATTCATCAATAGTCATGATCATGTCAACAACTCGTCCATCAATGCACTACGGACCAATGAGGACTTTTACCACATCATTTGTAACATTACTACCGTGATTATACCGAATAATCCCCTCAGTCATAATCATACCAAAGTCATCTATGCACTCTGAGGCCCACATATGACTTTTTTAATAAAATATAAACATGAGGATGAAGACAATGATATAAGAATTTAATAAAACAAGTTCAAGAATTAATTTATCCAGAACTAATAACGCCTAAATTGTCAACATGATACTTCTTTGTAGAGTAAAATTCAAGAATGCTCGTAAGAATATTTCCATGAAAAGATTCGGATGAAGCGCAAATATCAAGGATATTCCACTAATTTCATGGAGTATAGAAGTCAAAACTTTAACCAACTAAGTATAATAAAGAATGGAATAACAAATGAAATCACCATGCATGCAAGATTGCAGCATGCAAGCGGTTATTCCAACGAATAATAAATAATCTAACGGGTCGAGGCGTAATACACACCGGCATGATATTCCAATAGAATAATAAAGAATGGAATAACAACGTAAATCACCATGCATGCGGTACTTTGCATAGACAAAGTTATTCCAATGTAATAATAAATAACAAAATCGAATCCCAAAGATAAAACGCATGCATAAGATATTCCAATGAATAATAAAGATTTTACCGGTCCCAAGCAGAAAACGCATGCATGTGATATTCCAATGAGAATAATAAAGATTTAAACCAGTCCGGCATAAAACGCTTGATGCATGATGTTTCAACGAGAATAATAAAAGTCGGAACCGAAGTCCGTAAAAACGCATGCATGACAGGATGTTCCAATAGAATAATAAAGAATCGAATAACAAATGTAAATCACTAAGTATAGGGTGAGATCATGTATACAAAGTTATTCCAATGTAATAATAAAGAATGGAATAATGTAAGTTCTCTTTATGAATATGAAAAAAAATACCCCTTAACTTATAAAGAAGAGTACTCCAACGGTAGGGCGGGGATATACTTGAAGAAACATGCACTACGCTCAAAGCTTTCTTAAACGCTAAAGAAATACGCTCAAGATTATAGAAGAATAATTCTCTCTCGCTTTCTCTAGAGTTTCAAAGGAATTAAGTAAGAAATAATGAAGGAATGAGCTTCTATTTATAGAAGAATGGTGAATAATAACCAATCCATGAATGGTCCAGATCGATTTACTTTAAACAGACGATCCAGTTGGTTTACAATAAAATATAATATATTATATTTATAATCTAATAAACCTAAATAACTTTTAAAAAGATTTTACTATGCAAACACTATGTAGGCACTATGCAAACACTATGCATAATAAAATATAATATAATCTAATTATTGTCTAATAAAATGTATAACTTTATAAAAGTATTACATTTTATATAAAAAGATTTTACTATTAGCCTAATAAAACGAATAACTTTATAAAAGTATTCTGTTTTATATAAAAAGCTTTTCTGTTTTATTACATTAATAATACTAATAAAAAAAAACTTCATCATCATTATTATTATTCACACTATTAATCGACCAGGTCGTTCCTAGGAAAGAGGGGGCTTTCCAATAAGGATTTCTCCCTATTGACGCGCAATTAGGTGACCAAACCGACAATAATTCTGTTGTGGGGTCCACCAATGATTGGGTTGTCATACGAATATTCCCTGCTAAAACGAATATTCCCCAACCAATCGAATATTATATAACAACTTGCATACTTTGCAAAATTTATAAATATTACCCACAACTATAACATTATATCAAATTTATTCCATAATATTCAAAAATGATATTTATAGAAAATACATTTTTATTCACAAAAGTTGGGGTCTTACAACACTCCTAACATCAGCTAAACTACACCATAATCAGAAGCTAGAACCAGGTCCAACCATGTCAGAATTAACGGTCTTAAGTTTTCTGGGTTTTCCAGAAAATCGTGTTCATGATCAAGCAAGCTAGTTTGACCAACCATTACTTTCAGACAATTGTTCATTTGAGTGATATAAAGGCACAGATCTAAAGTCCACAAAATAGGCTATAACATAGATACAAAAACATCATCAACACACATAAAACCTGACAGTTATTAGTCCTTTAAAATCTTGTCAGACGCGATTAAAGGATATCTGGGTTTTCCAGAATTCATCTGGTTATGCCCGATCAACGGGTTTTGACCAAGAATAACATGAAATTTACATATCCCCTGACCCTGATTCTAGTTCTAGATTAAAGATATCATAACATACTACAAGTTTAAACATTTAAACAGCCAAAACAGTAAACATGATGAGATCTAGAAGGTCTGACATTCATTGTCAGACAACATTTTGAAAATTTTCCAGATTCTTAAAAACTTCAAATTCGTGCACTTAGATGTTATGGATCTAACATGTGCCAACCCAGATCACTTATGGACACTACAAACAACATATTTAAACCTTTAAACATAACATCTAACATGACTTTAAAGATTAAATTTCTAGGGTTAGGTTTGTACCTCTTATGAACAAAATCTTGAATCTGACTTCTTGATCTGTTATGGGTGGACTTGGGACTTGATTAGGGACAGGTCTAGCAAGAGAATTTCGGATGTTTGCAGTTGAGAGGGTTTTGGTTGAGTGTTGTAAGTAAAATGAGCTAATTTATGAAACTTCTCTCTCCTTGATCTTATATAATGACATAGATGCAATGCACTTGGATGTGAAAGTGGCTGATTTGTATGGTTTTTAGGCACATAGGTTGAGTTGGTTTACCAACTAAAGTTATGGCAACCTATACAAGTTAGCTATTAAATAATACAAGAAGGGATATTTGGTCATTTGGTTTTTACTTTTAGTGGCAAAGTTGTCAATTCATTTCTAACCCTTAGGGTTTGATCCTTATGGTTTAACCCTAAGGTTTCTTAAACTCATTATCTAGGTTTGTGTATTAAGGACAAAATAGGAATCTTAGTTTCTAAAAAGGTGAATTAGGGTTCCTTAATTAAATTAAGTTTCCTAATCACATAGGACTTATAAATTAGGCTTTATAATGTACTAATCACCATAAGCCCGCTAAATTAATAATTAGGGTTTTGATTAAGTAATTAGGGTTTCTAAATATTAATTAGGGTTTACCTAATTAACATTAAACATAATAATGGTCATTAATTACGTAACACATAACTTAACAAACCTTACATGTTAGGTTTGTAATATTCATGAACGCAATCAAATTGCACAAAATTAGCGGAAACGTGTAAAATCAGAGTTTTAAAATTTTTACAAACCATAAACCCAGATCACCCTTTATGCATAATTATTAATTAAACGAAAAAGAAAGAACAAGAATCACACCCTTGAAGATCCGAGCTTCCTCAGGTACAAGTTCACCTCCAATCCTTTTCGCGTTCAACTTGAATCCACCGGGTTTGGATCCTTTCTTTGATCAACGTTAGCCACCCAAGTGTTTGGCCTCTAGAGGTGATCCACCAAGGAAGAAGAAGAATTCAAGAAGATGGGTATTTGGCAAAACTCTAATTTTTCTATCTCTATAGAAAAGGCATACTCTCCCAACTATTGGAAATCACGTATTCACGTGTTGTGAAAGTGTTAATAACCACACCCATAATAAGACTCCTCTTATTTATAGATGTTGGCAACCCTCCTTAACAATTAAGGATATGGGTTTTATTTTAATTAATTAAATTCTTTTAATTAATTAAGCTCCCTAATCTTATTAGGGATAATTAATTAAACTCTTTTAATTAATTTGCCTCCTAATCCTATTAGGATATTTGAGAGTACTTTTATTAATTAATTCTCAATCTCCTTTAGGAATTAAATAATAATAATAATAATAATAATAATAATAATAATAATAATAATAATAAGACACCTCTTATTAATTTATATTTAATATTTCCAAAATATTAAATAATAAATATTAAGCTATTTAATTTATTCTATCACCATAGATTAAATTAAATATACTTAACTTATTATTACGATTATGCCATTAACTTCTTAAATAATTATTCTTCCTTTTATGGTGTGACCCTTTAGGTTCTCCATATTAAACCTAGGTTGTGAATAAATCAATTAGAACAATTCTAATCTTATTTAAATAAATAAATTAAACTAATAATTTATTTAAATAAATAATATTTATTCTACAATAGGATAAGCCTCCCCTAGCGATCAACGACTTTCCGGATAATATAGATTTCAACATTAATCATAAAAGAACCTTTGAGTAAATAGTTACCGTGCATAATTCAATCCTTACACCATACTGATGTCCCAATTAAATATAAGACATGGAAGTATCATCAAGTCTTATTTATTTAATTATATGTATTTCATCCTTAAATGCACAACCCCAAATAATGCAAATTAGAAACTCCTTTCTAATTTCATTCTACCTTAACCAAGGACTACTTTGGTTGTCATTTATCGAATCACATAGGATATTTCTCTTTTACTAGAAGTGATAGATTCTTTATTGATCATACATTATCTCCATGTACAACTTATTATACCCAAGCATACCCTTTGATATACCCTAAGGGTCTTAAGGAATAGGTCAAAGTATAACTCATCATACACAAGATATTATGATGATCTCAAGTCCAAGGATCACTTGTACTACTATCACTACAGGAATTCCTATTGACATGCAAGTAAAACTCCATTAGGTATTCCTTAGCGAGCCACGTTCAATGAACTTATTCTCTAATAAGCACCTACATACTTTCTTTAGTGTCTCCACACAAATGATCATGAGATCAATCATCCTCATCCAATGAGCAAGCAACGTATGTACCAATCTATCCGGATTTACTAATCCCCAATTTAGTAATCCAACGATTGGAAACTATTTTAGTTTTAAGCTTTCTAAGAATTTAGATCTCATTAGAATGATCATCATCATTATTCTAAAAGCATTGCTTAAAACTATGGGTTTATCACATATTATAAAACAGCATCATGTAGATAATTAAAAGCCTTTAATTACTTATTATTAATAAATGAATAAGATTGTTACAAAGTATATGCTTTATCATCAAACATGATTGGCTTGTATGCATACTACTTTCAATCTCCCACTTGCACTAAAGCCAATCGTCATGGTATCTCATACTCTTCTTCTCTAAGTGACGATTATCCTGCTATTGGATAAGCTTTAGTAAATGGATATGTAATGTTATTCTTGAGAGTTCACTATCTCTATAGTGATTTCTCATCTTTCAATGATTCTTATAATCAAATGAAAGTGCCACAACACATGTTTAGATCCAAGATGAGACTTAGGAACTATTCCTAGTTCTGTAATAAACTTATCATCCAAACAATCAACTTGCGGCTTCATTTACGCCTATATACTTTGTCTTTATCACTAAACCAAAGAACTCTTTGCTGTTTGGAACCTTTCCAATTCAACGCACTTGATCAAGGTAACGCTTTACCTTAAAGTGGATTTTCATCGTCTTGAGTCTCAGTCTGCGAAAAAACTTGTGTCATTAAGCCCTCTAGTTTTAATTCACCCACCATGTATGATCACATCCTTAGTGCTGGTTAAGTACTTTAAGATGTTTTTCACTGTCTCACAGTGAACTTCTCGAAAATATGACTGATCAACATTAGGTCTTGTACATTTCATTGCATACATGATAGTTACGCATGCGATCTCTCTTTTTGGAGTCTATGGGGACTATTAAGAGAGATACACTCCATGGCTCATCAACATGAGACATCCCATGGAGTTTGCCATGCTAAACGACTTTAGCATCAAATGAATATACGTTCCTTGGGTTAAGCCGATCATCCTTTTAAATCTATCTATATAGATTTGCATCCCCAATTACGATACTCTCCCCAAATCATTCATGGAGGAATGTTTAGACAATTTTATCTTTACTGATTGTAGCATTGGTATGTCATTCCTTATCCATAATATATCAATATATAATACTAGAATGTCACCACGCTCCCACTGACCTTTTTGTACACACTAGGTTCATTCTTTTTTTTGATAAAATTAAACTCTTTTGATTGTCTCATCAAAATGAATGTTCCATATTTGAGAAGCTTGCTTAAATCAATTTCTCTGAGTGTCTACAACTCTTACCTCATCGTATGTAACTGGATCATCATCTTCTATGATGTGTACCTCATCATCATCATCTATGATGAATCCATACCTCCTAGGTACCTTCGGTACTATTCCAGATTTACAATTCGGTTGTGGTACAATAGGTCTATCTGCAGGTTCCTCTTATTTGACTTATAGTGTTTTGTGGTTCTTGAACTCTTCAAGATCTATTATCCTCCCACTAGACCCTTTAATGATAAACACCTTTATCTTAGAAGGCAGGGTGTTTTGCAACAAACACCTTTTGCTAAGTAGGATTATAGAACATATACCCTAAACTTACTTTAGGATGTCCCACAATTCTGTACTTGTCAAATTTTGTCCCAAACTTATCCTTTTGAAACCTTTTCACATAAGTTGGACAACCCCTTATCTTAACATACTTAAGATTAGGAATCCTCCCTGTCCATAACTTTTATGGAGTCTTGGGGCCGGATTTTGAGGTTACCTTTTAAGTAGATATGCAACCATTTCTAGGACATGATCCTGAGGGATCTTTGGAATGTCGGTAAAATCATTATGGACCACACCATGTCCAACAAGGTATGATTTTTCCTTTCAGATACATCAATCAATTATTGCGTATCAGGAGGCGTCCATTGTGAGAAAACCATTTGAGATGATTTAAAACCTCATTACACAAGTATTCCTTTCTTGATCCGATCAAAGAATCCCAATACTTTGCCATGTTGTTTCACTTTTGAATTCTTTGAACCTTTCAAATAATTCACACTTGTATTTCAGCAAATACATACATTCAACTCTTTGAATGATCATCTCCTTTTTCTTATACAAGTTTATTCAATTTGTAAAATAATTTTTCACGTAAGTCAAGTATTCAAAATCTATTAAGTAATATTCCAGTTCTATACAAAACATTATTATTATAAATAGAACAACAATTGTTCTTAATTATAATACCAAAAATTTTATTGTCCAACAATAAATGAAAATAATATTTCTAACAAGAACTGGAATACAATAACAACTTATTGACTTAATAGGTTTGCCCGTAGGCATTGCTAAACTATAAGTTTCTATGGCTAATGCAACAACATTTGCTTCATTTCCCACACATAGGATTACTTATCTTTGTTTAGTTTTCTACTTCTGCTTGGTCCCTTCATAAATCTATATTTATGATAACCAAATTCGGTATCCAATACCCAAGTAGAATCTTGACTTAAAGAAAAATTTATTTTAAATCATGAATAAATTTGTATTTGTAACCGAAACTTCACTAAGCTTCTTTGGTTAGCCTCTGCAAGGTGCTTCTCGCAGTTTCTTTCCAGTGTCCAGGCTTATTGCAGTGGAAGCAAACTCCTTTGCTATCTGTATCAATTTTGTTCTTATTATCCTTTGTTTTTGACTTTTTATTTACCTTCTTTGAATCGTTCTTCTTTTCGTAAGATCCTTTGGCATCTACCAAGAAGACACATGGTCTTTCTTGGTTGAAAGTGACTCTCAACTTTTTCAACATCTTAAGCAAATCAAATGAGGTGATATCTAGCTTGTTCATATGAAAAATTCACAACAATTGTTAAAGGAGTCCGGGAGTGAGTGCAAGATCAAATCTTGGCTCAACTCTCCATCCATGACAAAACTCGTTGTCCTAATTGATCAATCAAATTGATTATGTAAAGGACTTTTATCTGTACTGTAGTGTCATTGGTCATTCTAGATCGGAAGAGCTCCTTAGATATCTGATATCTATCAGTCCTACTTTCCTCACCATCAACTACTTGATGTGCAGGAATATAGTAGGAGCATCCATAGTTTCATGTTGACGCTGAAGCTCGTTACTCATGGATGCAAGTATGATGCATTGAGCCAACTATGCATCATCTTGTCACTTTCTAAAAGTAGCAATTTCTTCCTCAGAGTCATTGTCTGCAACCATTGCAGGGATAGGCATATTAAGGACATAAGATAACTTTTTCAAATTATGAGAACTATTCTCAAATTCCTTAACCAATCCATTTAATTTGGTCCGGTTAAATAGCATCTAATATGCTTCGCAGTGATAGTAATTTAGACATTGTAAAATTCTGTAAATGAATTTATTCTTAACAACAATTAGCATACATTCTTTTATTAATTACCAAAATAATTTAGGTCTTGTTTTAAATTGGTATCTCCTACTATTTTCTTCAAACTAAATTACCCTCAATATATAGTTCGGCAATATCTAATTAAAGATATGCTAGTGAGAATAAGGATCCCATTTCAAATGTATATAGCCTTGTGGTGACACAACAAACTATATATAAATAAATAGGTAAACAACTCTTGTCAATTACATCAACTATGCAACTCCTTGTATTTTGCCTCTAAGATTATTTTGATCAAGTAATGGCACATCCGAATCAAAATTATCCAAGTTAAGTCTAACCTAGCACTCCATATATTCAAAAAATAAAAATATCATCCTTGTGGTGACACAACAAAACAATATTGTTCAATTTTCTTTATAAGCATCAAATGTGATAAATTAACATCTTAAATACTTAATACTTGCCTTGTGGTGACACAAAAAGCTCATATTAAATATTTAATACTCTATTAATTTTATCATGCTAGAAGGCGACGTTCGATATTCCAAATATCTTTGAACGCTTAGGACTTAATATAAATAATTTGAGGGGTTTGCTATTAAAATGTCTCATCTTGTTTAGCGCGCATGCACACACATATATATAAAATACGCGTCATATTAATTAACATGCGAAACATATTTGCATAATATATAATATATATAGTATAAGCATGCACATATAGAATACTATATTCTACCTGGATTGATTATGGACTTTTATTCTAGTTTGGTTCACTAGAGCCACCTAGTGAACCAAAAGGTCAAACCCTATGGGTGTAAGAATTAATATTTAAATATAACTATTACATTTAAATCCGGGCTCCATTACAAACGGGTCTTCAAGCGCTCCTTGCTCATTGATCTCCAATTCTTCAAAATTAATTCTAACTATTCATATTACAAAACTATTTAAAATAAATAGAAACCTTGATCAACAGTCAAGGGGAAATACATAGAAGGGAGATAGAATTTACATTAAGAAAAATTAGAGAAGACGAGGTACGCAGACCCCATTTAATAAAACCCATACATTCATGCATCCAACTAAAATAAAATCCAATCACATTGGTCAATAGTCCATAATCAATCCCATTTATTATCATACACATCACCATATGCATCAATAAATAATATTCATCTCATGAATAATAAACATTCAATATATATATTGATATCATTTAATGGGCAAATTTAGTTAGTATAAAATCTAATTTTGAATCAAAATAAACTCCTTTATTTTAATCCAAATTTAAATTAAAATAAAACTATTTTATTTTAATTTATCCAATTTTGAATAAAATAAACTATTTTATTTTAATCAAAATCTTTAATCAAAATAAACTCCTTTATTTTAATTAATTATGGAATCCAATTCCATGTAAAAAAAAATAACTCCTTTATTAAAGGAAATACTGATTCTCTTTTCTTATTCACAAATAAACTCCTTTATTTTGAATAATATGAAATCTTATTTCATATCTAAATAAACTCCTTTATTTAAGGAAAGACTGATTCTTTTTCCTATTCAAAATAAACTCTTTTATTTTGAATAATATGAAATCTTATTTCATATCTAAATAAACTCCTTTATTTAAGGAAACATAGAATCCAATTTCAACCCCAATTAGTTATCATGGAATCCAATTCCAACTCTAATTAGTTAGCATGAAATTCTAATTTTAAAATTAAAATAAACTCTTATTTTAAAATTAAAATAAACCTTTTATTTTAAAATTAAAATAAACTTTTTATTTTAATTATAAAATAATTAATAATATTATACTAAATAATCACCGAGTGAATCCATGTTATTGAAAAAACCGTGAAAATGCCTGGCCACCATGGGAAGAATCTTCTGTAACCATTAATGAAAATTCGTTTGCCTGTTGCTTCTCGCTAATTTAATATATATATACTAAAAGGAAGCCACGAAAATCCTGGTGATCATTACTTCCGTTAGTACATGATAACAAGAATATGTCATCCTGTAACATTTACATATATCTAATATATATATATATAAAGAAAATACTAATCACGTGGGACCTGAAGCATGATGGCTAACAAATATATATAATCTGATTATATATTCTATGAATAATCCTGGGCCACGTGATTAATACATAGCGAAAATCAGTTGGCAGACGGCAGTTCACTTTTTTTCTTTTTTTTTTAAATTTTATACAATAAAATTATGCCCAATTAAATTGTTTTAAACACATATCAATATACATATCAAATTAAACAATTAATAATTTGCATAAAAGTTTGGCTCTGATGCCACTGTTAGGTTTGTAATATTCATGAACGCAATCAAATTGCACAAAATTAGCGGAAACGTGTAAAATCAGAGTTTTAAAATTTTTACAAACCATAAACCCGGATCACCCATTATGCACAATTATTAATTAAACGAAAAAGAAAGAACAAGAATCACACCCTTGAAGATCCGAGCTTCCTCAGGTACAAGTTCACCTCCAATCCTTTTCGCGTTCAACTTGAATCCACTGGGTTTGGTTCCTTTCTTTGATCAACGTTAGCCACCCAAGTGTTTGGCCTCTAGAGGTGATCCACCAAGGAAGAAGAAGAATTCAAGAAGATGGGTATTTGGCAAAACTCTAATTTTTTTATCTCTATAGAAAAGGCATACTCTCCCAACTATTGGAAATCACGTATTCACGTGTTGTGAAAGTGTTAATAACCACACCCATAATAAGACTCCTCTTATTTATAGATGTTGGCAACCCTCCTTAACAATTAAGGATATGGGTTTTATTTTAATTAATTAAATTCTTTTAATTAATTAAGCTCCCTAATCTTATTAGGGATAATTAATTAAACTCTTTTAATTAATTTGCCTCCTAATCCTATTAGGATATTTGAGAGTACTTTTATTAATTAATTCTCAATCTCCTTTAGGAATTAAATAATAATAATAGTAATAATAATAATAATAATAATAATAATAATAATAATAATAATAAGACTCTCTTATTAATTTATATTTAATATTTCTAAAATATTAAATAATAAATATTAAGCTATTTAATTTATTCTATCACCATAGATTAAATTAAATATACTTAACTTATTATTACGATTATGCCATTAACTTCTTAAATAATTATTCTTCCTTTTATGGTGTGACCCTTTAGGTTCTCCATATTAAACCTAATTGTGAATAAATCAATTAGAACAATTCTAATTTTATTTAAATAAATAAATTAAACTAATAATTTATTTAAATAAATAATATTTATTCTACAATAGGGATAAGCCTCCCTAGCGATCAACGACTTTTCCGGATAATATAGATTTCAACATTAATCATAAAAGAACCTTTGAGTAAATAGTTACCGTACAATTCAATCCTTCCACCATACAATGTCCCAATTAAATATAAGACATGGAAGTATCGTGTCAAGTCTTATTTATTTAATTATATGTATTTCGATCCTTAAATGCACAACCCAAATAATGCAAATTAGAAACTCCTTTCTAATTTCATTACGCTTTAACCGAGGACTCTTTGGATTGTCATTTATCGAATCACATAGGATATTTCTCTTCTTTTACTAGAAGTGGTAGATTCTTTATTGATCATACATTATCTCCATGTACAACTTATTATACCCAAGCATACCCTTTGATATACCCTAAGGGTCTTAAGGAATAGGTCAAAGTATAACTCATCATACACAAGATATTATGATGATCTCAAGTCCAAGGATCACTTGTACTACTATCACTACAGGAATTCCTATTGACATGCAAGTAAAACTCCATTAGGTATTCCTTAGCGAGCCACGTTCAGTGAACTTATTCTCTAATAAGCACCTACATACTTTCTTTAGTGTCTCCACACAAATAATCATGAGATCAATCATCCTCATCCAATGAGCAAGCAACGTATGTACCAATCTATCCAAATTTACTAATCCCCAATTTAGTAATCCAACGATTGGAAACTATTTTAGTTTTAAGCTTTCTAAGAATTTAGATCTCATTAGAATGATCATCATCATTATTCTAAAAGCATTGCTTAAAACTATGGGTTTATCACATATTATAAAACAGCATCATGTAGATAATTAAAAGCCTTTAATTACTTATTATTAATAAATGAATAAGATTGTTACAAAGTATATGCTTTATCATCAAACATGATTGGCTTGTATGCATACTACTTTCATTACAGACATAGTTTACTCTGTACTATAGTTTATCAGTAATGCTAGGGTTTGTACTATTTTACTATAACTTTTCCACAAATTAACATTACACACATATCAGGCATGTTTATATTACTGAAATATAAATAATATTATATTATTATTCTCATTCTTTATTCAAAATCCGGACTTAGGGTTTTGAATTCATATGTGACATATCTTTCATAGATACCATTATTAATTAAGTTAAAATAATTATCTTATCTAATATAATAAATAAATATCATAAAATCCATATCATATATACAATTATCATATTTTAATAAATAATAAATATTTTTATTACAAGATAATTTTATTATAAGAATATAATCTATAATTATCAATAGTTCTAAAAAAGAAATTAGTTACATCTAATAAATAATTTTATTTATCAGATATATACATATACTTTACCTTGCACATATTCCCACCCTTATATATATGTAAAAAATATTATTCACAAAATTTCTTATTGAAAATATTGGGTTATTACAAAACCTCGTGAAAATGTTTTTCTGTAGGAATTTGAGGACCACCTTGGCATCGTTGGATGGTAGTGCTGCAGCTTCAACCCACTTCAATACGTAATCCACTGCGAGTAGAATATACTGATTGTTGAAAGACGAAGGGAATGGCCCCATGAAATCGATATCCCATACATCAAAGATTTCTACTTTAAGAATCGTTTGTAAAGGCATCTCATTCCGTTTCGAAATGTTGCCCACCCTTTGACACCTATCGCATTGTTTGACAAAATGGTGGGCATCCTTGAATAATGTAGGCCAATAAAAACAAGATTGCAACACCTTCGCTACTGTCCTCTCACGCCCATAATGTTGGCCATATGTAGATGAGTGACACTCATGCAGAATGTTCTTCACTTCACTATAGGGGACGCACCGTCTAATCATTTTGTCGGCACTGCTTGAACAAATATGGTTCGTCCCACATGTACCATTTTACATCATGAAGAAACTTCATTTTCTATTGTCTTGTGAGGTCAGGTGTAGAATGTTGCTCGCAAGAAAATTTGCATAATCCCCATACTAAGGAATCTCTGCAAAAATCCCAAACAGTTGCTCATCTGGGAATGATTCGTTAATTTCACATCTGTCTTCTTTCAATTTCTCTTGGTTTTCTAGCCTAGACAAGTGATCGGCTACCTGATTCTCCGTCCCCTTTCTATCTTTTATTTCTAGATCAAACTCTTGAAGTAGGAGAATCCATCGGAGAAGGCGTGGCTTAGCAACCTTTTTCGCTATTAAGTACCGGATGGTCTGTGTAGACTATCATCTTAGTCCCGATCAAGTATGCCCGGAACTTGTCAAACGCATACACCACTGCAAGCAATTCCTTTTCTGTGGTTGTGGAATTCATTTGAGTCTTTGTGAGTGTTTTGCTTGCGTGTAGTATATGGCGTGAAACACCTTGTCTCGTCGTTGGCCCAAAACAGCCCTAACCGCGTAGTAACTTGCATCACACACTAGCTCGAATGGCATGTTCCAATCCGGTGCGACGATCACTGGGGCTGTAGTCAATTTCTTTTTCAATAATTCAAACACTGACATGCATCCCTCATCAAAACTGAAAGTAGCATCCTTCTCTAAAAGACTGCATAAAGGTTTTGCAATTTTAGAGAAGTCTTTAATGAACCTCCTGTAGAACCCAGCATGACCCCGAAAACTCCTAATACCTTTAACTGAGCTCGGTGGAGGCAGTTTCTCGATTGTTTCCAGCTTTGCTTTGTCAACCTCCAATCCTTGAGCCGAAACCTTATGGCCCAAAATTATGCCCTCATCAACCATGAAGTGGCATTTTTCCCAATTGAGTATGAGGTTTGTATCCTTACATCGCTGCAACACCATGACCAGATTCACTAGGCAAGTATCAAAGCTGTCCCCATAGACCGAAAAGTCATCCATGAAGACTTCAACATTTTTTCCACCATATCTAAAAAAATGGTCATCATACACCGTTTGAAAGTCGCAGGTGCATTGCCTAACCCGAATGACATCCTCCTGAATGCAAATGTGCAGTAAGGGCACATAAATGTCATCTTTTCTTGATCCTCTGGAGCGATGACTATCTGGTTATAGCCCGAGTACCCATCCAATAAACAATAATATGAATGTCCCGCCAATCTATCCAACATTTGATCAATAAAGGGCAGCGGGAAATGGTCTTTTTGGGTTTCCTTATTCAACTTCCTATAATCCATGCAAACCCTCCATCCTATCACTATTCTTGTCGGTATTAACTCGTTGTCCTCATTTTGCACCACTCGTTTCCTCCTTTTTCTAAGACATTTGGGACTGGGACTAACCCACTTACTGTCGGAAATCGGGTAGATGATACCGGCATCCAACCACTTCAAAATTTCCTTCTTCAAAACTTCCTTCATAATAGGTTTAAGTCGATGTTGTTGCTTCACCGTTGGTTTTGTCTCATCTTCCATCAGAATCTTGTGCATGCAAAATGAAAGGCTAATTCCCTTTATGTCCGCAATTGTCCACCCAATAGCTGATTTGTGTTCCCTAAGTACCCTCAACAACTTTTCTTCTTGCAATTCGTTAAGTGCAGCTGAAATAATAACAGGTAAGGAATTTGAATTGCCTAAATACGCATACCTGAGGTGTTTAGGGAGTGGCTTAAGTTCCAACTTTGGTGGCTCTTCCAATGATGGTTTTAGTTTTTCTGCAGCTACTTCCTCCGTGTGCAATGGTTCAAATAGTGTTCTAAATCGGCTAACTCGTGGCAATGAATCTAGCATTTGTAAGTAATCCACCAATTCCGGGTCGTCGACCTCTTCATCCCCCAATAAAGTTGTTTCTAACAGATCGTTGACCAAACTCTTGCTCATATCTTCACTGATGATTTGCTCACTTAAATCCATTTGAAAACATTCTTCCTCATCCATAGGAAATTTCATGGCCTTGAACACATTAAATTTGATTTCTTGATCTTGGACCCTCATAGTAAGTTCTCCTTTTTGTACGTCTATGAGTGTCATACCCATGGCCAAGAAAGGTCTCCCCGGGATAATTGGGATGTTATTGCCCTCCTCAAAATCCAGAATGATAAAGTCTTGCGGGGAATATAAACTTATCCACCTTAACCAAAATGTCCTCTACTATGCTTCTCGGATATGTGACTGACCTATCCGCCAATTGGAATGAAATATTCGTAGGCCTTGGGGCGGGCAAACCTAGTTCTGTGTATACTGACAATGGCATAAGATTCACACTCGCCCCTAGATCACATAACCACTTGCTAAAATGCATATTCCCGATCGTGCATAGGTTAATGAAACTCCCCGGGACCTTGAGTTTTGGTGGTAATTTCTGTAATATCGCACTTTTCTCTCTCTCACAGTCTGTAACCGTCTCAAAATCTTCCCATTTCTTCTTCCTTGACAGAATCCCTTTCATAAATTTCGCATAGCTTGGCATTTGCTCTAGGGCTTCAACAAATGGAATGTTAATCTGGAGTTTCTTGAACACTTCCAAAAACTTTGCGAATTGCTTGTCTAATTTCTGTTTTTGGACTCTCTGCTGAAACGGTGGTGGTGGATACACAATTGGCTTATTGTTTAACTTGGTTTCCTCACTCTGCTTATCCTCACCCTTGTTTCCTTCAACCACGTTACTTTCATCAACTTTTTCCTCCGCTGTCGCTGAATTTTCTACATTAGTACCCTCGAGATGTTTTCCACTCCTCAATGTAATTGTCTGACACTTTTCGTGGTTACCCTTCGGATTCTTCCCTGTATCTCTTGGTAGGGTCCCTTGTGGCTTGTTATTTAGTGCTAGAGCAATTTGCCCCATCATATTTTCCAAGTTCTTGATGGCTATTGCTTGATTTTTCATCGCTGCCTCATTACTAGTTATATACTTCGACACCAATTCCTCGAAATCTGATTTCCTTTCATGATGTTGAACAGGTTGTTGATGATTCTGAAAACCTGGGGGATATGTCTGTCGTGGAGCTTGATGTTACTGATTATTGCTCCACGACAAATTTGGGGGATTCCTATTCCCTTGATTGTACGTATTCTGGTATGTATTTTGCGGAATTCTATTATAGTTGCCCACAAACTGCACAGAAGCTTAATTAATCACGCATTGATCTGTTGGGTTCTCTCCCGTGCACAATTCACATATAACTACCACTTGTTGTGCTTGTTGTGCCCGTGCCCCTGTCAGAGAATACAACTTCTTTGAAAGGGCAGAAATCTGTGCTTGTATAGCTGTCACCCCATCCACTTCTAACACCCCAACTATGACGCCCCCAAAATAGGTATACATCACCCATCTTGAGTCGCCAAATACATGGTACAAAAATACAAATACAAATTAATACTACAACTGTCGTGTAAAATACGACAAAACATAAACTAAGAGTTTTCATAAGAATATTGTCATCTAGACAGTATCCACACTCAATGGAGTCCTCATTACATTTATTGTCACACTATTTAACAGAATAGTGAGGACTACTAATGCTATCATCTGGACCATCACTCCGTTCCCCGACTCGTTTCAGCTATATTCTCATTTCCTGAAGAGAATAGTGAAAGAAAGGGTGAGCTCAACTAGCCAAATAAGAAATATTATGACTAAGATAATGCAGAATAAATTATCATTAGTCTTTAACAATGTTAAACTGATAAAATATAATAGACATCAAGTTTAACTGCTGCGAAACAAGCAATCCATTAAAAGAGTCAAGTAGAGAATAAAATCTACGATATTCTATGGTTTAAAATGTTTTCATCAATTTTTATCGTTGAGACTCAGCTTAATAAATAAAACACATCATCTAATCATCCCTAAACTACGTGCCAAGGATATTCAGTAAATCATCAATGGTCATGACTATATCGAACAATCCCTGGTCATAATCATACCAAAAATTGTCCATCAATGCATTACAGGCCACTGATGACTTTTACCAAATCATTTATAACATTACAGGTCATGATTATACCGAATGATCACTGGTCATAATCATACTAAGTCCATCTATGCACGTAAGCCAAAAATAACTTTAATCACAATATAAGCATGAGGATGATGACAATGATATAAGCATTAATCAAATGAAAACAAGGATAAATATTAAAGACTTAAATTTATCCAAATATTATCAATCACTTAATAAACTCATAATCTAATATTATTAATATTATAACAATATTTTAATCACTTCTTAAACTTATAAACAATTTATTTTAATAGTTTATACTTTACCAAATAATGCATTTAATCATTCAAAAATGCCATACTCATAAGATTTCATCACCAATGATCAAATCCCTTATCAAAAATCTGCATATACCTTATATAGGATTTTCAAGCCCTAAAATCCTATTTACCAATTATTCAACTTCACATAGCATATTTAACTCATATGTTTGTAACTAAACCATTTTCATGAAAAAATACCAAATCAACTTATTATTTTTCTATCATTTGTCCAAACATATATACATATATTTCATACACAACAAGTATTTTTTTTTTATAATTTTTTTTTCAAAAATAAATTTCTAATTAATTCCTTAAGAAATTAGCTACCTCAAGTTTAACTCCAGAAATTCCCAAATCTTGGCAGGATCTTACACATGTTAACGTGAGCTTCCAGTTTAAATTTCATACATTATCCTGAGTTATAGAACTCCGGTTATAGCGTTTTTCGTCGGAAAAACCTAAATATTGAAATAGTCATAACTTGCTCATTTTAAGTCGGAATGAGCTCATTATTGGACAGTAGGCACTTTATACCATATATTTTCATGTTCAAAAAGGCCAGAATTTATTTCACGAACTAAGTGGCCGAAAAAGCCATTTTAAATTTCTGGGCAGTAGCTTTTTGGTACTTTCCAATTTTTGACTCCTTTGTTAAAATCAGTCCACACAAAAATCTATGACACCTTTTCCAGTGATTCCACTTGGATAGGTTAGAAAACTCATAGATTTAACTCTAGAACTTGACCACACTCAAAAATTCGAAATATGATAGGAGATATGGTCAATTTAATTTCATGTTCCATTTTCACCAAAATCTGATTTTCAACCCTTTGTGATTTCTAAGAAACTTTCATGTTTTCACATAATAACCAACATAACTCATCATAACACTTACTAATACTACATATACCCATGATTTTCATCAGACCAATGCTTTTATTATGACTTTCATCATAATCAACAGTCCAATGCTTATATTATGACTTTCATCATAATCCACGTAAACAGATCATTTCCACAATTTAATAAGAAATGAATATAAAGGATCATTCACCATGCATGTGGTAATCCACATATCTGAGTTATTCCAACGAAATAATAAAGAATGGAATAACGGAAGAATTCACCATGCATGCGATAGATCGCGATAGATAGGTTATTCTCAACGAGAATAATAAAGCCTGAAAACCAGTCAAGCGTAATTACATTCGCATGACGATGATATTCCAACAAAATAATAAAAAAAGCGAAATAGGTCAGCGTAATCCGCATGCAAGCGGATATTCCAATAGAATAATAAATAATGGAATAACAACAGAATTCACCATGCATGCGATAGACCGCACAGATAAGTTATTCCAACATAATAATAAATAATGGAACCAGGTCATGCGTAAACGCATAGACAGGATATTCTGATAGAATAATAAAGAATGGAATAATAGAAGAATTTCACCATGTATGCGGTACTTCGCATAGACAGGTTATTCCAATATAATAATAAAGAATGGAATAACAGAAGAATTTCACCATGTATGCGGTACTTCGCATAGACAGGTGATTCCAACATAATAATAAAGAATGGAATAACAGAAGAATTTCACCATGTATGTGGTACTTCGAATAGACATGTTATTCCAACATAATAATAAAGAATGAAATAAAAGAAGAATTTCACCATGTATACGGTAGTCCGCGTATACAAATTATTCCAACAGAATAATAAGGAATGGAATAACAATAGCTCTCTTCATGATTACGAAAGAAATAATACCCCTTAAGAGTACAACAAATAATATCTCTTACCTTAGAAGAAACTGGATATTGGAAAAGTGAGGTAGTAGACTTCTCTTCTTCTTTCTCTCTATAATTTCTCTCTCTAGAGTTTCAGTGAATTCGTAAGAAATAATGAAGGAATGAGCTTCTATTTATAGGAGAATGAACTGAATATTAACTAATTCATGAACGATCCAGATTGATTTACTTTTAAACGGACGGTCCATATTGATTTACTATTAAAACTTAAAATCATAACGGTCCATCTTGATTCACTATTAAAAACTTTAAACCAAATGATCCATATTGATTCACTATTATAATTTCAACCAACTATTCTAAAATTACCACATCTCCTCATGGAATAATATTGTACCCAAAAATTATTTGAATGAAAAGAAATATATTTTTTGAATTGAATAGTATCCCGTGAATAGTACCCCAAATACGAAAAGTGTCCCAAATACCCAATAAGAATAATAATACTAGAATAGTAACTATAGAATAGTGAATAGTAATCGGGTGAATAGTAACTCATGAATAGTAACTTCGTGAATAGTACTCCAACACAAAAAGTGCCCAAATACCCGATTGAACAATATAACCTCCAGACATCAATTATTATTGAAATAAATGTCAATTTCCACTAACACAAATTATTTCAACACAATGGATCTATCAAATTCATCTTTAATCAACACGAACTTATTCATCATTAATATTATAACTCACAATATTTAACAACCAGGTCGTTCCTAGGAAAGAGGGGGTTTTCCAATAAGGATTTCTCCCTATTGGCGCGCAATTAGGTGACCAAACCTCTCCTTGACAGAACTTCTAGATATTGTAAATATTGCAATTTAATAATATGAATAACTTTGTCGTCTTAATTATTGATTTAATAATATATCATATTATGTAGATGATACTGTGACAATAATCGAATCAATAATATAGGAGATATGATGCAGCAATTACTTAGCAATAATTGAGTATAACTGTGTGACTTCTTACGTAAGCATCAATAACTAAAACCGTATGCTACTATGCAATCACGCGTATTACTGTACTTTTACTACCGGGTAGTTCAACAGTTTTAACGGTAACACTTTCGCCGTTATTTTTATAAAAAGATAATTCAATTGTTTTCTTACTACGACAATACTTCCGTTGTGGGTTCACCAATGATTGTGCCGTCTTATGGATATTCCCGACAAAAAGAATATTCCCCGACCAAATGAATATTTTATAACAACTTGCATACTTTGCAAAAAATTTTAATATCACCCACAACTTATAACATTATATCAAATCCACACCATAATATTAAAAAAAATATTTCGAGAAATTTAAATCTTTATTCATAAAATCTGGGGTCTCACAATCTCCCTCCTTATGAAATTTTGCCCTTGAAATTTATGTACGTACCTGGTATGCCGAACAGATGAGGATACCTTGACTTCATTTCAGATTTTAACTCTTGAGGTATAACCTTTGAGTGTTGAATACAATCCTTCTTATTCAAGATTTTAACACGTATTTCCTCATACGTTAAATCTTCCGCTATCTCGTTTGGTTCTAAATCAATAATGTGGTTCGGGTTGTCCACAAATTTACATAACATTGGTACGTGATAAACGTTATGAACACGCAACATATTTGGCGGTAAAACGAGTCTATAAGCCACAGTTCCTACTCGATCAAGGATTTAAAATGGACCAATAAAATTGAGGGGTGAGATAACACCTTCTTGAACCTTCTTCTTCGCATTGATCAGCTCCAGGTGTGTAGTTTGAGCGGCTTTAACTTTATCGATTAAAGTCGATTCTACTCGTATATTCGTTATCTTCACGTGGGTCTCTAGAGTCTTTAACTCTATCTCCATCATTTGTAAGTTATATGAAATGGGTCTTTGTGTTAACAACATCGCACTCATAAACGCATACGATCATCTACTCAACGCGTCAGCTACCACGTTCGCTCTTCCACGATGATATTGAATGGTCGTAACCTTCAACAGCTCGAGCCATCGTCTTTAGCGCATTATACGTTCGTTTTGGGTGAAGAAATATTTAAGGGTTGAAGAAATGGGTTTTGTAATAGGGTCAATACAAAATTCGATTTCACGCACTGGGAGTAGGCCAGGAAGTCTTCAAGAATAAGTCAGGAAATTTATTAACGATAGAAATATCATTTAAAAACTATGACTCTCATCCAAGACTTGGATAATACATGAAATGAAGGTTTCTCCTAACGGAGTTTCAACAAATAAGTCAAAGTCTAATTTCTCCGGAGTCAAATTTAAACGTTGAGCACAAGTAGGATAAATAAAGGAATGGGTAGAACTGGTATCAAATAAAGTATAAACTTCACTAGAGTTTATGATTAGCTTACCCGTGATCACCTCGTTCAGATTCCTCGCTTTTTGGGAGGTTATGACAAACGCTCTTCCTTGAACTACCGGTTTTGTCTTGTTTGGGACACCCTTGGATGCCTCCATCCCAGCTGGACTTGACTTTGATGCACGATAAAATCGAGCTAAATGACATTCTCTTCTTGAACTTTCCATTTCTATTATCTTGGCCATGATTACCACCGAAGTGGTTACCATTCTTGGCATGATAATTTCCCCGATGGTTATTATCATTGTTCGATGGTAATGCCACCGATATTTATTATTATCGTGTTGATATTTACCAGAGGATTATTATCTTTCTATTGCACATTATCCTAGCTATTGATCGTTGGTGACTCAACGGTCTCATGTGCTTCATTACTGATCTCAACATTTTCAAATGCCATTTTCAAACACTATCACAAAACAAGGGTTAATTAACATATCACATATTATCCCTATACTCGTGACCAATTAAATACCAAATAAACTTAGGTAGGTCATACTAGCGAAGAATTCCCGTCTCTCCCTCCTAGTTCTTGTCTCACATCTCGGCCGGGGATCATATCCCTAAGCTTTGATACCAACTATGACGCCCCCAAAATAGGTATACATCACCCATCTTGAGTCGCCAAATACATGGTACAAAAATACAAATACAACTTAATACTACAACTATCGTGTAAAATACGACAAAACATAAACTAAGAGTTTTCATAAGAATATTGTCATCTAGACAGTATCCACACTCAATGGAGTCCTCATTACATTTATTGTCACACTATTTAACAGAATAGTGAGGACTACTAATGCTATCATCTGGAACATCACTCTGTTCCCCGACTCGTTCTAGCTATATTCTCATTTCCTGAAGAGAACGGTGAAAGAAAGGGTGAGCTCAACTAGCCCAGTAAGAAATATTATGACTAAGATAATGCAGAATAAATTATCATTAGTCTTTAACAATGTTAAACTGATAAAATATAATAGACATCAAGTTTAATTTCACCGGAACAAGCAATCCATTAGAAGAGTTAAGTGGAGAATAAAATCTACTATCTTCTATGGTTTAAAATGTTTTCATCAATTTTTATCGCTGAGACTCAGCTTAATAAATAAAACACATCATCTAATCATCCATGTACTACGGGCCAAGGATATTCATTAAATCATCAATGGTCATGACTATACCGAACAATCCCTGGTCATAATCATACCAAAAACTGTCCATCAATGCATTACAAGCCACTGATGACTTTTACCATATCATTTATAACATTACAGGTCATGATTATACCGAATGATCCCTGGTCATAATCATACTAAGTCCATCTATGCACGTAAGCCAAAGATAACTTTAATCACAATATAAGCATGAGGATGATAACAATGATATAAGCATTAATCAAACGAAAATAAGGATAAATATTAAAGACTTAAATTTATCCAAATATTATCAATCACTTAATAAACTCATAATCTAATATTATTAATATTATAATAATATTTTAATCACTTCTTAAACTTATAAATAATTTATTTCAATAGTTTATACTTTACCAAATAATGCATTTAATCATTCCAAAACGCCATACTCATAAGATTTCATCACCAATGATCAAATTCCTTATCAAAAATCTGCATATACCTTATATAGGATTTTCAAGCCCTAAAATCCTATTTACCAATTCTTCAACTTCACATAACATATTTAACTCATATGTTTGTAACTAAACTATTTTCATGAAAAATTACCAAATCAACTTATTATTTTTCTATCCTTTGTCCAAACATATATACATATATTTCATACACAAGTATTTTTTTTATAATTTTTCAACTCCCTTAAGTATTTTTCAAAAATAAATTTCTAATTAATTCCTTAAGAAATTAGCTACCTCAAGTTTAACTCCAGAAATTCCCAAATCTTGGCAGGATCTTACACATGTTAACGTGAACTTCCAGTTTAAATTTCATGGTCATTGGAGTTATAGAACTCCGGTTATAGCATTTTTCGTCAAAAAAACCTAAATATTGAAATAATCATAACTTGCTCATTTTAAGTCGGAATAAGCTCATTTTTGGACAGTAGGTACTTTATACCATATATTTTCATGTCCCAAAAGGCCAGACTTTATTTCACGAACTAAGTGGCTGAAAATGCCCTTTTAAATTTCTGGGCAATAGCTTTTTGGTACTTTGCAGTTTTTGACTCTTTTGCTAAAATCAGTCTACACGAAAATCTACAACACCTTTTTCCAGTGATTCCACTTGGATAGGTTAGAAAACTCATAGATTTAACTCTAGAACTTGATGACACTCAAAAATTCAAAATATGATAGGAGATATGGTCAATTTAATTTCATGTTCCATTTTCACCAAAATCTGATTTTCAACCCTTTGTGATTTCTAAGAAACTTTCATGTTTTCACATAATAACCAACATAACTCATCATAACACTTACTAATACTACATATACCCATGATTTTCATCATACCAATGCTTTTATTATGACTTTCATCATAATCAACAGTCCAATGCTTATATTATGACTTTCATCATAATCCACGTAAACAGATCATTTCCACAATTTAATAAGAAATGAATATAAAGGATCATTCACCATGCATGTGGTAATCCATATATACAAGGTTATTCCAATGAATAATAAAGAATGGAATAATGTAAGAATTCACCATGCATGCGATAGAATCAAGACAGACAATAGGTTATTCTCAATGAATAATAAAGATCGAAACCGGTCGAATTAAAGTAATTACATGCAGTGATGGATATTCCAACAAAATAATAAAAAATAGAAATAGGTCAGACGTAATCCGCACCGACATGATATTCCAATAGAATAATAAATAATGGAATAACAACAGAATTCACCATGCATGCGATAGACCCCATGCATATAGGTTATTCAACATAATAATAAATAATGGACCCGTGTCATAAATGCGTAAGCCATGCATGTGATATTCCGACATAATAATAAAGAATGGAATAATAGAAGAATTTCACCATGTATGCGATGCTTAGCATGATGAAAGTTATTCCAACATAATAATAAAGAATGGAATAACGAAGAATTTCACCATGTATGCGGTACTTGATGTATGGAAGTTATTCCAATAATAATAAAGAATGGAATAATGAAGAATTTCACCATGTATGCGGTACTTCGCATAGACAGGTTATTACAATATAATAATAAAGAATGGAATAAAAGAAGAATTTCACCATGTATACGGTAGTCCGCGTATATAAATTATTCCAACGAAATAATAAGGAATGGAATAACAATAGCTCTCTTCATGATTACGAAACAAATAAAACTTTAAACCAGCGATCCATATTGATTCACTATTAAAACTTTAAACCAACGATCCATATTGATTTACTATTATAATTTCAACCAACGGTCTGAAAAATTAGCACATATCCTCATGGAATAATATTGTACCCAAAAATGATTTTGACAGAAAAGAAATATATTTTTCGGGTAAATTGTACCCCGTGAATAGTACTTCGGGAATAGTACCCCGACACGAAAAGTTTACCAAATACTCGAGTGAATAATACTAGAGTGAATAGTAACTCGTGAATAGTACTCCGACACAAAAAGTGCCCCGAATACCCGATTGAACAATATAACCTCCAGACATCAATTATTATTGAAATAAATGTCAATTTCCACTAACACAAATTATTTCAACACAATGGAACTATCAAATTCATCTTTAATCAACACGAACTTATTCATAATTAATATTATAACTCACAATATTTTACAACTAGGTCGTTCCCAGGAAAGAGGGGGCTTTCCAATAAGGATTTCTCCCTATTGGCGCGCAATTAGGTGACCAAACCTCTCATTGACAGAACTTCTAGACATTATAAATATTGCAATTTAATAATATGAATAACTTTGTCATCTCAATTATTGATTTAATAATATATCATATTATTCAGATGATACTGTGATAATAATCGAATCAATAATATGAGAGATATGATGCAGCAATTACTATAGCAATAATTGAGTATAACTGAGTGACTTCTTACGTAAGCATCAATAACCAATACCGTGTGCTACTATACAACCACGCGTATTATTATACTTTTACTACCGGGTAGTTCAACAGTTTTAATGGTAAAACTTCCGCCTTTATTTTTATAAAAAGATAATTATGTTGTTTTCTTACTACGACAATACTTCCGTTGTGGGTTCACCAATGATTGTTCCGTCGTACGGATATTCCCAACAAAAAGAATATTCCCCGACCAAATGAATATTTTATAACAACTTGCATACTTTGCAAAATTTTTAAATATCACCCACAACTTATAACATTATATCAAATCCACACCATAAAATTAAAAAAAATATTTCGAGAAATTTAAATCTTTATTCATAAAATCTGGGGTCTCACACCAGTTGCCTTTGCCTGTGTCATTCTAGCTGTGGGCCACTGATAGTTATTCTCCGCCATGGTTTTAATCAAATCGTAAGATTCCTCGTAACTCTTAGCCATGAATGCTCCGCCCGACGCTGCATCAATACTCGTTCTGAGATTCCCATGTAGTCCGTTGTAAAAGGTGTTCATTTGCAGCCACTTGGGCAATCCATGATGTGGGCATTTTCTGAGCAATTCTTTGTATCTCTCCCATGCCTCATATAACGACTCCCCATGTTGCTGTTCAAACATCCTTATCTCGTTCCTCATCTTTGCAGTTTTCGCCGGTGGGAAGAATTTGGCGAGGAATTTCTGAGCTAGGTCTTCCCACGTAGTGATTCATCCCGGTGGTAGAGAGTGTAACCAACTCTTCGTTGTCTCGTAGAGTGAATGGGAACGAGCGAAGTCTCACCACATCATCCGACACCCCATTATACCTAAAGGTGTCACAAATCTCTAGAAAGCTGACTAAATGTTCATTCGGATCGTCATTTGCCAATCCCCCAAACTGAACTGAATTCTGAATCATTTGAATCGTCCCAGGCTTGATTTCAAATGTGTTAGCAGCTATTACGGGCCTGGTGATGCTTGACTGCAATTCAGTCACCTTGGGTGTGGCGAAGTCCCTTAATGCTTTCTAATCTTCGACTGCCATTTCCTCTTCTTTCTCAGATGTCATAAATTCTTGCCTCGTTTCCTTGATCCACTTACTTAACCTCTGAAACTTTTTCTCAATGTCGTCCGCAAAAGGCAGCAAGTCTAGATTTTTGGACTGAGTTTGTAAAAACTGCTTCAAACACCTGAAATAGATGGAACAAAACAAAAATATAAATGTCTAAGTAAAACTAGATTAATTAAACTGATATTCTAAGAATATTAAGATCTATACTAAATTGGACCCTGGCAACGGCGCAAAAACTTGTTGATTAAAATCTATATACGCAATACACGCCAGTATACATGGTCAACAAGTAATAAATCAATGAGTAGAGTATCGTTCCCACAGAGATCAACTAGCAATAATCTTAACTTATAATTACCAATTTTCTATTAACCTTAATTTTATTAAACTATTCAACTCAATGATTATAATTAAAAATCCTAAATTAAAGAATAATTGAACTACCACAAAACAATCACAAATATCAAAATCTAGAATTTCAAACAATTAATGGAGAATTAGACTTATGATTTCACTTTAAGCTTCACTATGATTTTAACACCTTTATTCCAATTCAAATCACTATTCCAGTTTATTAATCAAGAACACGAACATAGTATTAACCACCTCTCGATGCACTAAAACCGTATTAACTTAAATCCACAATTAAGATAGAAACAAGTTAAACACCTTAATCAACTAACTCACTATATCTCTATGTGAATTACAATTAAAGAAGGTTTAAGAATAAGTTCTCTATCCGATTACATGCAATGTCAAGCATATCTCTACCTTAACATTAATCAAGATTCTGCTACTCAAAAAATTCATGAACACATGCTATATTAACTAAGTCTAGATTTGAATATCCTCTCTCGATTCCATACAAATCCACAAAGAATTGTTGATCAGGCAATTCATAAATTCAAGCTCAAATCAATATAGATAAATTGGAAATAGATTATTGAAATGGAAATCAAAGTTACAAAATCATTGATTCACTCAAAGATCCATCATAAGCCTAAAAAATGAATTAGTTCATTATAAACGAAATAAACACTGAATAAATCATAGAAAAAATTCTTTCAATTACAAATAATAGCCTAAGGAGAAGAATATTGAAAATCACCCTTCACGTAGCATAAAATTGCAATCGTCTCGAAAATCTCCACAAAATACTCCTCCTATGCTTGCTGAGAAAAATTGAGATTAATCTTCGTAATATGTCTTGTGTGTTGTTGAATTCATTGTTAATTGAGTAGTAGATGTCCAACACACAAGTCCTAGCCGAAATTCCATCTCTCTAGAGTTCCATTGTCATGAAATAAGCTAGAATCCATGCCCAGGAAGAGTTTCAAGCTTAACAAAAGACTGCAAAATTTGACACCACCCGCCCCGGCGGGGGTTCATGAGTAAAACAAGCTCACCCCGGTGGGCTACCTTTCTGTTAACTTGCTGATGAAGACCCCCCGCCTCAGCGGGGGTATATAGTACAAACAAGACCGCCCCGGTGGGCCTCTATTCTGCTAACTGATTTGCTATACTTCATGATTTCTTCCAAACTTGCACCAATTGACTCCATATCATATCGAATAACTCCAAATACACGTTAAACGCCACAACAACCATCCTAAATATAAAATAACATAAAACAAGTGAAAACGAACATGAACACAAGAAATGAGCAACAAATAAGCATGAAATGGACATTGATTCGCGTATATAAAATCCACTTATCAGTTCACAACATTTATACGCTTTACACTTATCTCTTATTATAACATTATATCGTCGAAATGTTATAAGTCACCCTCTTCACTCAACGTCCAAGGAATTACAATCATAGAAATCCCACCCGTTTGTTTTAACACGAATATAGTCCCCAGATATTGATTTTGTATTTTGCATTTGCCATTTTATAACCTTTATTTAACGTTTAGTCTCCAAACTCAAGGTTTTATTAATCTTTCAATATATTTTTTTTCATGAACGTTGCATTCATGCTTTCCCCTTAATTACCATCCAAAAAGTTAGACAATAAAAGTCTCAAGAGGAAAAATTCTCTTAAAGGCATTTTGCTGCTCCACTTCATTTGTTAAAACCAAGACTTTGTGACGCTAATTAGCGATGTTTGCCTCTCGGTAACCTTGTGGTGCCTTATTCCCTTTGCTGGATGGCGTTGTAGTTCCTCCCTTAAAACTCAAAAAATTTTCTAACTCTTTGAACATGTTTGAGACACCTATTTTGAAATCTCATAACTTCTTCATTCTAACTCATAATTAATCAGTTCTTAAGGCTTTGGAAAGCTTGCAACACCCTCTACAATTTCCTCTGGATATAATTTTATTCTGTATCCATTAATGAGCCTTAATGTCAGCTCAAAAGTCCTCCCTCTCATAGTTTTTAAACTTAGCGTTAAATTTTCATTCGTTCGTAATTCGTTCATCTAAACTCAGAATTCGTTCATTCTTAAGTCCACAACTCACGTTTTCTACATCTTTCAACATTCTTATGAAACCTCACTAATTAGGTTTCATTAACTTACTTTCTATATTTAGTTCATATTTTATGAAATTTTACCGTAACTTCGTTATAGGGTAATTTCAATCCGTTCTTCATGAACGTTTCTCTAAATCCTAAACAAGAAATAAGCAACTAACTTATATGCGATAGTTTTAAAATTGTCCATCAACAACAAGTCTTAATTAAGATGGTTTTCAATTTGTCCATCAATAATGTTCTTCGCGTTCTTCAAGTGTTCTTCGTGTTCTTCGCTCGTTCTTCATTTTTAATCGATATTTTGATTACGATTTCAATTTTTCTTGGAATTTGGTGTTATAACTCACCAATCCTTACTTATTTCACAAAATCATTATTATTATTCGTTCAAATCGCTCAAATTCATCAAGCAATTCATACTTCCTTAAGGAAGCTTTTACGAGAAATTTATAATCTAAACTTCAATTTCTTACTTCTTCATTTTCCTATAATTTCAGCCGTATGAAAATCATTATTAACATCTTTTACTTCTATTTTCATTAAGCTATATGATCTCCATATAAAAACTTAATGAAAACATAGATTAAACAAGGTTTTATGATTACCTTTCTTCATTAATCTTCTTTCGTTAGACAAAGCTCGCTCTCGGGCTAGCTTTTCCTCTTCTTTTTCTTCCTCTTCCAATATGACTTCTCTCTTTCTCTCTGTCTCTCTCAAGTGGCGGTTGAAATTTTCTAACCATACAAATGAGATTAAGCTTCTCTTTTATAAGCTTTTTGAGGTTAGGGGCAAAATAGCCATTTCGCCCCAAAATCATTATTCCCATCTCCTTACTCAAACCTCCTTACTTTATTTTTGGATTCGTCCAACAGTTTGAAAAACTGCGATTCTCGGAAATAAAATATTTTTGGATATTCCGCCTTTCCTTTACAGATTAACTTTTACGCGTTCTTTAAAAATTCCAAAAACTAAAAAACACTTTTTAATAAATAGTGTTTTCCTTCACATTTTCCCAAAATATAGGTAAATGATTGAATATTTTATAATAGTACCTTTCTTCATTTAAATTTTGTCCAATTTCTACATGTTTTTCGAGAATAACCTTTATCGGCATACATAGCTTTCCACTACATATTATCTTTAAGTCTTTCGATGGAATGTCATTTCGACATACTGATCTCTCAAAAAGGCTTAGGTTATTCAAACCTTAACCCTTAAGGTTCGTTAGGTGAATAATGCCTATATCACCTTTTTTCTCAAAAATATTTTTGTTCCCGGAAAAATTTTATTTTTATTTTGAAAATTCTTACTCGTTCAGTCTAACTTGTAGCCAGAATCCTCCCATTTTATAATCATCCTTGGTCCTAGAACGAATACTAACCACATAACACAAAATATAATTAAAAACATTCCTTTTTATTAATTAATAATTCTTTAAACTTAATTTCTTGAGAATCCAATTTTCTGGGTTGTCACATTTCTCCCCCCTTATAAAAATTTCGATCTCAAAATTTCTAAAATCACACCCTTACTCTGATGTCTTCATTTAACAACCTCTTTCGAAGGTTTTAATCTTACTTCATTTATTAAAGGCTTAATCTTCTTCCTTAACTCATAAACATCCTTTTCCTAAGGATCACCTGTTGACATAATTTTTATTAGTTAAACACCACGTCTAACTATGATATCAATCTCTCAGGTCATCACATTCACCCACCCCTTCTTCACATAATTTTATTCTCAAAATTTTAACATACCCTTCTTCTCAACTTCTCTTCAAAGAAGTTCTTATCTTTTAAACATTCCCTAATCTTCATAACTTATTAAAAATTATGAAGTAGAAGGAATAAATAGGAATATAAAGATTCCTTTAACACATTATCACATTCTTGTTGAGGGGTCATACAGACTATGAACTCTAAACTTGATTTAACGATATTTCACCGTAAACCCGTATTTGATCGGCCTGTTTACAATCACAAAGAAAATAAACTGTGACACCCCCAAATCTATACACCCGCAGTATCCGATCGAGTGTTCATAACTAACTAATTAATATAATGCCCCCAAATCTATACACCCGTGGTATCCGATTCAGTGCTCATATCTAGCTGATTAACTATAAATATTTGACAATATATAATTTTTATATATCCAAGGTTCACAGTATCTCATAATAGATAATAATTCTCGTCAGAACTATTACTGTGTTTGGATACTCTCACTTGGATTTATAGACTATATCTTATAAATAGTACCTATCTATCAAAAATCCAGAGTATCAGCAATATCATGATCAGTCCATATTGCCAATACCCTCACTCAGATGTATAGTTTATATCTTGTGAATAACTCTTTCATATTGATAGTATCTATCTATCTGAAATCCAAAGTATCAGCAATACCATGAACAGTCCATATTGTCAATACCCTCACTCAGATGTATAGTTCCCAAGGATATCATACTAGATCAATAATTCTAATAATACATCTAAGATTGTAAATGTAACACGAGAACAAAAACAAAAGATGATATTATAGCTTATATAAAAGGTTCGGTTACACTAGACAATAATTTAAAGTAATCTAAACATAGGTTTTTCAATTGTTGGTTCTAGACGTACCAGGATTACCATCTAATACTGCAAAAGAAATAATTTGCAGGAATGAGCTATGACATGCTCAGCAGGTTTATATTTATAAACATAATGTAGGATTTGAAGAAACGACAGTTCAATAATTTTACTCAACTGGGTGTTGATTACCATTTCTGAAATTTTTTATTTCGACCATTTCTATTAGTCACGAAGACTTAGAAATCTTGTCCGGATATGAGATAGAGGATCAACCTATTCAACATCTTAGGAGTACACATATCATCCTAATCATGCCCACGTGCACATAGTGTCAGTTTGTCGACACAATATAAGTCTCCTCATGGAAGATTATAACTCAGTATAAGATATCTTACCAAAACAATTTGGTTTGACACAACAGTTTATGCTTGATAAACAATAATTCAATATCACATGAATAAGTAATTTGTTTCTTAGTTATGCTGAAGTTATATCAATAACTTCACAATAATCGGTAACAAATTGGTTCGGTATATTATATCAAAAAGCAATCAAGATAAAAATCTTGTTCAAAGTATAAATAGGGTTGAAGAACTTCCATAAAGTAACTAGATAAGTTAAAAGACTTGCATGTAAGAAGATTGTCTAATTAATACTACTTAAAGTATTTAGGATACCTAAATATGTTCAAACATATTTATATAACACATTAGTGTTGATAACAATACCTAAGTACTCAAACTATTCAAGTTCGGTCTCAGTTCGACATGATTTGGTGTCCTAAAACATTATTGGATATTTAATAAGTTAATATCTCGGTTAAACTTTAATTATAAGCCTTAATATAATTTTAGATAATTTATTTATCATTTATAATAATTTCTAGAAGCTTATAATATTTTTTTAATTATTTATTATCCATTAAAATGTTTTTAAATCATTTTTATTATTTTAAATAGTTAATATTAACTTAGAATATTATTTAAAACCTTATTATTATTTTTAAATATTTTATAACCATTTAATATGATTTTTTTAATCATTAATATAATTTCTAAATAATTAATTATAATTTATAAATTATTTTTCTAATTAATTTATTAATAACTTAATTATTAATAATATTTAAATAAATATAATATTTATGGAATTTTTACCAAAATATTAAAAGTTAATTATTATAACTTGAAATAATTTTTAAAACAGATTTTGTAATTATTTATTAATTATTTTTATTTTATTTAATTTACTTAATTTACTGTCTGTCGCTAAAAGTCTATAGCGACGGAAAGTGTGACTATAGGTGTTCTTCAGCCTTGGTCAAGGTCTCGGGGTCACTTTGACCTAGCTTTAATTTCTAGTTGGTTTTGATTTTGGGTTTATAAGTGTATAGGCGTTGTAGGCTACAACAACGTAAAAGTTTAGACTCTAACCATAACCTAAACAGAAGTTATAAAGGTTCAAAGTCATTATCCAAGATATTCTTGGGGTTCTTGGGTAACCCAGAACAGTAGTCATAGTCGGTCAACGCTTTTGTGACTCAAATATCTTTCAATCTGTGTATTAGATGTGTATTTTGATTGATGTATTTTGTAGTCTATATACCAAAGGACAAAGATGAAACATTGGTTTGGACTGAGTAAGACTTTAAGGTGAAGATCTACACTGGTCAAAGTACAACCAAAGATTGTTCTTGGTGTTCTTCAAGTTTTTGGGTTTTCCAAAAATTGAAACCGTGAACGAACAACGACATTTAACCATTAATTCTAGTAAACCTATATATTAAATATGAATTTGAGTGTCATATATATATAGTATACATGTCGGGGTATTACGGTATAACAGTTATAT
Source organism: Panax quinquefolius (assembly GCA_020205615.1). Classification (NCBI taxonomy): domain Eukaryota; kingdom Viridiplantae; phylum Streptophyta; class Magnoliopsida; order Apiales; family Araliaceae; genus Panax; species Panax quinquefolius. The sequence continues at coordinate 124,269,359 of CM035155.1, read as the reverse complement.
TACTTTACAACATACATGAAGCAAATTAGAAGTCGGTCAAACCACCCTGTTCTACCTGTTCTTGAGGTTTCTAGGTAACCCAGAAACTAGAACCTCGTGATCGGTCAATGACATTTGACCACTTATATCTTTCAGTATATGAATCTAATGGATCTGATTCTTCTTCTAGCTTATTAACCTCAAGTAATACTACAACTAACATACAATTAAAAGACGTAGAAATTAACATATAAGGATCTATAGGCTCTGACATTAGGCTATCAGACCTATTTTTCCCAAATTTCTAGATTGCTTAAAACACCATTTTTGATGCATCTAGATGTTATGGAAACATGATCTACCAACTCAGAACACTTAATAACATGCTATTACACATAATTAAATAACAAAACTTCAAATCTAACAAAGCATCAAAGATCTAGGGTAAAATTAGGGTTTGTACCTTTCTTAAGAGATTTTTGCTTTCTAGTTTTTGAATCTGATCTTGCTACTACCAAGGCTTCTTATGGTATGTAATATGAGTATATAGGCTTAAAAAATTTATGATTTTGGCCAGAGATAGGGCTCGTATTTATAGAATTTTACCACTAGGGTGTTTGGTCATTTTTCACCTCTTTGCCTCCATAAATATCTGATCCTTTGTACTTGTGCTACTTAGGGAATGTTATCAGACCATGTGGTTCCTGGGAACTTGGTTTGGTGAGTTGATACCTACTTGTGAGCAACTTCACCATGATTAGTAGCCTAATCTTGGCCTAATCGACCTTCATCTTGATTAGGGCATTGAATTTTATGATTAAGATTACTTAATGATGTAATTAACACCTAATTAAAGTTTAACAACCATGATTAGGGTTTTAGATAACCTAACTAGGGTTAGTTCTAACCAATTAGGGTTAGGGTTTAGGTTTTGTAAACTAGGGTTAGAGTTTCCTAATTTAGATATTAGGGTTACTAAATTAGGGTTTGTACAAATCCCAACAAGTAAAACAAAACGTTTTGTCAGTGTAAGCATGACAAAGCAGCTTGTCAAAACACATATACCGAAAAGTTCGATTTCGGAAGAAAAAAGTAAGCATGTAGTGTCAAGCATGTCAACTTTCGGAAAAAAATTTATTTGACCTAACTTCTAAAGTAGAGTATATAACAACACAATACACATTTAGAACGGAAAGATTTTATTTAATAAACACAGAATTTACATAATCCAGTCTTATTAGGATTTTGGGGATTCACATAAACGACCTTTTTTGGTATGTTAGGTGATCAACCTATTGTACAACTCCAAATCCCGTAGTTTGTTCACCTCAAACTTATTCTTTTAGATTCCGTGTCACGCCTCGAAATTCGGTCTATCTTCACACCCGAATTATGTGCATCACGAGTACATCATTCTTCCCAAACATACATCATTATATACTGAAATATAACAACATACATTCTCAATTTCCAGGTTCTAAAACCTTATAATCTCTTTCATTACAAATAATGATAATTACATTATTCTTTACATTTTACACGAGTGACTTTTATCTGCCACCAAGGATAGATAACCGTTCATTAAACTATTCTATAGTTTAATTACATCTTTCTACATTACAAGTCTTCACTTGATCTTCACGTTCATTCATATAATGAATGAAACTTCTTCTGGATACCGATCAACTTGATCTTCACGGGATCCTTAAGTTCATCTAACATCGTTTGCTAAAAATATTTTTCATTTAAAGCAAGTGTGAGCATTCAATTGCCCAACAAGTCATAACAGTTGAACAAACAACTTCAAGCGTTTAACATTCCTTTAGAACTTCGATAACTGAATAAAGGTTAGGAAGCAGCTTGAATAATAGGAATAATCTCGATTCCTATCATTTTACTTCTACCTTTTTCATATTCATCCTATCTGGCTAGAATCAATAGCACATACTTAACAATAACGGTTCATGTATAAACAGAATATTCTCTTATTGAACAGCTTAATCACAGAATAGTTCATCTCGTAGAAACACCAAAGTGTTCACATTGTGGCATAAGGCCTCATACGTTCTACCACCTTGTACAAATATCACACATTTGCACATAGATAGAACTTCTCAAGTTCAACATTTGATAATTTTTAGAAACTAGCATTCATTTAGAATATAAATGAAGTTAGGAAACTTGCCTTACGCATAGCTACATCTTACGCTGAATTGCTCATTCCAATCCCTATAAAACACATAAGGAAATAACACATACACCAATTAGTCACATAGTTAACTTATGCATTGGTTTACTTAACTTTATTTGTTAGGGTTCGCGTTCTTTCAACCTTAGTTTACACGACAACTTCCTTTTTCGGTTTATGTCTTCATGACATACGAGATGTCTTACTCAATACGTTCATCATCTTCGATGATTTACATTCTTATCTTCTTCTTATGCTTCTCTAGAACTCAGTACACTTCGCTTTTCTACTAGTAGTCCATATGGTACTCTGAGTGGTTTCCCATAAACAACCAACAAACAAGTTCTCGTCTCATCTACACTGCCATCACAGTGAGTTAGATCAGTTACCAGTTTCGTATATACGTTAGCTCTCTGAAGGAATTGTTTAGCCCAGTTCCCATATGTCAACCATCAAAGGTTACGATTGTACTACAACCAAACTTATCTTAACTTATCCGAACCATTAAACTATAATGTTTGTTAAGTCAAATTCTCATTCCTTATGGCTTTTTGCAACTAAATGACATACCTCAGTATTCATTCTTTATCGTCCAAGTCATACAGTCTTTTGTATATTTAGAACAATCATTCAAGTTAATCATTAACTCGGCTTCGTTACGTTATGCATACTTGTCTTTAATTCAGCTTCTTCACCATTCATGGTTTAATCATTAGTCTTCATTATCTTACAGTCAAACCATACACGGGGTGTAGGTTCTACCCGTTCAATATTCGCGTACACTCTACCTTCACGTTGGTTAAAGTGTTCAACGCTTATATTTCATTCTAACATTCTCATCCGACTCACATTCGGCTTTCATTAATCTTATTACTATTCATTACGGCTTTCTTGATAATTCATATCTTACTTACTATCTTTCGTTATCCATTACATGAACCCCATGCTCATTATACTTTCTCAATGTCGAAGCCATACGGTTTGCTGTATGCTAAGACTGATCGTTCATCACAACAACGTTGCATTTATAGCGTCTATACTCTTTACACTTATCTCTCATTACGACCACATAACATCGAAATGTTATTCATTACCCTCATCAATCAACGTCTAAGGAATCACCATCATAGCAATCCCTCACGTTTGTTTATTGCAACTACGGTTTCCGAATATCGATTCCGTAACCCGCATTCACATTCTTTATCTTTTAATCTCATTTAATCTTTCCATTCAACCTTCATTAAAGGTTTAAAACACTTGATTAAGTGTTACATTCGATGAACTACACGTTTATTAGCTTTCGGTACACTTCCCCCGTGTTTTGAGCTGTTAAAAGCTCAATATTATTGGCTTTTTCCCTACACCGGTGCTGCGGTGCCGACTCCCTCCTTCTTCTTCATGTCGCGGCTCCACTTTCGGCAGATGGTGATGGCCCGACTTCTGGCCTAAATGTCGTTTCCTTCCAAGGCTTAGGCGGCATCTGCGGTGCAGGTGCTCAAAATCTCCAAAAATTTTCTAAGTCTTGGAAATTGCTTAAGACGCTTACTTTGAAATCTCATATCTTCTTCGTTATAGCTCGGAACGAGGTCGTTCCATAGCCATTCTCTTCCTTATCTTACGTACTTTGATTACTTCCAAACAGAACATCGTTCTAAATCCGTTAACATGCCATTCTATTGGCTTAATCTTCGTCCTTCGTTCATTTTATGTTTTTAACATTCTTCGTTTGTTCGTCCGTAATTTAGTCATCCGAACTTGGAATTCATTCATTCTTGAGTCCATAACTCACATTTTCTACGTTCTCTTACATTATTGTAAAACCCTACACGTTCGAGTTCAGTTACACACTTTCTAATTCTCATTCGTCTTTTACAAAAATTTTGCCATAACTTCGTTATAGCTATGTTTTAATCTGTTCTTCATGAATGTTTCTACCGTTCCTAATGAAGCAATAAGCATCTAACTTATACGCGATGGTTTTAAACTTATCCATCAACAACATTTACACTACGATGGTTTTAAATTTTTCATTCAACAACGTTCTTCGCGTTCTTCGCATTCTTCGCGTTCTTCGTTCGTTCTTCATTTTTAATCGATATTTTGATTACGATTTTACTTTTTCTTAGAATTCAGTGTTATAAAACACCATTCCTTACTTATTTCATTGAATCGTTCATATGATTGATTTGGATCATTCAAATTCAGTACAAATCTTATACTTCCTTAAGAAATTTATAAAATAAACTTCTAATTCTTATTTCTTCTTTTCTCAATGATTTCAACTATATGAAATCCTTCCTAACATCATTCACTTCTTATTCTCATAAAACTATGTTTTAACATAGAAAACTTAAAAAAAAATTATTAGAAGTTAGGTTTTCGGATTACCTCTCTTCTTTGATCTTCCTCCGTTGGACAAAGCGTGAACTCGGGCTAGCTTTTCCTCTTTCTCTCCCTCTTCATCCGAACTCTCTCTCTCTCTCTCTCTCTCTGTCAAGTGTTGGTAATTTTCAAAATCACCAACAAATGAATTAAACTCTCCTTTTATAGATTTCCAAGGCTATGGGCGTTTTGGTCATTTGGCCAAACTGCCTTATTATTCACACCTCCTTACTATTCCCACCTACTTACTATTCACGTAGCTACCCTTGGAAGCTTCGTGCTTCCGTCTTTCGATTTTTATCCGACAGTTTTAAAAACTACGATTCTCGGAATCCAAATATTTTTGTATATTTCGTCTTTCGTTTACCAATTAACTTTTACGCATTCTTCGGATCTCTAAAAAAATGAAAAACACTTTTCCACGATAAGCGTTTTCCTTCACGTTTTCCCCTATAATAGTAAAACGAGTGAAAAGTACATAATAGTTCTTTTCATCATTTTTATTTCGTCTGATTTACGCACGTTTTTTGAGAAAAACTTTTATCGGCTTACTTAACTTTTCACGATATATTATCCTCAAATCTTTTGACGGAATATCATTTCGACATATCGAACTCTCGAAAAGGTTTAGGTTATTCAAACCCTAACCCTTAGGGTTTCGTCAGGTGAATAGTGCCTATGTCGTCTTTTTCCCCAAAAATATTTTTGTTCCCAGAAAAATTTTATTTTTGTCTTGAAAATTCTTATTCGTTCAATCTAGCTCGTAGCCAAAATCCTCTGACGTTTTAATCATCCTAGGTTCTAGAACGATTAATAAACATATAGTACAGAATATTATTAATAAAATTCATTTTATTAATAACTAACTCTTTAAATCTTAAATTCTGGACAATCCGATTTTTTGGGTTGTCACATCCTTCGTCCCTTATTAAAATTCTGTCCTCGGAATTTCTAAACTACACCCATTCCCGGGTCATCACATTCACCCCTTCTTCATAGAATTTCGTCCTTGAAATTTTAGCCTACCCCTCTTCTCAACTTCTCTTCAAAGAAGTTCGTATCTTTCAAACATTCTCTCACCTTCATACTTATCAAGAATTATGGAGTAGAATGAACAACGAGGAACATAAGAATTCCTTTAAAACATTTCATACTTTTGCTGAGGGGTCAAATTGACCATAAACTCTTACTAGATTAACAGCATGACGTTGTAACCCTTCTTCCACGGTAAGTTTACAATCACCAAGAAGGTAAATTACCTCTTTCATACATAGGCAATCAACCCATTGTATAACCCCATTTCAAGGTATGTTCACCTCAGACTTAATCATTAGATTCCGCACCAAAACTAATTTGGTTTGGCACAACTCTTCAAAGAAAGCTCGATTTTCTTTTAAACATGACATACCATTTGTCTTAGCCAAATCAAGTATATTAGACCATACCAATAAATTGGATATCAACTTAAAAAACTCGTCTAGTCAAATCAATTGACATCAACTACTTCTTTAAATTCCTTTCGCAATACATCAAAACGTTTTATGACGTCATGATACCGTACTTTTCACAGTACATTTAGGACTTCGTCAGTTTATGACTTCGTCATTATACATCACACCATAGTGGGTTGTTGATCCTAAGATCACATCCAACACCAGGTTCAATTGCATTAATAACTCCATCCTTTCATCAAATGCACTGATGATGTAAAATTCCTTTTGATATTTCAAATCAATTTCTATTTAGCCAAAACAATTAGCATAGACATAACAAGAATAGTTCTTTTAAAATCCATTGGTTTCAAAAGTTGAACCAATTCATTCCTTTTTAAAACGTGCACACATAGGCATGATTTCAATAAACTTTGAAATCTAGCATAGCTAGATGACTTGGAATATCCTATTCTCCATCTTCCTTCATTGTCTTACTTGCGACAATATTTAATCTTCTCTAGCACCTTCAATGCTAAGTCTGCTGAAAATAACTCATTTTCAGTCTACACATCCCTATACCTTAGTATAGTCCATCAACTTACCACACATTATGAGTTCAGGAACTTTCCACAATAATATGAGTTTAAGAACTATCCTAGTCAGACCATAGGCGTCCATTCGCTGAGAAGTTCAAAAATATACCATATGATTATGAGTCACGAACCTACCATAAGTGTGAGTTTCAAGAACTCGCACCTATCTTATCATTCTCTAACTATCAAACATATACATGAGAAAAGATTCACCTTCTCTCACATACATATTGATAATACGACTGATTCCAATGATTATCACTGTAATAAACTGAGCATTTGTTACACCAAAGCATAAACCTCTGCCCATAACAAAGGTTCATACAACTCAGCTATCACATGAGTCCTCAATTAAAATTTTACAACTTCTAACTTTCTCTTCACTTAATACGAATTTTCTTTAATTCATATGCTATTCTTCACAACTCAATCTGAGTTCTTCTTCTCGTACTACTTCGTAGTACCATTTATTCATAGCATTAGCTATAAATCATTCATCATTTAACAGATCATCTGTTACTACGATTCACTATGATCACGTGGTGATCTTCTTCCTTAATCGATAAACTCAACGATCTTCTTATCCTTCTCTCTACTATTATAGCCTTAGGTACTCATACCTAAGGTTTATAATCTATCAGCTCTGATACCAACTTGTCACGCCTCGAAATACGGTCTATCTTCACACCCGAATTTCGTGCGTCACGAGTACATCATTCTTCCCAAACATACATCATTATATACTGAAATATAACAACATATATTCTCAATTTCCAGGTTCTAAAACCTTATAACCTCTTTTATTACAAATAATGATAATTACATTATTCTTTACATCATACACGAGTGACTTTTATCCGCCTTACATCTTTCTACATTACAGGTCGTCGCTTGATCTTCACGTTCATTCATATAATGAATGACACTTTTTTTGGATACTGATCAACTTGATCTTCATGGGATCCTTAAGTTCTTCTAACATCGTTCGCTGAAAATGGTTTTAATTTAAAGAAAGTGTGAGCATTCAATTGCCCAGCAAGTCATAACAGTTGAACAAACAACTTCAAGAGTTTAACATTCCTTTAGAACTTTGATAACCGAATAAAGGTTATGAAGCAGCTTGAATAATAGGAATAATCTCGATTCCTATCATTTTAAAACATTATTCACATTCACATTGAAACACTTTCATACTTCTACTTTTTTCATACTCATCCTGTCTGGCTAGAATCAATAGCACAGACTTAACAATAACGATTCATGTATAAACAAAACATTCTCTTATTAAACAGTTCAATCATAGAAACACCGAAGTGTTCACATTGTGGCACAAGGCCTCATACGTTCTACCACCTTGTACAAATATCACACATTTTCACATAGACAGAACTTCTCAAGTTCAACATTTGAGAAGTTTTAGAAACTAGAATTCATTTAGAATATGAATGAATTTAGGAAACTTGCCTTATGCACAACTACAGCTTACGCTGAACTTCTCATTCCAATCCCTATAAAACACATAATGAAATAACACATACACCAATTAGTCACATACTTGACTTACACATTGGTTTACTTAACTTTACTTCTTAAGGTTCGTGTTCTTTCAACTTAAGTTTACACGATAACTTCCTTTTCCGGTTTATGTCTTCATGACATACGGAGATGTCTTACTCAATACGTTCATCATCTTCGATGATTTACATTCTTATCTTCTTCTTATGCTTCTCTAGAACTCAGTACACTTCGCTTTTCTACTAGTAATCCATATGGTACTCTGAGTGGTTTCCCACAAACAACCAACAAACAAGTTCCCGTCTCATCTACACTGCCATCACAGTGAGTTAGATCGGTTACCAGTTTTGTATATACCTTCGCTCTCTGAATGAATTGTTTAGCCCAACTTCCATATGTCAACCATTAAAGGTTACGATTGTACTACAACCTAACTTATCTTAACTTATCCGAACCATTAAACTATAATGTTTGTTAAGTTAATTTCTCATTCCTTATGGCTTTTTGGCAACTAAATGTCATACCTCAGTATTCATTCTTTATCGTCCAAGTCATACAGTCTTTTGTATATCCAGAACAATCATTCAAGTTAATCATTAACTCAGCTTCGTTACGTTATGCGTACTTGTCTTTAATTCAGCTTCTTCACCATTCATGGTTTAATCATTGGTCTTCATTATCTTATGGTCAAACCATACGTGGGGTGTAGGTTCTACCCATTTAATATTCGCATACACTCAACCTTCACGTCGGTTAAAGTGTTCAACGCTTACATTTCATTCTAATATTCTCATCCGACTCACATTCGGCTTTCATTAATCTTATTACCGTTCGTTATGTCTTTCTTGATAATTCATATCTTACTTACTATCTTTTGTTATCCACAACATGAAACCCCATGTTCATTATTCTTTCTTAATGTCGAATCCATACAGTTTGCTGTATGCTAAGACCGATCGTTCATCGCAACAACGTTGTGTTCACAACGTCTATACGCTTTACACTTATCTCTCATTACCGCCACATAACATTGAAATGTTATTCATTACCATCGTTAATCAACGTCTAAGGAATCACCATCATAGAAATCCATCACGTTCATTTATCGCGACTACGGTCCCCGGATATCGGTTTGTGTTCACATTCTTTGTCTTTTAATCTCATTTAATCTTTCTGTTCAACCTTCATTAAAGGTTTAAAACACTTGATTAAGTATTACATTCGATGAACTACATGTTCATTAGCTTTCGGTACACTTCGCAAGGTTTTGTGCAGTTAAAAGCTTAATATTACTGGCTTTTTCCCTACACTGGCGCTGCGGCACCGGCTCCCTCCTTCTTCTTCATGCCGCGGCGCCACTCAGTAGTAGCTAATGGCCCGGCTCTGGCATTGCGGCGCCGCCTCCCAACGCTTGGATGGTGCTGTGGCGCCAGGCTCAAAATCTCCACAAATTTTCTAAGTCTTGGAAATTGTTTAAGACGCTTACTTTGAAATCTCATATCTTCGTTGTTATAGCTAGGAACAAGGTTGTTCCAAATCCATTCTCTTCCTTATCTTATGTAATTCGATTACTCTTAGACAGGACTTCGTTCTGAATACGTTAACATTCCATTCAATTGGCTTAATCTTCGTCCTTCATTCATTTTATGTTTTTAACGTTCTTTATTCATTCGTTCGTCCGTAATTCGATCATTCAAACTCGGAATTCATTCGTTCTTGAGTCCACGAGTCACGTTTTCTACGTTCTCTTACATTATTATAAAACCCTATACGTTCGGGTTCATTTACACACTTTCTAATTCTCGTTCATCTTTTATAAAATTTTCGTCATAACTTCGTTATAGCTATGTTTTAATTCGTTCTTCATGAATGTTTCTACCGTTCCTAACCAAGCAATAAGCATCTAACTTATACGCGATGGTTTTAAATGTGTCTATCAACAGCATTTACACTACGATGGTTTTAAATTTGTCCATCAACAATGTTCTTCGCTTTCTTTGCGTTCTTCGCGTGTTCTTCGTTCGTTCTTCATTTTTAATCGATATTTTAATTACGATTTCACTTTTTCTTAGAATTCGGTGTTATAAAACACCATTCCTTACTTATTTCACCGAATCGTTTATATGATTTGTGACGCCCCCAAATCCGTGTAATCATTGATTACAGAACTTGGTGCTCAGGATACAACATACACCATCATCTAACTAAGTAAACCTTAACAATAAGGAATAATAATATTAACTACTACATAATTATTCAAAATAAAATCCCAAGTCTTTACAACCTTAAAACATATCTGAACTTCGGTCTTGGCGTTTATCGCTACAATACACATATCTTTGAAATAATTATTTTATTACATAACCATTAGCATCACTTCATCTTGGACTTTCCTTGTCCTTGCGAACCCTCGACCTTCTCATCCTTAATCGAAAAGGTTTAAACAAGAATGAGCACAAATTGACCAAAGTATACTGAATAAATGGGAAATATACATCAGGATAAAGGCATTTGGATTACTAGATCTTTACAGTTGAAAGATTATCAAGTGTTAAAGAAGAACATCAAGAATAAGAATTTAAGAATTTTCAATATCATACTAAGGGGTGTAAAATACCCTGAACATATTTTCTTTCATCAAAAACCATCGACGGTTTAACAATTAAATAGATCGTAAACGGTCTCTGTAAAATGCACGCTGGTGATCGATTTATTGTACCTTACATTGTGCACATGTATTAAGTTTAAAATGCATAAGCATAAATGGGACTATTTTCCCGACATCCATTTTTCCGTTCATTTGGGTTGTTCATCTTAGTAATCATGCGAGACCGCACCAAAGCAATTTGGATTGGTAAACATTTAATAGCTTGAAAGATTTGTTTTAAATCACTTTTTCCATCAATAATAACTAACTAGGAAACAAAGGCCAAGAACATACTTAGAAACGATTCGATAATGAAATGAAATTTAAACATATGGCAGTTAAAATAATAACTGAATAATCATCGATAAGCTTGCAAGATAATTGAAGTTTGTATGACTTTTCAACGAAGAAACTTGCACGAATAAATAACTAACACAAGTCCAATACTTACCCTTACTGCGATAATATTAGTAAGGATTTAATAAATACCCAGTAAAAATGAGGGTTAGGAAACTTGCCTGATAAGCCTGCTACAATTAACGCTAGCAATTAACCTTCCCATAACCTAATCACATGTGTCTCGTTAATCACCATTCATACACAATCTAATTTGAAGTAAAAGGGTCTCCTATTGGATATGCTATAAACATCATAATAGAATATATTTAGAAAATATATGTCACCCATTTTAGATATCATAGGCAGCCCAAAACAGAACTTAAAAATGCCCAACATAACAGTTTTTATTTTTTATTTTTTTTCTCAACTTTACCATATCTCGCTAAAACAGTCATAACTAATTCGATTTAAAACATTTTTGAGCGATTTATGCGCCCACGCGAAGCTAACTTCTGGGGCTACAACTTTTATTCACGGACCATCTTCAAATTCCAAGCACAAAATTCCAAAAAATCCGTGCAAGGGGACTGCTCCGAATTTGTTGGACAGATTTGACGCAACTACTTTGAAAAGTCATAACTCCTTGCTCCGAAGTCGGAATTAGTCCGTTCCGGAGTCTATGGAAAGCTTATTCAGTGTACTATAATAACCCAAAAGCCCACAATTTTCTGGAAACTGTAGCTAGCCCCGAATTTGTCCTTAGGGTCAGCAATTCATAATTTTTTTTTCGGTTTCTAACATGTTTATTTCTACTAATCTACAAATGATATGACCATGATACTTGGACAAAATAAACTTCATACATCAAGGTATTTTACAAAATATCACATCCCGAGCTTGAACAAGTTAAGACCACGAACAAAGTGCCTTGAAAAGCGAGCCCTAATGTATTTCATACTTAGAAAAATTCGGAAATTCCAGATTGTAGAAATTTTTGTTGTGAACATGCTTGCTTACGATTTTCATATCTCACTCAATATAGCTTCGATCCGAATGAAATTTGGACATGTTATACCTCCTGCTACATACTATTTTACAAAATTATTACATGCAACAAATGGATTATCTAAGACATGATTTCGAGTGACCAAAAATCCTGAAAAATCATGCAAACTAGTTTAACCCAACTTTTGAGAAAATCATGATTTTGATTCTAGCATGCATGGGTTTTGATTCCTATTATCTAGACCACTTCTAATAACATATATATACATGTTACAACCATTCAATTCTCTAAGTTTTCATGTTTTCATCAAATTAGCAACTAAGAGGCATTTTATCAAATAGTTAGCATACATGGCATGATTTCATGATTCTATATGAATTAGTAACATGTTTACACCAGAATTTTCCTTCCTTAACCGCCACATAGCAGAATCATACCCAAACATGGCATTACAAAACAAGACAAACCAATAACCATACTAATTCATGCATTTTCTCCACTATTTTACTTAGGAACATAGAAAATAGCTTGAATGCTTACCTTATGGACGAATTCCTCTTGTTTTGATTGCTTCTAATGCTTCTTCTTGATTGATATACTCTCCCAAAATCTCCAGAACTCGTTGCTCCCAAGCTCTCACTCACAATTCTCTCTTTTCTTTCTCTTTTGCTCTTTTGGTTGGAATATTGTTGTAAAAGAGGAGAACGAGTTTAGATGTAATGTATATACATCATATATGGTGTAATGAACTGAATTCTCCAGCCCATTACACTCCCCCATGATCAGTTACCATTACACTCCCCATTCATTAGTCTAATTATGGGTATGAGTTACAAAAATGAAAGGTTTTGGTGTTATAAAGAAAAATAAACTCACTCCCTCCTTACTACCATAATATATACGAATATGCTCCTTTTATTGTCCCAATTTGATGGTCACGTGGACCCCCAATTTCTGCTGCACTTGAGTATAAACATTATAATAATCATTTAATCAATTAACAAGTCATTTTAACCATTTTGCCCTCTGTAGTCAAACGTGTCGATACTTATATCGATTCCTACTAAAGTCGACGTTCCGGACGTCATGGAACTATCCATTTTGTCAAACTCAACTTTAAAATTTGTAGTTGACTTTTCCCCCCGAAAAAGTCAACCGGTTGACTTTGACCAAAAAGTCAACCATGACGCATTTTCGTGGTTACAGTCTATCTTGACTAATTTCGACGTTCCGGACTCAAATACGCTGTTCGCATCACTAAATTTCGCTCCAAACTCAAAGTCATGTTTTAAATTCATCCTACGAAATTAATAGCATTAATTCCATTCTTACCCATTTTAAATAGTTGAATTAAACGGAACCAACCATTCAAACACATCTCATCACATAACATATAAGTAAACATAGATACATGTAGTAAATAATTATCACATAAGAATTTCACATAAGTTCGTTTATTGAAATTGTTAAATTACATAGAAAATCTCGGTTATTACATGATTTATTTGGATCGTTCAAATTCATTACGAATCTTATACTTCCTTAAGAAATTTATAAAATAAACTTCTAATTCTTATTTCTTCTTTTCTCAATGATTTCAACCATATGAAATCATTCCTAGCATCATTTACTTCTTATTCTCATTAAGCTATATTTTAATATAGAAAACTTAAAGAAAATTTATTAGAAGTTAGGTTTTTAGATTGCCTCTCTTCTTTAATCTTCATCCGTTGGACAAAGCGTGCACTCGGGCTAGCTTTTCCTCTTTCTCACCCTCTTTATCCGATCTCTCTATCTCTCAAGTGTTGGTGATTTTAAAAATCACCAACAAATGAATTAAGCTCTCCTTTTATAGATTTTCAAGGCTAGGGACATTTTGGTCATTTGGCCAAACTGCCTTACTATTCACACCTCCGTACTATTCCAACCTCTTTACTATTCACGTAGCTTCCCTTGGAAGCTTCGTGCTTCCGTCTTTTGGGTTTCGTCCGATAATTTTAAAAACTGCAATTCTCGGAATCCAAATATTTTTGGATATTTCGTCTTTCATTTACCGATTAACTTTTACGCATTCTTCGGATCTTTGAAAAACAAAAAAATACTTTTCCACGATAAGTGTTTCCTTCACGTTTTCACCTAACGTATTTAAACGAGTGAAAAGTACATAACAGTACTTTTCGTCCAATTTTCGCATGTTTTTCGAGAAAAATTTTTATCGTCTTACTTAACTTTTCACGATATATTATCGTCAAATCTTTCGACGGAATATCATTTCGACATACCGAACTCTCAGAAAGGCTTAGGTTATTAAAACCCTAACCCTTAGGATTTCGTTAGGTGAATATTGTCTATTTCGTCTTTTTCCCCAAAAATATTTTTGTTCCCGAAAAAAATTTATTTTCTTCTTGAAAATTCTTATTCGTTCAGTCTGGCTCGTAGCCAGAATCCTCCCACATTCTAATCATCATAGGTTCTAGAACGATTAATAAACACATAACACAAAATATTATTATTAAAATTCATTTTATTAATAACTAATTCTTTAATTCTTAAATTATGGACAATCCGATTTTCCGAGTTGTCACATTCCGCAGCAAAACAATTTGGCTTGGCTTACTTCTCAAAGAAAGCTCGATTTTCTTTTAGCATGACATACCATTTGTCCAGCCAAATCAAATAACTTAGACCATACCAATAAATTGTGTACATCAATCAAACTATTTGTCTAGTAAAATAAATTTTCATCGACTACTTCTTTAAATTCTTTTACAATACTTCAAAATGATTTATGACGTCATGATATCGTACTGTTTCACAGTACGTTGAGAACTTCGTCAGTTTATAACTTTGTCATTCTACATCATACTATAGCAGTTTATTGATCCAAAATCACATCTAACACTAGGTTCAATTATATTAATAACTCCATCTTTTTATCATCTCCGCATCAAATGCATTGACGATATAAAATTCATTTTGATATTTCAAATCAATTTTTGTCTAGCCAAAACAATTAGCATAAACATACAAAGTATAGTTCTTTTAAAATCCATTAGTTTCAAAAAATTTGAACCAATCTTTCTTTTTTCAAAAATGCACATATAAGCACAATTTCAATAAACTTCAAAATCTAACATAGCTAGATGACTTGGAATATCCTTTTTCTCCATCTTCTTTCATTGTCTTACTTGCGATAATTCTTAATCTTCTCTTGCACCTTTAATGCTAAGTATACTGAAAATAACTTGTTTTTAGTCTAAATATTCCTATACTATAGTATAATCCATCAACTTATCACACTTTATGTGTTTGGGAACTTTCTACAACCATATGTGTGTAAGAACTTACCTTTGCAATATGTAATCCAAGAACAAATCAAGGACTTCCATACACTTAGAGGCTCAAAAACATAACATATAACTATGGGTCACAAACTTTTCATAAGTATGAGTTTCAAGAACTCGCACATATCTTATCATTCTCTACCTATCGAATATATACATGAGAAAAGATTCACCTTCTCGTCGTGTACATATTGATAGTTCGACATTAGCATTTCAATGATTATCACTGTAATAGGCAAAACAGTTGTTACACCAAGCACAAACCCCTGCCCATAACAAAGTTTTATACAACTTTGCTATCACATTAGTCCTCTTTTGAAATCTTACAACTTCTAACTTTCTCTTTATTTAATATAAATTTTCTTTAATTCGTATTCTATCCATTACAACTCTTCTGAGTTGTTGTTCTTGTACTACTTCATAGTACAATTTATTTATAGTGTTGGCTACAAATCATCCATCGTTTAACAGAACATTTGTTGTTCAAGATTTAATATGATCACATGGTGATCTTCTCCCATAATCGTTTAACTCAACAATTTTCTTATCCTTCTCTCTACGATTATAGCCTCAGGTACGTATACTTATGGTACCAAATGTAACCCCCTGAAATCTGGTTTATCTTCACATCCAAATTCCGTACGTCATGGGTACATCTCATTCCAAACATACATCATTATATCATTAAGAATAACAGGATATCTCTTTAAATCTTATGTTCTATTACCTTAAAACCTCATTCATCACAAATAATGATAATTACATTATTCTTTACATTTTACAAGAGTGACTTTCATCCGCCACAAAAGATACATAATAGTTCATTAAACTAATCTATAGTTTAATTAAACTATTCTAAATTACAAGTCTTAGCTTGATCTTCACGCTCATTCATATACTAAATGACACTTCATCAGGATACCCGTCAGCTTGATCTTTACGAGATCCTTAGTTTGTTCTAACATCGTTCATTAAAAATATTTTTATTTCAAGCAAGTGTGAGCATTCAATTGCTCAACAAGTCATAGCAGTTGAATAAACAACATTAAAAATTTAAAAATTCCTTTAAAACTTACATAACCGAACAAAGGTTATGAAGCAGCTCGAATAATAGGAATAAATTCGGATTCCTATCATTTTAAAACATTAGTAACATTCACTTTGAAATACATACATTCTTGTACCTTTTTCATATACATTCTGTCTGGCTAGAATCATTAGCGCATATTTAATAATAAAAGTTCATGAATAAACAGAACTCTTTTATATTGAACAGTTCAATCACATAACAGTTCATCTCATAGAAACACTGAAGTGTTAAAATTGTTGCACAAGGCCTCATACATTCTATTACCTTGTATAAATATCACACATTTGCACATAGATAAATTCAACATCTGAGAAAGTTTAAGAAGCTAACATTCATTTAAAATATGAATGAAGTTAGGAAACTTTCCTTCAACACAACTTATAGTTTACGCTGAACTGTTTATCGAAATCCATGTATATCACATAAGGAAATAGCACATACACCAATTAGTCATATGTTTGACTTACGCATTGGTTCAAACTTAACTTTACTTCGTATGGCTCGTGTTCGTGTAATCTAATTTTACACAACCAACTTTACTTTTATTCCTTCGATATTATGGCATACTAGGATGGCATAAACCTTATAATCATCTTTTATGATAGATTCACATTCTTATATTCTTCTTATAACATTTCTAGGACTTAACTCATCCTATACATCTATATATATGAAAAGAATCTCCTTTTCACCACACGTATTCAAAACTCAATACTTAGCACACTTCGAGTCTCTAACATTGTTCCATACAGTACGCTGAGTGGTTTCCCATAAACAACTAACAAATTAGTTTTCCGTCTCATCTACACTGTCTTTTACAGCGAGTTAGATCGGTTGCTAGTTCATATTAATCTTTGCTCTCTAAAGGAATTGTTTAGCCCAAATACCATACATCAACCGTTAAAGAGTATGATTATACTACAACTTAAACTTAATTTATCTGAACCATTAAAACTATAAGGTTTGTTAAGTTAATTTCCCATTCCTTATGGCTTTCTAGAAACTAAATGTCATACCTCGGGATTATTCTTTAATGTCTAAGTCATACAATCTTTTGTATACTCAGAATAATCATTAAATGTTAATATTATGCGTTCATAACATTAAACATTTGACGTTACCTTATCTTCATATCTTACAACATTTGGTCCATTTAACTCAGAACGTTATTTAGTTATTATTGCTAACTCGGCTTGTTCAACGTTTACGTTATTCATTACTCTTCATTCTCTTATGTTCAAAACATACATAGTGTGTAGGTTACACTTGTTTAATATTCGCATACACTCAAGACCCTCACGTCGGTTTAAGTGTTTAATGCTTACATTTCATTCTAAAATTCTTTATCTGACTCACACTCAGACTTTCTTTAATCTTATTACCGTTCATTACGGCTTTCTTGATAATTTCATATCTTACTTATTACCTTTGTCAACGTCTAACGTATTCTCCGTTCACGTTGTTCGTTGTTTAAACCTTTATTCAACTTTTACTTAAGGTTTTAATCACTCTCCTTCGTGATCCATTATATAAACATCACGTTCATCATCCTCTCATGATGTCTAAGACATATTGTTCGTTGTATGCTAAGATCGATCGATCATCATAACTATGTTGCGTTAACTGTTAGGTTTGATAGAAACAAGAGCGTGCAATCAAATCACATAAATAAAACGGAAGTGAAGTAAAACGAATTTTAAAAATTTTCATACAAACCATAAACCAAGATCATTCTTGTGCTTTGATTATACATCTATAAAAGAGTAGGAGAAATAGAATCATACCCTTGAAGATCCGAGCTTCCTCATGTACAAGTTCAACTCATATTCCTTTGTGCTCTCCTTCAATACGCGGGTTTGGTTCCTTCCTTTGATCAATGTTAGCCACCCAATCGTTTAGCCTCTAGAAGTGATCCACCAAGGAAAAACAAGAATCAAGAAGAAGGATGTTTTGGCTCAAACCCTAGTTTTCTATCTATATAGAAAAAGGTGTACTCTCAAACTATTGGAATCACGTATCTCACGCTCACTGATATCTAATATAAGACTCCTCTTATAAAGATATCAATTAACCTATTTTAATATAATTAAAATAGAGTATTATTTAATTAATTAAACTCTTTTAATTAATTAGGCTCCCTAATATTAGTTGGGATAATTAATTAAACTCTTTTAATTAATTTGCCTCCTAATCTTATTAGGAATAAATGAGAGTACTAATATTAAATTAATTTGCAAACTCCTTTAGAAATTAAAATAATAATAATTGTAATAATATTAATAAGACTCTCTTATTAATTTATATTTACTATTTCCAAATATTAAATAATAAATATTAAGCTATTTAATTTACTCTATCACCATAGATTAAATTAAATACAATTACCATATTATTACAATTATGTCATTAACTTCTTAAATAATTATTCTTTCTTTTATGGTGTGACCCTTTAGGTTCTCCATATTAAACCTGGTTGTGAATAAATCAATTATAACAATTCTAATCTTATTTAAATAAATAAATTAAACTATTAATTTATTTAAATAAATAATATTTATTCTACAATACGGATAAGCCTCCTTAGCGATTAACGACTTTCCAAATAATATAGATTTCAACATTAATCATAAAAGAACCTTTGAGTAAATAGTTACCGTACAATTCAATCCCTCCACCATACAATGTCCCAATTAAATATAAGACAAGGAATTACTGTCAAGTCTTATTTTATTTAATTATATGTATTTTAATTCCCAAATGCACAACTCCGAATAAATGCACATTAGAAACTACTTTCTAATTTCATTCCACCTTGGCCAAGGATTTCTAGGTTGACATTTATCAAATCACATATGACATATCCCTTCTTTTACTAGAAGCAGTAAATTCTTTATTGATCATTTATTATCTCCATATATAACTTATTACACCCAAGCATGCCCTTTGATATACACTAAGGGTCTTAAGGAATAAGTTAAAGTGTAAATCATTATATATAAGATACTATGATGATCTCAAGTCTAAGGATTACTTGTACTACTATCACTACATGAATTCCTATTAATAGGCAAGTAAAACTCCATTAGGTATTCCTTAGCGAGTCACGTTCAGTGAACTTATTCTCCAATAAGCACCTACATACTTGCATTAGTGTCCCCACACAAATGATTATGAGATCAATCATCCTCATCCAATGAGCAAGCAATGTATGTACCAATCTATCCAGATTCACTAATCCCCTTTTTAGTAATCCATTAATTGGGAACATTTTAGTTTTTAAGCTATTTAAGGATTCAGATCTCATTAGCATGATCACATCATGATTATAAAAGCATTGCTTAAAACTAGGGGTTTATCACATATTATTAAAACAACATCATGTTGATAATCAAATGCCTTTAGTAAATTGAAACTTTTATTAATAAATAAATATGATTGATTACAAAGTATATGTTTTATCATAATACATGATTGGCTTGTATGCATACTACTTTCATTAACAGTGTTTCTACATTATACACTTAACTCTTATTATGTCATTATATCATCGAAATGTTATAAGTTACCCTCTTCACTCAACGTCCAAGGAATTACAATCATAGCAATCCCACATGTTCGTTTAAACACTAATACGGTCCCCGGATATCAGTTATGTGTTTTGTGTTTGCTGTTTTATAACCTTTATTCAACGTCTAGTCGCCAAAATCAAGGTTTTATTAATCTTTCAAGATATTTTTCTTCATGAACATCTCATTCATGTTTGTCCCTTAATTACCATATAAAAGTTGGACAATAAAAATCTCTAGTCGGAGAAAATTCTCTTAAGGGCGTGCGGCGCCACTTCCTTTGTTAAAACTGGCACTGCGGCACCAGTTTGTAGTACTTGGCCTCCTGATCTGGCGCTGCGGTGCCTTATCCCCTTTGCTGGGCGGTGCTGCGGCGCCTCCCATAAAACTCAAAAAAAATTATAAGTCTTTGAACATTTTTGAGACGCCTATTTTGAAATCTCATAACTTCTTCGTTCTAACTCAGAATTAATCCGTTCATAAGTTGTTGGTAAGCTTGCAACACCCTCTACAATTTCCTTTAAATAGAATTTTATTATGTATCCATTAATGAGCCTTAATGTTATCCCAAAAGTCCTCCCTCGCGTAGTTTTTCAACTTAGCCTTAAATTTTCGTTCGTCCGTAATTTGTTCATTCGAACTCAGAATTCGTTCGTTCTTGAGTCCATGACTCACGTTTTGTACTTTTTTCAACATTTTAATAAAACCTCAGTAATTATGGATCATTAACTTAATTTCTATATTTCTTTCGTCTTTTACAAAATTTTGCCATAACTTCGTTATAGGGTAATTCCAATCTGTTCTTCATGAACATTTCTCTAAATCCTAACCAAGCAATAAGGAACTAACTTATACGTGATGGTTTTAAACTTATCCATCAACAACAAGTCTTAATTATGATGGTTTTCAATTTGTCCATCAACAACATTCTTTGCGTTCTTCGAGTGTTCTTCGTTCGTTCTTCATTTTTAATCGATATTTTTATTACAATTTCACTTTTTCATGGAATTTGGTGTTATAAATCACTAATCCTTGCTTATTTCACCGAATTATTAATATTATTTGTTCTTGTGACACTTCCAAATCAGGGTACTTCTGTTAGGTTTGTAATATTCATGTGCGCAATCAAATTGCAAAAATAAGCGGAAGCGAGTAAAAATTAGAGTTTAAAAATTTTCAAACCATATACCCGGATCACCCTTTATGCATAATTATTAATTAAACGAAAAGATAAAGAATAAAATCATACCCTTGAAGATCGAGCTTCCTCAGGTACAAGTTCACCTCCAAATCCTTTCGCGTTCAACTTGAATCCACCGGGGTTTTGTTCCTTCCTTTGATCAACGTTAGCCACCCATATGTTTGGCCTCTAGAGGTGATCCACCAAGGAATTATAATGATTCAAGAAAAAGGGTGGTTGGCTAAACCCTAGTTTTTCTATCTCTATAGAAAAGGTGTACTCTCCCAACAAATTGGAATTATGTCGTATGTTCAA
This sequence comes from Panax quinquefolius, assembly GCA_020205615.1. Lineage (NCBI taxonomy): Eukaryota > Viridiplantae > Streptophyta > Magnoliopsida > Apiales > Araliaceae > Panax > Panax quinquefolius. The sequence continues at coordinate 124,247,782 of CM035155.1, read as the reverse complement.
AAAGTCAACAACCCACACACCCATAATAAGACTCCTCTTATTTATAGATGTGGGCAACCCACCTTAACAATTAAGGAATTAATTAAAATTCTTTTAATTAATTAAGCTCCCTAATCTTATTAGGGATAATTAATTAAACTCCTTTAACTAATTTTCCCTCCTAATCCTATTAGGAATAAATGAGAGTACTTATATTAAATTAATTCCTAAACTCTTTTAGAAATTAAAATAATAATAATTGTAATAATATTAATAAGACTCCTCTTATTAATTTATATTTAATATCTCTAAAATATTAAATAATAAATATTAAGCTATTTAATTTATTCTATCACCATAGATTAAATTAAATATACTTAACATATTATTACGATTATGCCATTAACTTCTTAAATAATTATTCTTCCTTTTATGGTGTGACCCTTTAGGTTCTCCATATTAAACCGGTTGTGAATAAATCAATTAGAACAATTCTAATCTTATTTAAATAAATAAATTTAAATAATTAATTTATTTAAATAAATAATATTTATTCTACTGATAGGGATAAGCCTCCTAGCGATCAACGACTTTCCGGATAATATAGATTTCAACATTAATCATAAAAGAACCTTTGAGTAAATAGTTACTGCATGATTCAATCCTTCCACCATACTGATGTCCCAATTAAATATAAGGCATGGAATTACATCAAGTCTTATTTTATTTAATTATATGTATTTCGATCCTTAAATGCATGACTCCAAATAATGCAAATTAGAAACTCCTTTCTAATTTCATTACGCTTATAACCAAGGACTACTTGGGTTGTCATTTATCGAATCACATAGGACATTTCTCTTCTTTTATTAGAAGTGGTAGATTCTTTATTGATCATACATTATCTCCATGTACAACTTATTATACCCAAGCATACCCTTTGATATACCCTAAGGGTCTTAAGGAATAAGTCAAAGTATAACTCATCATACACAAGATACTATGATGATCTCAAGTCCAAGGATTACTTGTACTTACTATCACTACTGAATTCCTATTGACGAGCAATAAAACTCCATTAGGTATTCCTTAGCGAGCCACGCTCAATGAACTTATTCTCTAATAAGCACCTACATACTTGCTTTAGTGTCTCCACACAAATGATCATGAGATCAATCATCCTCATCCAATGAGCAAGCAACGTATGTACCCAATCTATCCGGATTCACTAATCCCCAATTTAGTAATCCAATGATTGGGAACTATTTTAGTTTTAAGCTTTCAAAGAATTTAGATCTCATTAGAATGATCATCATCATTATTCTAAAAGCATTGCTTAAAACTATGGGTTTATCACATATTATAAAACAGCATCATGTAGATAATTAAAAGCCTTTAATAAATTAATACTTTTTATTAATAAATGAATAAGATTGTTACAAAGTATATGCTTTATCATCAAACATGATTGGCTTGTGGGCATACTACTTTCAACTTCATTCCCGCATGATTTGGTGTTCACTGTCCAAACATTCATTTCTAACTACCCAAATAATAAAGTCTAAACAATAAAACTTCCTATTAAAGGTTTAAATAACTTAGTCAACAAATCTCCCAAGTTGTCTAACCTTTAAAAAAAACATACATCAAGTGTGAAAAATTAAATAATTACATCACAATTATTAAATCAAAGTCTGACAATATAAAAGTCAATAGATTTACAAGTCTTCAACACTTGTTCATCTTTCTTTTTCCTTTGCTAGTGGTTGGTTCATCAACCTTCTCAATTTTAGCTGCAATGGTTATATATGCAAGAGTGAGCAAGATAAATGCTCACTTGAAATGACAATGAATAATAACAACATAATAACTGCCAATGAATAAGCTCAATTGAACTGAATAACATTCTATATCATTGATAATAAAGAACTGAAATCAGAATTTGAAATTTATCTTAGGGTCACAAGACCATGAACTATGTCCAAGGTTATAAGTATTCATTCGACTTAAACCTAAATAGTCATAAAACAGTAGGGAATCCCCGTAATTAGGGTGATCAGCCCTTCGTACCATATATTGTATACAAACATCTAAACGCTTACATGTAATAAATCCCCTATAATAGGGTTATCATCTCAATTTTAACATATGAGTCCGCACCAAAGGAGGTTTGTTTGAATAGGTTTCAAGGGTAATTTAGGGTTTAACAAAAATCAACTAAGGATTAGTTGAATCAGTAAAGTTTTATATCGTTCCAAGTGTTCAATAACAATATGATATGGAATAGTCATGAATCATAAGTGAATCAATATTATACATCAAAGTCATGCTTTAGAAATGAACTAGAAAACATAGGCATTAAATATTATGACAAACCTTGCTTGAAAAACAATAAGCTAAGGCTATAATCTTACTCAATAAAAGAATTGAATTAATGAACTTGCATGATTAATAACAAGTTTAGAAATAGAACATTTTCAACGTAAGAATAACAGAATTTAGGAACTTGCGTAATCAGAAACAAAATAAAGATAGAAAACCTTCTCAAAGTAAGAGTTAGGTTAAAGAACTTGCATGAACATAATCAAGTTATATAAGTAGGATTAAGAACTTGCTCAATATAAAAGTAAGGATCAGAAACTTGCCTTGTGCGTAAGCTATTAAATTACAACTCACATTCACCTACACATATTATTAGAATCACAACATCTATTAGGTATACATACATTAACCTTACAAGTTAAATCCCATTTTAGTTGAACTCATTATTTTATTACAAGTTCCCATCACTAGCATCATACACAATTCTAAAATCACAATTCTTAACATTACAACACTTAATCACCATTTCTAGACTTTAACAAATCACAACGTGAAGTTTTCACAACTTACTAATTTTACAACTTTGGACTTATCAAATACATGTTAACAATTTGTTATAGTGTCTTTGTTACATGCTCACCACATTATCATTTCATTAGACTAGGTAATATTGGGTTTTAAAGACTAAACAATCAACAAGACATCATTGTCTCTGTTCTGGCTAGAACACACCGTTGCCAGATTTAAAGCTCTAGAACCAAATATGAATCAAGTCATTTTTACCTTTGACACTAAGCGTTGCCTACTGTTTGGTGTGAGACGAAACTTTGAAGACTATTTTCTTGCTCTTTTCAACCCCAAAACACACGAATTTCAAAATTTAAGCAGCAAATTGAACACACCCAAATCATATAGGCTTCGTATAAACATTACACAACATATTTACACTGATTTAAAATAACAAAACAACAACAACAATCAAATTAAATCCTTTACATTCCATATTTTTGCAAAAACTCCATTTTTTATATCTTTAGCATAAATAATCACTAAAAATTAATTACTACACCAAATGAATCCATTCAAACTGTATTCTTTTGGTTTCTTTGTGAATTACCACATTTAAGAATCAATTTACAATTTAATTCATGCATTAAACATAAATTTTGAATTCCAGTAAGTCATATTCATACATATGCTCACTGTAACTAATTTCTTTTCTTTTTTATCGTGATTTCATGAATTAATATACAAAATCTATGTCTAGATGTTAGTTATCACATTAAAATTACATACAAACACTGTCCATTAATTTATACATCAAAAGTTCGTCAAAAGTTGCATTATAGAGAGTTTGGAAAACTAATTTTGTTTTGTCGTGAAACTCAAGAACACTATTCCTCCAATTAAATCCCATATTCTTGATTTAATTCCACATATAACAATTATAATCATCTAAATAACAACTTCTATTCTCACAAATCATCAACCAAATACTCAATTATAGATAATCTTTAGAAAATAAAATCATAACTTTAAACTAAAAATTAGACCTTTAATTATTAGTAGGGATGATAGAGACACCTATTTGATATTCCAATTCTCTTCTTCAACCTTACATCCTCTCAATTTCACTCCAAGTTCCCTTTTCAAAACTATGTTCTCTCTCAAATTCATCTAGAGTTCTCCCTCTTTCTTTCTCTACTATCTCTAACTCTTAGGCATAGAAATAACGTACACCCATATAAATGATATGCAAATAAAAAAAAACTGATAAAACATAATATTCCTATTTAATTTCTTTGTTAGTTATTTTTTTAAATCAAAAGTCACTAAGGCTTGTTTGGAAAAAAACCAATTTAAAATTAAAGACTTAAAATCCTGAAGCCTTGTTTGGAAAAAATGAATTAAAACTCTTTTAATTTATTTTAATAAATCAGTTGCTATATGGTTTAATGGTCACACTCTAATTAATTAAATTCCAATATTTTAATTAATCATTATAATTTTACTTAAAATTCTTTAAATTAAATTAGAACATAATTATTCAACAATTCATTTATACATTATTAACTTTCTCTAATTTAATTATTAAATTAAATTAGAATATTACCATTATATAATATGATAATTAGTTAACCACTCATTTAATTTAATTAACTTATTAAATTAAACTTCAACCCATAAAATTACTAAACATCAACTTAATTAATATATTACACTTAATAAAGTTAGTCCACAATTATTCATGAATTATTTATTTAACTAATAAATAATCAAATTAAATAAATATTTATTTAGCAATAAACACATCAACTAAAATATTTATTTAATTCAATTAATATTTGAAATTACACATAAATTCTAGATTGTTACATCCTTCCCTCCTTACAAGCATTTTGTCCCCAGAATCACAACTCAAATAATTCATTCGTCACACTCTTCTCTCCTTATAAAGATTTTGTCCCCAGAATCATAGACACAGATTAAACAAATAACTCAGGATAACTTTTTATCATTTTGTCTTCGAGTTCCCACGTAGCTTCTTCGACATTGTGGTTCCTCCATATCACCTTTACGGACTTTATTTCTGAGCACTTGTTCTTTCATGTCAACTATCTGGATAGGAATCTCCTCATAAGACAAATCTTTATCAAACTGTAACGGTTCGTACTCAATCACATGTTTGTAGGTGAGTTTATATGGTCATAACACCGAAACATGAAAAACATTGTGAACATTTTCTAATTCTGGAGGTAGAGCTACCTCGTAAGCCAATTCTCCTACTCTTCGCAGTACCTCAAAAGGTCCAATAAACCTCGGGCTTAGCTTTCCTTTCTCGCCAAATTAGATCTTCCCCTTCTAAGGAGAAAATTTTAAGCAAATGAAATTTCTAACGTCAAACTCGCGATTTTGTCTGTGTTGGTCAGCATACTTCTTTTGTCTGTCTTGAAAAGCTACCAATCTTGCTTAGATGAGTTTGACAACTTTAACGGTCTGTTGTACCAGTTCTGGTCCTAACAGTTAACATTTACTAACTTCATCCTAGCACAGTGGAGTTCTTCATTTTCTGTCGTACAATGCTTCATATGGCGACATGCCAATAATTATGTGGTAACTGTTGTTGTAGGCAAATTCTACCAATGGTAAGTGATCATCCCAGTTTTCTTTGAAATCCATAATGCACACTCTCAGTATATCTTCTAACGTCTAGATTATTCGTTCGCTTTGGCCGTCTGTTTGAGGATAGTACATTGTACTCATTCTCAATTGTGTTCCCATGCATTCTTATAGTCTTTTTTAGAAGTTTGACGTGAATCACGTATCTCTGTCTGACACAATTGACAATGGAACTCCATGTCTCGAAACGATCTCCTTAACGTATAATTTTGCAAACTGGTCAAGATTAAATGTAATCTTTATTGGCAAAAAGTGTACTGATTTTTTTAGTCTGTCCACTATCACCTAAATCACATCATACCCTTTTTGAGTAGTCGGAAGACCTAGCACAAAATCCATTGTGATATGCTCCCACTTCCATTTGTTATTTCTAACGGCTGAAGTAATCCACTTGGTCTCTAATGCTCGACCTTGACTCTTTGACATGTTAAGCATTTCGCGACACATTCTGCAACATCTCTTTTCATATTTGGCCACCAAAAATGTCGTCGTAAATCTTGATACATCTTCGTACTTCCCGGATGAATTGAATATCTTGAGTTATGATCTTCAGTCAAGATTTCGTCTTTAATATCCGGTACTGATGGGATCCAAATTCTTCCCTTGAACCTTAGTAGTCCTTCGACATCGACCTTGTACTTCACCTCACTACCCTCGACCACCCATTCTTTGATTTTTCCACATTCTTCATCTTGTAGTTGAGCTTTCTTCACTTTGTCTACTAAAGTTGGACTAGCTTCCATCTAGAAATATCTTTCATCCAATTCTTTCAAAAGTTTTACTTCCAACTCTAGTTTTTCCATTACTGAAATGAGCTCCTCCTGGGTAGTTAACATTATAAACTTCATGACCTTTTCTACTCAAGGCATCGACAACCACATTTTCTTTAACTGGATGATAAAAGATTTCACAATCATAATCCTTTAACAATTCTAGCCATCGCCTCTGACGCATGTTCATGTGAAAATATACTTCAGACTTTTATGGTCCATGTATATCTCACATTTCTCCCCATAGAGATAGTGTCTCCATATCTTCAGAGCAAATACCACCGCCTCCAATTCCAAATCATGAGTCGGGTATCTTTTCTCATAGTCCTTCAGTTGCCTTTGATGCATACGTAATGACTTTGCCATTTTGCATAAGCACACAGCCTAGTCCTTTATGTGATGCATCACTATACACCACAAAATTTCATGTATTATCTGGTAATGACAACATAGGGGGCACGCTAAGCTTCTTTTTCAAGTCTTGAAAACTCTCTTCACCCTTTTCGTCTAAACAAATGTTATAGATTTCCTTGTCAAATTTGTTAATGGAGTGGTAATCCTGGAAAAGTCTTGAATAAATTATCTGTAGTAACCTGCCAGTCCCAAGAAACTCTTCACTTTTGATGGTGTTCTTGGTTGTTCCCAATTTATTACAGCTCCGACCTTTGATGGATCCATCGAAATCCCATCTTTGTCAATAACATGCCCAAGAAATTGTACACGTTCTAGCCAAAATTCACATTTAGAGAATTTTGCGTACAACTTTTCCCTTCTTAGAGTCTCCAACGTCAAGCGTAAATGTTCCACGTGTTCCTCTTGAGATTTGGAGTACAGCAGAATATCATCAATGAATACCACAACAAAATTATCTAAGAATGGTTTAAACACCATGTTCATTAAATCCATGAATGCTGTAGGGGCATTGGTCAAACTAAAAGACATTACCAGAAACTTGTAGTGTCCATACCGAGTTCTGAATGTCGTTTTTGGTACATCCTCCTTCCTTACCTTTAGTTGATGATACTCACTTCTCAAATCTATCTTCGAGAAGTACCTAGCTCCTTTCAACTGATCAAACAAGTTATCTATCCTTGGCAACAGATACTAATTCTTAATAGTGACTTTATTTAACTCCCTATAATCAATGCAAAGACGCATTGACCCATCTTTCTTCTTCACGAATAACATTGGCGCTCCCCACGGTGATACACTCGGCTAAATTTATTTCTTGTCTAGCAGATCTTACAATTGTACCACCAGTTCCTTCATCTATACCGGAGCCATCCTGTGTGGGGCCTTCGATATCGGAGCAGTCCCTGTGCTAAATCGATGACAAACTCGATCTCTTTGTTAGGCGGAAGTCATGGTAAATCTTCCAAAAATACGTCCGTAAAATCCCTAACAACTGGTATTTCTTCCAGTTTCACACCTTTTCTCTAAGTAGCAACTATATAAGCTAAATATCCTACACAGCCTTGACACAAAAACTTCTTGGCCGGCATAATCATTAGACATCTCGCTTTTCTAGGCAATTTACTACCATAGAAGACTACCTTTGACGGAGTCATAAGGTTTACACTCTTCTTTTGGCAATCAATTATCGCTCCATAATTGAATAGCCAATCCATTCCCAATATAACATAAAACTCTCCAAGTTTAATCAGAATTAAATCTACTGTCATAATATTTCTCTTAATATTCACCCTACAATTCTTATATAGAAACTTAACAGGAATTACCTCCCTATTCGCAATTTCTATATTCAAAGGAAAATTCAACTCTTCACTAGGCAACCCTAGACTCTTAGCAAAATCATCAGATATAAACGAGCAAGTAGCCCCCGAATCAAATAATACATATGCATTTATATCATTGATTGGGATAATACCTGACACAACATCCTTTGATTGCATAACGTCTTGCATAGTCATGTTGAAGGTTCCGCCTGTGGGTCTGCTTGATGATGTTGCTCCAGAAATAGCCAACGTACCTCCACTGCCACCTCCCTTTCCTCCAGTTACATCCCCAGCTTTCTTCTTATGGCACTCGCGAGCAAGATGATCCTTTGACCCTCAAGTATAACAAGCATTCTTCTTCGATTAATGGCAATTCAGAGCAATGCGACCCTCTTGGCCACAGTTGAAGCACACTCGCTTACCCCTTAAGCACACGCTAGAGTGATTTTTCCCACATGTAGCACACACTTCAAATTTCCTTTTCTGCTGGCTACTCTGTTGACTTCCACTACCAAGACTCGCATTCCACTTCCTCTTCGTGTTATTATTATTCCCACCACTGCTACCACCAGTTTTACCTTCATTCTCACTCTTCTTCTTTCTCTATTCATGATTGTATTTCGTTACGGCATCGCTTCCACCTTCAACGATAATCGCCTTATCAAGCACCGCTGCAAACATCTTCAACCGAAATATGGATACTCTACTGTACAACCAGGGCTTCAGTCCCTGTTCTAACCTTCTTACCTTGCGTTCATCTTTGCTAACTTGATATGGCACAAACCTCGCCAACTCATTGAATTTCTTCGCATATTCTGACACTGTCATTGTACCCTGCTTTAGCTCTATAAACTTAACCTCCATATGATTCTTTGAACTTTTTGGGAAATAGGTCTCAAAAAATATTTCCTTGATCCTATCCCAAGTTATCACTCCTTGACCTCATCAGGTTTTTTTGCCTTCCACCAGCAGCTGGCTTCTACTTTCAGCATGAATGTTACGAAAGTAGTCTTTTGGTCTTCACCTGCCCTAGCAACATCAAAAACTTTCTCTATTTCCATAATCCAAGTCTGTGCCTTAACTGGATTCATGGAGCCACGAATTTCTGGTGGTCCAACCGCCTTAAAATCCTTAAAGGTCGCAACTTGGCTCTGCGGCTGATTCTGTAGTGCTCCCATTAGTAACGTCACTAGCTGCTGAACTGGGTTAGCCTCAGCGTTGTTGTTATTGGTAGACCCTCAGAGGTTCTTTGTCGTGGTTAACGTCTTGGAGACATTTTCTGTTAAAATACACTTATAAGATTATTACTCAATCTTTTAAGTATTTTCTACTAAACTTGAACATCATAACAGATCATCACATAACACATAACATCTTGAATAAATATTAACATTTTATTCATTCATAATCTTTTAAAACATAAGAATAATATCATCACTGCTATGTACATCACTTTTCCTAAACTAATAAAGTTTCAAGATAACATCATCATATCCTATTTTTTACATAACACTTGGGATTTACATCTTATTTATTATATCATTAATCACACAAAAATTAAATTCTTTATTATGGCCTACTAAAATGTTGCATAGCCTTACGACGTTCCTCTTCCATAATACGGAACATTAGTCTGTGATCTAACATATACCATGGCAACATTTCGAACTGAGTTGGATAGTACATGACTCGGTCTTGAGCTCGGTATATCACGGTGTTGAACACACCATTCATCTCCTCCATCTTGATCTTCTTTGCTTGTACCTCTCCCTCTGCTATCTCTGCACGCTGAGAAGCTTTCTCGTACGCATCTTTGACTCTTGCTCTCTTGGCATATTCTTCTTTCAAGTTATCCTTCAACTTCGCAATCTCCTTCATCAGCTGCTCATTCTCCCCCTCTGTGTGAACCAGATTCCTTTCCACATTGATGAGACGTTCATTAAAATCCCGAATCTCATCGTCCTTCTGCGCCATCGAAGTTTAACGTTCAGCTACTAACTCCTCCAACTCCTCGACACTATCTTGAAGGTCGATGTTGCGGTCGTATACTTCATTATACATATGAGCTGCAATAGAGTTTGGTGGAAACTCTTCCTCCTCTTCATTCTCATCCTCATCTGTCTATGGTAGCTCCAAGGGGTATTCCTCACCCGTCTCTATCACATCCTCCTCATAAGGTATACCCTCCTGCTCAACCTCCGGGGCATAACCAACCATGCAATGTGACCAATGGAGATGACTCCCTTGGCACCAGTTGTTCCGAAACTTCGTTAACATATCGAGACTCCTCCTCTCTAGGCATCTGAGGTTCCTCCTCCTAGCCTGACTAGATTCTCCCACATTAGCTATCCTGACAACAAAATTTTATGTTTTTTAATTACTAACATCGCTACTCGACACTCACGAGCACATAGGTTGCAACAACATAAGAACATAAAGTGTTTTATTATTTCTTTCTTAAAACTCAAAAAGAGTTTAGCACCACTATCTTTTCGATATCCTATAAGGTTACTTCCTAAAGTTTTTTCCCCACCTAAGGTTTATAACCTAAAGCTTTGATACCAACTTGTGAAACCCCCAAATCTGGGTACTTCATTCCCAGATAATTTGGTGTTCACTCTCCAAACATTCATTTCTAACTACCCAAATAATAAAGTTTAAATAATAAAACTTCCCATTAAAGGTTTACATAACTTAATCAATAAATCTCCCAGGTTGTCTAACCTTTAAAAAAAACATATATCAAGTGTGGAAAATTATATAATTACATCACAATTATGAAATCAAAGTCTGATAATATAAAAGTCAATAGATTTACAAGTTTTCAACACTTGTTTATCTTTTCTTTTCCTTTGCTAGTGGTTGATTCATCAACCTTCTCAATTTTAGCTGCAATGGTTATATATGCAAGAGTGAACAAAACAAATGCTCACTTGAAATGACAATGAATAATTACAACATAATAACTGCCAATGAATAATCTCAATTGAACTGAATAACATTCTATATCATTGATAATCAAGAACTGAAATCAGAATTTAAAATTTATCGGAGGGTCACAAGACCATGAACTATGCCCAAGGTTATAAGTATTCTTTCAACTTAAACCTAAATTGTCATAAGACTGTAGGGACTCCCCATACTTAGGGTGATCAGCCCTTCACACCATGTATTGTGCACAAACATCTAAATGCTTACGCGTAATAAATCCCATATAATAGGATTGTTCATCTCAGTTTTATCATATGAGTCTGCACCAAAGGAAGTGTGGTTTGGATAGGTTTCAAGGATAATTTAGAGTTTAACGAACATCAACTAAAGATTAGTTGAATTAGTAAAGTTTTATATCATTTCAAGTGTTCGATAACAATATGATATGGAATAATCATGAATCATAAGTGAATCAATATTATACATCGAAGTCGTGCTTTAGAAATGAACTAGAAAACATTGGAATTGAATATTATGACAAGCCTTGCTTGAACAACAATAAGCTAAGGCTATAATCTTACTCAATAAAAGAATTGAATTAATGAACTCGCATGATTAATAACAAGTTTAGAAATAGAACATTTTCAACGTAAGAATAATAGAATTTAGGAACTTGAGTAATCAGAAACAAAATAAAGATAGGAAACCTTCTCAAAGTAAGAGTTAGGTTAAAGAACTCGCATGAACATATAATCAGGTTATATAAGTAGGATTAGGAACTTGATCAATATAAAAGTAAGGATCAGAAACTTGCCTTGTGTGTAAGTTATTAAATTACAACTCATGTTCACCTACACATATTATTAGAATCACAACATCTATTAGGTATACCAACATTAAACTTACAAGTTAAATCCCATTTTAGTTGAACTCGTTATTTTAGTACAAGTTCCCATCACTAGCATCATACACAATTCTAAAATCACAAGTCTCAACATTACAATACTTAATCTCCATCGCTAGACTTTAACAAATCACAACGTGAAGTTTTCACAACTTATTAATTTTACAACTTTTGACTTATCAAATACATGTTAACAATCTGTTATAGCGTCTTTGTTAATGCTCACCACATTATCACTTCATTAGTGTAATAACCCGATATTTTCTATATAATTAAATTAAAAATTTTGCGTATAAATTTTTATTTATTTAAAGGTGGGAATACGTGTCAGGTAAAGTATATGCATATATGTGACAAATAAATTTTATGTATTACATGAATAATTTTAAATAATTTTTTAAGAATTTTTATCATTATATTCTAATAATAAATTAATTTGGTAGTAATAATATTTTATTAATTAATTTCTATGAAAATATGAATATATATTATTTAAATAATATATGAAATGATTATTGGAATTATTATAATAATTCACTAAGACAAAACTATAAAAGATAACACTTAAAAGATGACGTTTTTTATAAAATATATTGTAATATTTTTTTACAAACGTTTTTTAACAAAATATTATAGATACATATGAAAAAACGTTATCTATTTATAAGGACAATTTTTTATGGTCAAATAGATAACATTTTTTTTTTAAATGTTATCTATGTAAAAAATACAGAGCTAAAAACCGTGCTTGCATAAAAATTTTAAAATACGGACAAAACCAAAACCCTAGTTACTCTGGTTTCATATAGCTACCACATCTCCATTATTAATATTAGAAAATCATCTGCAACCAACAACATCACAAACTTGTCGCTGGCGAGACTCCCTGAACATTTCCCATCTGACACATCACTTTCTTCTTGCCGATCATCTCTTAGTCACGGAGAAGGACCGGAAGAACATAGTTTTCATCCATCCCCACCTCCCCAAATTCATCATCCTTCGGTTGAATTAGTGTCGGCGGCGAATCTGTCGGTTCCTGCTGATGTTGCTCAAGTTACTAGTGGAGGGGTATGTCGCTACAATGATTCCTATGATTTTTTTCGAAAGTTTGAAATTGGCTTTGGATATAAAGATCTCATTTTTGTTTGTTTTAGATTTTATTGATTATATAGAACCGAACCGGGCCGACCCTCTTGTGGAGTATGAGCGTAGAATCACTGCAGGGGAACCTATGGATGGTGATGCTTGCCAGGTATGACAATTGATTTTTTCTACAGTCAGAGAGTGAAACTAGAATTGAATAATTAGTTTAGTTATTTAAGTTATTGAAATTTGCATTTTTTAGCTTGCATATATAGTGATTTTTTGTTGGCACCCATTATATGGTTTGTGTTATTATTGTACTAGTTGAGTGTCCTTGTTGCAATTGAATAATGCACTACTTATCAGTAAGGTGCTATATTGATGAAAGCTTTATGCAAGTTTTTGTGTTGATTTCTAAACCTCAAATTGAAAATAGTTTAGTTCTTAATAGGAAGAGAAGTAATAAGTTGTAACTTGTAAGCAAGTTATGTGTTATTCTAAATGGCTTTCTGCTAAGCTATGCTCTTATCTGTTTGGGTTTCCATTATTAGAGTTTATCCTGACAGTAACTTTGCAGGTAGGCATCTTAAGAAAACTTCAGACTTTATGATGAGCTTGTTGAGTCAGCTAATGCATGTTGTTTGGATTGTTATGCTGCTTCCGAGAAAGCAGGGAGGTAAAGTCTATATATAGATTTAGTCTGAGGCATCATAACCTTTTACTAATATTGTGAGTTATGTTCAATATGCTGGAGTATATCTTTTTTTGTTTCTTCTTCCCCCCTCTCCACCCCTTAGATGTCATGTCATCCTTATTCACTTTAGTCCACTTTCAGGAGTAGGTGGTTGTGGTCCCGTTTCAAGCCAGTCTTCATATTCACCTGTGAAAGGACTCTATCTTTACGGAGGAGTTGGCACAGGAAAAACTATGTTGATGGATTTGTTTTTTGAACAATTGTAAGCATTAGTTTCAATTGATTTCTACTTTCAGTTACCTAAATGTTGATATCAAATGAGAGACCTTCCAGTTTATATGAATGTAAATTATAGGCATCTGTAGAAAGTATAAAGCAGCTAAGAATAAAGATTTGCTTCGTTATGTCTCTTGGTTCTCATTTTTGTTCACTCAGGCCATTTAATTGGAGGAAGAATAGAATCCATTTTCATGACTTCATGTTGGATGTCCACAGCCACTTGCAGGTAAGATCACAGTGTTTGACTACAGGCAATAAGAAGCAGATCTCGGGCTTTTTTTAGGTAAGCAGATCACAGTGTTTGACTATCATGCCATTATTACAACTTAATGATTGATACCTAATTATTTATTAGGCATCTATAATCTTAAGTTATTTTGTTATTCTTCTGGATACTTGCAGTTTGTCACACTGCAATCCCTGAGCTAAATGAGGAGACTGGCAGCTTTAATTATGAAGCAAAGTCACCAGATGAAGGAGCTTTTCTTGTCGCAGCAAGAGAACTTGGCTTCGAGTATTATAAAAGAAGTCAAACAAGCATATTTGTTCATGAAAGGCATCCTTCAGCTCAGGAATCTGTTGAAAGGTCAGGGCATGTTCAGTTTGATTTCATTTCACCTTGGGTTATAGGTGTCTTTGCATATTATGTATATTCTGGAAAATTTCAGGGAGTTCAAACTTCTCAATCTGCTGGATTTCACCAGTAAAAGAAAGTGAATGTCTGTCATTATCAGGGATGGGGATGGACAAATTCTTCTGCTTTACAAAGGCGCAGACAGGTCTGGCTCTAGGCTTCCTTTTATTTTCAACCATTTTAATTTTTCATTCAAGGAAATCATGCATCACATTTGTATAATTGATTTAGCCCATATAGATTCTTCACTTGGCTCCTTTTGGTGTTATTGAATCGTTCATGTCTTCACTTTGTTTGAATCTTATGCTTAAATCAGACATTTTAGTGAGATAAAGTTTGAACTTTATAAAATGTTGTCGTCTCTTCTGGTTCATCTCTTTTGTCCAATGTTCTAAAAGGCGCTTATTGAATCGCCTCATGTCTTCTACTTTTTTTTTTAAGAATCTTAATATTTTATCTTAATTTATCAAACAAAATAATAATATAAAGCAAAACAATCTATAATAAAGATAATAAAGGCCTTTTGAAACACATATCCATATTGCTAATGTCAAATTTCAAACACATATCCATATTGCTTGTCAAAGTTCAAACTCTTGCAATTGTTCAAAGTTTAAACAAATTTTAACGTAGTTTTATTTATAAATAAGTTGTTATTAAATAATAAATTTTAAAATTTCAAGAATTTAATTCAATATTAAAACTTAAGAAACTAAACTAAATTTAAGTAAAATTTTAAACTAAATATTACAAATGATTTATATAATTTGTTGGTAGTTCAAAAATTACAACTATAATAAAATTATCCATTTTGACTTGATATTGTTCACTTGTTGTGATTTGATATGCTAAACTCATCTGAATATGTATCATTTAAATATATCAAGAATTTGGTTTGGGTAGTTATTAAAATAAAAAAATCTCTCGCCTAGAACCCGCCTTTTTATAGAGGAGCTACCACTTAGGCATCTGAATGAAATAGGGGGGGGCCTAGGTCTATGGGGAGGGCCTAGCGCCTAGGGGGGCCTAAGCGGACCTAGGCGGGATTTTTTAGAACAGAGCTTTTGTCTAGACACTTCACTCTATATCTTTGTATTTTGAGATTTAGTGCAGTTTTCATTGTTTGGACTATGCAAAATCATCTTTGATCATTTATCAAAGAATGGAAGAACGTTTGAGGAAGCTACCACTAGGCATCTGAATGAATATGGGGAAGCTGGGTTACGTTTAACTTAAAGCTTGAAGAGGCTGAGTATTCTGCTTGGAATGAGGAGTTTCTTAAAGCAAAAACTTCTATCAGCGGTGACAAGGAAGCAATGCTTGAACGGGTATCTGATATGATAGAAAGGGATTTTATCATTCTGGGTGCAACTGCTGTGGAGGACAAACTACAGAAAGTGGTAGGAATTATGGTCACCAAAGAGCAATGATTTAATAATCAAATCTATTTTCACCTTTCTTTTCTGGGTTCCTTTCTTAGTTACTCTATATCAACTGCAGGTGCCTCAGTGTATAGATAAACTAGCACAAGCTGGTCTCAAGATCTGGGTCCTTACAGGTGATAAGATGGAAACTGCAATCAACATAGGGTATGTTTAAGGATCTTTTTTAATCATTAGTTATTTTGTGATTCGACGTTTTAAGATGCTCCATAACTGAAAAAAAACTCTATTTCCTGCTGCAGATTTGCATGTAGTCTGCTTCGACGGGGTATGAAACAAATATGTATAACAACAAACGCAGACATGTTAGCTCAAGATTCCAAAGAAGTACTTGTTTTTAGAAGTATAACGTAATTTCAGGGATATATTTCAATTCATGTTAGGACTAATTTCTGTTTGTTATTGTTAATCAGGCAGTAAAGGAGAACATTTTGTTGCAAATCACCAATGCCTCTCAAATGGTTAAGCTTGAAAAAGACCCCCATGCTGCATTTGCCTTAATAATCGATGGGAAAACACTAACTTATGCGTTGGAGAATGATATGAAGCATCAGTTCTTGAATTTAGCAGTTGATTGTGCATCTGTGATATGCTGTCGAGTCTCTCCTAAGCAGAAGGCATTAGTAAAATACTTATATTCATTGTCAAACATTTGTTCTGAATTCTCTCATTTTTGATATTAAATTTTTAGCAGGTATACATATCATTCTTACTTTTATGATTATTATATTTTTGGACTTCAGGTAACAAGATTAGTGAAAGAAGGAACTAGAAAGACCACCTTAGCAATTAACAATTAACAATTAACGTTAGAAGAAAGAGCTTACATCTACTTCGGCAGTAACTTACTATGACCGTTGCTTGCATGAGTTCCATTATATTGAAAAGTGAATTTGAGATGTATGGATAGTTTGGTATTATTGGGATGTAAATGTATTGTATGGTATTAATATTCTTTTTAATTGGTATATTTTGAATTTGAGACGTATGGATAGTAATATTATTTGTAATTGGTATATTTTGAATGTTTGATACATTTTGACTTTAAATAGATGACACCTTCTAAACGTTGTATAAATGTGTCTAAAGGTTGTCTGATGTATTAAATTACAACATTTTAAGCCAGAAAATGTTGTGGAATCATATTATCTACAACGTTTTCAAGCATTCAATGATTTCTGGAAAACCAATATACAACGTTTTTTAAGAAAAAAACGTGTAATGTGTCAAACCACAACATTTTAAAAATGTTGTATAAAGGTGTCAAATAGATGATTCCCTTAACCACGACGTTTCTGTAAGACCTTCTACAACGTTTTTACAAGTAATATATTTACTGTTTTGTAGTAGTGATTATGTAACATTTTTACGCGTTATGTAATAAAATTGATCTTTTATACATGTCAAAACCTTTGTTTATAGGTGCAAAAGAGGCAAAGAACTACTTCCAAATAAAGCACTTAGGTCCAATTAACTGCAAAACACAGACACATTAGGGAACGAAAAGCGCAGTAACCGTGTTTCACGGAAGTCGGGGGGTGCCTAACACCTTCCCCCCACTTAATCAAGCCTCCGAACTCTATGAATCTCGATTTTCAGACAAATTAAACAGAGACCAATAATTGGGCCATATTGAAAAATCTTTCAAAACTCGGTTGAGTTGGTAAAACCATTTAACTCATACCAACTGGCGGCTCTGTCTAATTCGGACTAATTAAAATAAATCTTTTCAAATCGTCGACATTATATGTCGGTCTTTTTCCTGAAAATCTCACCCTTCAGATCAAACTAAATCACATAGAAAACATAAAAGGTAAGAAACACATTAGGAAGGGGAGATTAAAATCTTTCTAGCATTGACAGATGGTGACTCTGTTGGGGATAGTAGAGGGCTTAAGCTGCATTTCAATCTTTTTTTTATTCTCTTCTATGTGCATGTGTGTGAAATGACGTGTTTACATTGAATGGATGTGAATTCTCTTCTATCATTCCTTATATTTTTACTTCACACAATGTCATCGTTTTACATATTTTTACTTCACACACGTGTTTACAATGATTGTATGTAATGTGGTCCCTCCATTAGGAGGCAATCCCGTCGGTTGCTCATTACTGGACTTAAGAGGAGACTAATCATGCGAGGCTTAGGAAAGGCGCCACTCAGATCCGCTCCAATTGAAAGATCGGATTATCTTCCCATCTAGTAGATTGCGATGATTTGGGAACCTTCATATCTAAAAGCTCGTGAGAGTAACCATAGGATAAGTCAACTCTTGATAAACCAAATGGGAAGGGAAGTCTCTCCACGCCTTCCCTCTTTCAATGTATGTCCTATCTTGTCAAATATAAAATATTGTAAATATCAATTCTTTCCCAAATTCATTGTCAAATATCAAGTCATGTCATGATATCCTGTCATCAAAACAACTAACATCTGTTTTGCAGGAAAATATTGAAAAACCTCTAAAACTGACACATTACATAAGCATGCATACTGTTCACGTTTATCAAGACTAAACTACCTACTTCTCTTGTAGGTAAGATTGGTTCCATCATCAGATCCAAATCTAAGAAGGCAAAAAGCCTACCCATCAACATGGAAGAAAGTACCCAACAGAGGTCAGGTTTTGTGTCTAGGGAATAATTCGAGGGACTCAGAAATCAGATCGCAGAATTAGCTGTCTTCTTTAAAGATTAGAGCAAAAGTACTCAGAATAAACAAGTACCCACTCAACCAGAGTCCTCTGAATAAGGTGGCAGTCAGAGTACTTATAAGAAAAAGGAAATACAATTTTTGGAACCTTAAAACAATGAAAAACCAACAAAACCCCTAAAATTATCAATCTTAAAAAAGATCGAGATACACCACATTCGAAAGAAAGTGCAACAAATAAAAGAAACCATCCATTCAATCAAAGGGACTAGAGTATATGGGAGTGTTAACTACTCAAATGTCTGTATTTTTTCCAGAGCCCAATATCCAGACAAGTTCAAAATTATGGATTTTGAGAAATATGATGGATTGGGAGATCCTTACACTCATTTGAAAGTGTTCATTAGAGAACTAAGATCGTATGCAGAGGATGAGAAGCTGAGAATGCAGCTATTTTAGAAAAGTCTAACTGGAGAAACCTGAACTTGGTATGCCTGACTTGATAATTCCAAAATTCACAGCTGGGAATAGCTAGCCCATTCCTTCCTGAATCAATACAGCTACCAATCATAAATGGCTCCAGACAGATATCAAATTACCAATGTTAAAAAGTAGAATATTAAGTCATTTAGAGAATATGCTCAAAGATGGAAACGTCTGGCTGCTGAAATCATCCCATCAATGACAGGAATTGAGATGGTAATGACCTTCATCGACATACAAGAAGCTCCGTTCTATGAGAGAGTTCTAGCAGGCATAGGAAAACCATTCACAAAAATGATCAAACACGGAGAGATGTTCGAGATGGGATTGAAGTTTGGAAAGATTAAAGAACTTACTACATTAGAAGCAGTGGCTGAGCACATCCAGGCTAGAAATTATGGGAATAATCCTCGAAGAATTCATAAAAAGAAAAAAGAGGATGTTTCCTTGGTATTACAAGGTCAAACTTAAAGAGGCAACCAAAACCTCTGCACAACCTTAAAATCCTCCATTTTAAAAAGCCGGAGAAGTTAAACCACGAATAACATTTACAACCCTAGGGGATTCACTTGACAATATACTCAAACGTCTGACAGCACAGAAGAAAATCGTTCAACTCCTTCTGCCAGCCAATCCAAGTGGGAAGAATTTGGACCCAAGCAAGAAATGTGCTTATCATTCTTGGGCTCCAGGCCATGACACCCAAGAATGTTGGTCTATAAAACATAAGATTCAGGACCTGATAGATAGTGGTGACAAAACCAGACCAGCCACATGTTCAAGATAACCCTTTGCCTCAACACAATGAGGAGGGAGTTAACATGATTAGCATGGGGAATGGAGAGAGTTCCAAGTACCCTCAAGACGTAGGGGATTCTCCCCGAGCAAGCAAGGATAATTATGATAAATGGGATTACTCAAAATTTTAGTTTATGATAGAATAAGAAATGAAGTCAATTAAAGAACAGAATCATAAGCTATCAAAATTGATGGTATACCAGCACCAAATAACTCGACAGTTGATCAGTGGTAAATAACTCTCCTCTCCATTATAAACGATGAAACTTCAGAAGAAAAACTTTTAAGGAAAGCTAGATCTCAGGCTCGTCGAGAGTATGCGGATGAAAGAAAATTCACTCCTTTGGGTCAATCGATGGAGGAGATCTTACAGATGTTGATTAATGAAAGGAAGATCACAGAACTGTTAACCCCAATCAATCCTCGTTCCAAGAGGTTTGATGCTATCGAGATATGCCAATACCACTCCAACACTCCTGGTCATGACATAGAAAATTGTTGGGCACTTTGTCACCTGATCCAGAATATGATTGATAGTAGTGACCTACAAATGGCAAATAGTGGTAATGCTTTACCTTAAAAAGAGGAGATATTTTCTCTTGGAACACAAAGATGGAGGGAAGTTATAGCAGTGATATCCCTTGAAAGAGACTTATATACATCACTTCTAGTAATTTAAGGAATGAGGGATAAAGGAAGAAAGAACCCTTTGAAAGTGTCTGCACCAGAACCATTGATACTGCCATTTAGGTCACAATATCCCTTAATCAGCTTGAAAGGAGTCCCCTGGAATTATGGGGAAAATGAGGGATAACATCAAATGACACCGCGACAATATCAAAGGAAAACCCACTGTATCTACCTCAGCGAGTGATACAGCTAGTCACTAAAACTAAGGGGAAAGTGCCCAAGGAGAAAATTAAAGATTTTCTCAGCAAAATGGGGCATAATGAAGCCAAGGTAGTGCATATATTAAAGGAGGCATATCAACAGATATACATTCTGTATTTGATCTTCTCTTCTGAAGATCATAGCAAAATTTTACAAGTGCTGGAAGAAGCGCACTTGCCGAAGGCAGTGGATACAGAAAAATTACGTCACTTGATAGGTCACATTTTTAATATCAATGTGATATCTTTAACTGATGATTATATACTGGTGGAAGGAACTGGTCATTGCAAGTCATTGGACATAGCAGTGATGTCCTCTGGGTATGTAATAGGAGGAGTATTGGTAGATGCAGGATCATCCTTGAACATCTGTCCATATGACACTTTGGAAAGGATGAAGATCACTCCAAGTTGTTGCTTTGTATGCTGTCCCATATCATTTGTTTCACTTAAGATAACCTGAAAGAGTGCATTACCTGTTTCTAGATCAAAGGAGTTTTATTATAGATTGGAGTGTTACTTATTTCTCTAATATATAAATATTACTAAAACATGTTGTTTTAATTTGAGACTGTTAAGGAATTTGATGCCATCTGTTACAGTCCTTTATGGAAACTAATATAGCTGTAGAATTTCTTTTATATATCTATTTTGCTTCTATATCTAAATATATTTTGTTATGAAAAGTAATTCGAATCTGAATTGGACTATTTTAAGGAGTTTGGAATTGGTGTTTAATTCAAAGTAAAAGGTAACAGGTTGGTTTCTAAACCTTATCATTGATATTCTATTTCCTTTATATTAGCCTGATTATCTTTTAATTAATATGGCTGGGATATGTCTTTCTAATATATATATTGCATGCCTAGTAAGCTTATCAATTAGAGAATATTAAGGAAGTCCTCTCTAAATAGAAGTTTGTTTGCCATCATTTAAGGAATCCAATATTGCTGAGATTTATTTTAATATATGGTTAGCAATTCAAATTTGATTTGGAGATTATCAAGGAATCTAGTTTATTTTGAATTTGAATTATTAACATGTTTTCAACTATTAGAGGAGTATTAGCTCTAATATTATTATTCTTTGATATATTTGACTCATTTATTTCAGCAAATAATATATGATTATCTATATCATTCAGAGTATTATTTATCCATTAGTCAAGCTATCATATATCTATTATGTCACTAGTTGAACTAGATGTTGCCTCATTTCTTATATATATATGCAGTGTGTATAACTAAAGGATGGACAAGACTACAAAGATGAAATTCACAAAGCATTCTTCTTGAAACTATCTGAGTCATATTATTATGTCATACCTTAGGTCTCAAATTAATAGCAGAGTATTTGTAATTTATCTCATAATATTTATTGTAAACAAAATACAAGTCTATGTTGGTTTGGGGATTTGTTATTGTAATATTCAGTCTGTTCAACGAAGTTATCAAAGTCTCAGAGGTGAGAGGTGTTGCAGAAGTGTAAAGGGGGGAAGAGGTGTCCAATCAATCGCCGTTATAACAGGGAGTTTTATTTTTTGTGAAATTGATGAATATTATTTTAATAAAGTGAGTCTCCAATACCATTTGGTATTGGACATGGATTAGGCCACTAGAATAGAGGATAGGGGCTAAACCACATAAAAATCTTGGCTTTATTTACTATTATTTTCTTTTCGTTATATGCTTTAGTATTCTACAAATTCTAGTTTAGTTCGTGCTCAAAATTATACTAAAACAGACAGGTATTAATTGTCCGATTATAACAGATGAAGAACATATACTAATACAAACAGGTATTAACTATTTTATTATAACAAACGAAGAACATATACTAATAAAGACAGAGTTAGCCTGTCCGATTAAATTCTGCATTAGTAAACTTCAAAAATTAACCATTGTAGATCACTTTTGGGTATTTACACTAATTCACCCCCTCTAGCTATACTTAATTATAGAATTACACTTGCATATGTTGAAAAGGGTAAAAGGGTAGAAACTTCATCTGCCCTGAAGTATAGATATTATATACTGCTTATTTTGTTGCATAGTACTAGTAGTTACTTTTGTCATGCTTCCATTAATGCTTTGTATTATTAAGTAGTTTCATATAATAAGTGAAAGCATTTTGTTTTTGGGACTCTAAGCTTGGATTTGTTTAGCCTTGCTAATGAAATGCAAAGTTTTAGCAGTGACTACAACTTTGATGTAGAACTGGACTTTGACTTGATGGGGATCAATCAAGAGGAGATAGATGACTATGAGATGCCTGAGAAAATCAAAGAATGGGTTGAAGACAAACCCAAACAAAACCTTGATCAAACAACCACAGTCAATATCAAAACCTCACAAAATCCTAAAGAAATCCAAATAGGCAATGACCTTATCCCAAACAAATGAACATACTTGATTGAACTCCTAACTCAGTTCTAGGATGTATTTGCATGGTCATGAAGACATGGTCGACCTGTCTACTGACATTGTCATTCATCGACTGCCCATTAAAGAGGGATTCAATTTTGTTAAACAAAAAATCAGGAGACTAAAACCTGAATGGAGTCTAAAGGTTAAAGAAGAAGTTGTCAAGCAATTCAAAGCAAGCATTATCATGTTATCAACCTACCTTGAATGACAGTCCAATATTGTTCCTGTGCCTAAGCCTGGAGAGAATGTACGAGTGTGCATGGACTACCGGGATTTGAACAAAGCCTGTCTTAAAGAAAACTTCTGAGTACCTTTCATCCACATACTAATAGACAACACGACGCAGTATGGCATGTACTCTTTTGTGGATTATTTCGCCGGATACCACCAAATCATGGTTGCCGAAGAAGATAGGAAAAAATAGCCTTTTATCACCCCCTGGGAAACATTCTGTTATAGGCATTTGTCTTTCGGCCTTATCAATGCCGGTGCCACGTATCAACGAGCCATGATGGCCCTTTTCCATGATATGATACACAAGGAGATAGAGGTTTATGTGGATGATATCATCGTTAAGTCCAAAAAGGAAGATAACCACGCCGACCATCTCAGAAAGCTATTTAGCCGGCTTCGCAAATACAACTTGAAGCTCAAACCAGCCAAATGTGCCTTTGGTGTCAAATCTGATAAATTATTGGGATTTCTGGTAAGCAACAAGGGCATTGAGCTGGATCCCGCTAAGATTAAAACCATCACTGAGATGCCTATACCCCAAATAGAAAAAGAGATATAGGGATTCCTTGGGAGAATCAATTTCATAGGTAGATTCATCTCACAACTCATTGCAACTTGTGAGCCCATCTCCAAGCTATTAAGGAAAAATTCCTCCAGAAAATGGAATGACAACTGTCAAAAAACCTTCCTCTTCATCAAGAAGCAACTAGTGGAAGCTCCTATTTTTGTACCACTAAGAAACAAAGTTCCCTTATTCATGTACATATCAATCACTACCAATGTTAAGGGTTGTATACTGGGACAAAAAGATGATAGAGGCAAGGAAAGAGCTATCTATTACCTCAATAAAAGATTCAACAGCGGTGAGTAGAAGTACACCCTAATTGAAAAGACCTGTTGTGCTTTAGCTTGGGTCACCATGAGGTTACAACATTATCTCCATGGTCACACAATATATCTCATCTTCCGCATAGATCCTTTGAAATACATATTCAGCAAGCCCCTGTTAAATTGTTGATTATCCAAATTGCAATTAATCTTTCTGCAATTTGATATCATATATGTAACTCAAAAGTCTATCACAGGTTAAGGAATTGCAGATCAATTGGCCGAAGCACCATCAGGGAATTTTGAACCTTTGGAAACTTATTTCTTAGACGATGGAATAATGACAATTCAGCAAAACCCTCAAAAGATACTGGCCAATTTTGGGAACTGAAATTTGACGGGGCTATAAACATGGAAGGTTCAGGAGCAGGGGCAGTCCTTGTCTCTATTTTGGGAGAATAATAACACATGGCCACCAAATTGCAGTTTGCCAACACCAACAACAAAGTCGAGTATGAAATTTGTATAATGGGATTGAAACTGACCTAATCCATGGGTATCCAACGGTTAGCAGTCTTTGGAGATTCTAACTTGGTCATCAACCAAACCACCGGGGCATATCACACCGAAGAATTGCATTTGCTACCCTATCATCAGCAAGTCACCAAGATGGCTATGGAATTTGAAGAAATAGCCTTAATCCAAATCCCTCAAAATAGGAATGATTTTGTGGATGCATTGACAACATTGGCTTCCTTGATCCACATATCTGATAGGAGACGAATTCTTGATATCAAATTTGCAAGGTAGAAGGCACCCAGCCTATGGAAATTACATTGGAGAAGTATCAGATGAACTGCCTCCCATCTAACAACCTTTGTATCAGTATATCAAAGAATACCTTTGGGATGGATTTATGCCCGTTGGGGAAAGTTAAGTTGAAAGAAAGCAGATCCATAAAATTGCCATGAAATTTTATCTAAACAAAGATGCCTTGACAAAGATCAAGCCCAAAGACTTATGGATGAAGTCCATTGTGGTCCACATATGAGTAGTCATTTACTTGCCAAAAAGATATTAAGAGCAGGGCATTACTGGATATCTCTCAAAGATGACTGTGATGATCACGGCAGGAGATGTTTTCAATGCCAAGTTCATGGGAAAAATATCATCCACTCTCCTCCAAATGAACTACAGTGTATGAGTTTGCCATGGCCCTTTGCTATGTGGGGTATGGATATGATCTGGCCAATTGAGCCCAAAACCAGCAATGGTCATCGATTTATCTTCACTATGATTGACTACTTCACCAACTGCATAGAAGCTGCCTCTTTTCCCAAAGTTACAAAGGAGGTAATTATTAATTTCATTAGAAACAATGTGATTTGTCGATACGGATAATCAAAGGTGTCGTGTCGGAGAATGCAAAAAAATTGAACTACCAAATGATGAAGGAATTGTGTAGCAAATTCCATATCAAACATCTTAATTTCATCATTTATCGGCCCAAAATGAATGGTGATGGTGAAGCGGCCAACAAGAACATCAAGAAGATCATGCAAAAGATGTTCGCCAATTACAAAGAATGACCAGACTTATTGCCTCTGACTCTGTTAGCATACAGAACATCAATGCGCACTTCTACAGGGACTACCCCCTATTCGTTGGTCTATGGCATGGAAGCAATACTTCCCATAGAAGTGGAAATGGAAATATTAAGGGTGTTGATAGATGCTCAGATGGAAGAAGACCAATGGATAGAAGAGCGGTACCACTAGCTATCTCTGATAGATGAGAAAAGGGCGGCAACTATTTTCCATGGTCGATTATATCAACAAAGGATGGTTCGGTCCTACAATAAGAAGGTTTGAATTCGGTAATTTAAAGAAAATTACATGGTATTGAAAAGTGTCCTCTCCAATCAATAAATAGCCAAAGATAAATTCACCCCAAACTGGGAATGCTCTTTCATTGTCAAAGAAGTGTTGTCCGAAGGAGCCCTCATATTGTAATAAATGGATGGGAAAGAATTTCCCCATGTTATCAATTCAAACACTGTGAAAAGGTATTATGTCTAAAATGCCTACAAACCACCATCCAGGTCCTGAAAAAAATAAAAATAAAAATAAAAATAAAATCATCAGTCGAGTCTTATCATGTGGGTTTGAACTATAATGACCTGATCTCCCCCCATTAATGGGAGTACGTAGGCAGCCATTTATGGTGCGGTCAAGTCAAACCAAACCAAAAAATTCCAAAAACCCTTCAAACCAAACACCTTTCAAATTCCCAGAATATTTCTCTCCCTGCACAGAGTGCTAGCTTCAAACCATTCTAGCCAAGCTGAACTATGAATGACCTGATCTCTCATCCTTGAGAATATGTATCCAACCATTTATGGTGCGATCAAACCCTCAAAATAAAGCCAAATACTGTGCCTAAACCTCAACAATATCAAAAGACCAGGCCCAAGACACAAAAAGTAAAACATGAAAGTTGGTACACCAGAAAAGCCTGAAGATCAATGACCCATTTTGAGAGATCCTATGACATCTCAAGGTCAATCCATCAATGGGATGTTTGGGCTACATCAAGATGGCAAGTCATGGAGAAATATGACAAAACATCAAATAAAGTTAAAACATATCCAAAAAGGAAGTGAAATAAAATATATTTCCTTGTTATATGTGTTGTTTGATATATATAAAATGTCATGGACATGAAAAATGGCTAACCTAGTATAATACAGGAAATAAAGCTACTCTATAAGCCCCAATCAAGCGGGACAACAAATCGAGCATATCATCCCTCTTTGAGGATGGAGGGGACTCTTTGATCCCCTGACCAGCAGTCTCAAGGCAAGTCATAAGTTCCACTGCTATACATAAAGTACTATCATGATCAGCTATAAATACACTCGTCGATGCAATGACGTCCTCTATATAGGATCTGAAGGTGGCATGATCAACCACAGTAGTATCTCTGGCCACCTAGAACTCGTCCCGAGCTAATTGAGCAGCATCCCTAGCGACCTGGGCCACGTCCCTCAACAAATAAAAAGTATCTGTACTAGATGAGACCCTCAAAAATAGTTCCCTAGCTTGGTCTCGCTAGAAAATCAAAAGTTAAACTTACTGCTCCAGTACCTCTCTAGGTAATAAAGGGACAGAAACAGAAATAGAGTTGGGAGTAGACATGCCTATAGCTGTTATCAAAGACTTAAACAGGTTATCCTCTGAAGGGGAGGGTGGATCCTCCATGGCCTCCTCATCATCTGAATCAAAAGGAACCTTTGGGTGGACAACATGGGCCATTGCTATATCTGCCTCCAGTCAAGTAGTGTACTTTGTTGAACGGCCGGAGTGACTCTCACTAAACTTAGATTACTCCCTGAGAGTCCATAAATCATAAACCCACTCCATCAATAGACACGAACTAAGCGGATAACCAATAATCGAAAGCACCCTCAATGGCATGAAAATTCTAAAACTGCTCAAACTGTCCCTGGATAACTAGTGAATGATAGCTAGTCACAGCTCTCAAACCCGCTAATGGAAGGAAATCCATACCGGTAGCATGTATAATGAACCTAAATGGGAAGCAAAATCTTGAGTAAAGCAAAATAGAGAATGGGACCCCAATAGCATCAAGAAAATTCAGCCATGAGGCTGCATCTATGCACTCTATAGGGCGAAAAGAAAAGGACATCGCTCGATCATGCCCAAAACAATATCCAAGGCGTCTCAAAGTGCCTTTGGGCTGAATATGTGTCATAAACCATATATACAGTAAAACAACATCGCCTCAAAAATATCCGTCATCATAAGTATTGCAGTAGGTAGCTGAAATGAAAGTGTTTGCAAGAAACATGGGAAGAATGGTGCAACCCTTCCGTAAAGCTCTGACTACAGTAACTAAGGTGTAAGACCCCAAATTTTTTTGAATAAAGAATAATTTTTCTCGAAATATATTTTTGAATATTATGATGTGGATATGATATAATGTTATAGTTGTGGGTAATATTTGGAAAATTTTGCAAAGTAAGCAAGTTGATATAAAATATTCGTTGTGTCAGTTAATATTCGATTGGTCGGGGAATATTTGTTTTAACAGGGAATATTTGTACGACGACACAATCATTGGTGGACCCCACAACAGAAGTATTGTCGTAGTTAAAAAACGACAGAAATATCTTTTTACCGTTAAAACTGTTGAACTACTCAGTAGTAAAAGTACAGTAATACGCGTGGTTGCATAGTAATATACGGTATTGATTATTGATGCTTACGTGAGAAGTCACTCAGTTATACTTAATTATTACTACAGTAATTGATGCATCATATCTCTCATATTATTGATTTAATTATTGTCACAGTATCATCTGCATAATATTTTATATTATTAAATCAATAATTGAGACGACAAAGTTATTCATATTATTATTTGCAATATTGACAATGTCTAGAAGTTCTGTCAAGGAGAGGTTTGGTCACCTAATTGCGCGCCAATAAGGAGAAATCCTTATCGGAAAGTCCCATCTTTCTTGAGAATGACCTGGTTGTTAAATAATGTGAGTTATAATATTAATGATGAATAATTGTTGAAGTATTAAGAATGTGTTTATTGAACATAAGTGAATTACAAAAGTTAGAGGGGAATAATGCAAACTTAAAAAACTTTAGGGGTACTAAAGTGTAATAAGTTAAATTAATCTGGACCATTGGTGGTGGTTTTAATAGTAAACCAATCTGGACCATTGACGGTGGTTTTAATAGTTAATTAATCTGGACCATTGATGGTGGTTTTAATAGTTAATCAATCTGGACCATTGATGGTGGTTTTAATAGTAAATCAATCTAGAATCATTTGCGGTGGTTTTAAAAGTAAATCAACTGACCCGCTTGGTGGTGGTTTTAAAAGTAATCAATCTGGACCGTCGGTGGTGGTTTTAAAAGTAAATCAATCTGGACCGTCAGTTGTGGTTTTAATAGTAATCAATCTGGACCATCCATTCTAATAGTGAATCAATCTAGACCATTCGTGAATTAGTTACTATTTAGTCCATTCTCCTATAAATAGAAGCTTAATTCTTCTTTAATTTTCACCAATTCACTGAGATTCAAAAGAGACACTATAGAGAGAGAAACTATAGAGAGCAAGAAGAAGAGTATTCTGCTACTTCACTTTTGCAGTATCCAACTTTTTACTAAGGTAAGGGGTATTATTTCTTTTGTATTTGTAAGGAATACTATTTTTTCGTATTCATCCTTTAGTATGTCGAATAACTCCGTCTCATGGGATTACGCATCGTATTTACGTGTGAAAATCCATTCATGATTTTACATGTGTTAATTCTTTTCATATTCTTAAATCTAAACTTACTATGGTAAGTATTGCTTCTATAATCCTTGAAATTAGTGGAATATCCGTGAGTTTTGCACTTCATCCAGTATCATTTTATTGGAATATTGAAATGAACTTTTTTATTAAATATCAATATTTTTACCCGAAGTACTATTCACGAGTTACTATTCACAGATTACTATTCTCCCAGTTACTATTCACTATAATATTATTCACTCGGGTATTCGAGGAACTTTTCATGCCGGGGTACTATTCATGGGTTACTATTCACCCAATTTACTTTTCACTCAAATATTGTTCACTTGGGTATTTGGGGCACTTTTCATGTCAGGGTACTATTCACCAAAAAATTATTTTTTTATGTCCAAATTGTTTTTGATACATGGATATTATTCTTGAATTTTACTCTACAAAACAGTATCATGTTTAAAATTTGGACATTATTGAATTCTGGATAAATTAAATTATAAATCTTTAAAAATTTATCCTTTACTTTCTTTTAATTGAATCCTTATATCATTGTCATCATCCTCATGCTTATATTGTGATGAAAGTCATCTTTGGCTTACGTGCATTGATGGACTGTTAATTGGTATGGTTATGACTAGGGATAATTCGGTATAGTCATGACGATTGATGATTACATGAATAATTCTTGGCTCGTAGTACAAGAATAATTTGTGGACGTGATACAAATGAATATCCTTGTCCCGTAGTGCAGGGATGATTCGATGATGTGATCTATTTATTAAGCTGAGTCCCAATAATAAAGTTAATGATAAACTTTTTAAATCATAGAAGTAAGTAGATATCATGCTCTACTTGACTGTTCTAATGGATTGCTTATTCCGCTGCAGATAAACTTATTATCTATTATATTTTATCAGTTTAACATTGTTGACGGCTTAATGAAAACTTATTCTGCATTATCTTTGTCATAATATTTCTTACTGGGCTAGTTGAGCTCACCCTTTTATTTCCATTGTTCTCTTCAGGAAATGAGAACGTAGCCAGAACTAGTTGGGGAACAGAGTGATGGCCCGAGATGGTGTTATAGTAGTCCTCACTATTCTATAAAATAGTGTGCCAATAAATGTAATGAGGACTCTATTTGAGTTTGGATATTGTCTAGATGACAATATTTGTGACGCCCCCAAAATAGGTATACATCACCCATTCTGAGTTGTCAATACATGGTACAGAAACAACTACAACTTTATTATTACAATAGTAAAACTGTGAGTTTGAATACAAATATTATCTTCTAGACAATATCTATACTCAAATAAATCCTCATCACATTTATTGATACATTATTTTACAAAAATGGTGAGGACTACTAAACAACTCTCTCTAGAACCTTCATTCCATACCCCGACTCGTACTCGCTACATTCTCGCCTCCTGAGAAGAAAAATGGAACAAAAAGGAAAAGGGTGAGCTCAACTAGCCCAGTAAAGAATATTATGACTAAGATAATATACAACAAATTATCATTAGTCTTCAACAGGGAAAAATCTAATAGAATACAATAGACAACAAGTTTTTAAATCAATATTTGCAACGGAAATAATAATTCATTAGAAGAGTTAAGTAGAGAATGCAAACTACTATCTTCTATGTATGAATTTAAAAGTTCATCGCCTATCTTTTATCCCTGTAATATCAATCAATATATATCTGGAATCAAATATTCATCTTTGCACTACAGGCCAAAGATATTCATCACCGGGTCATGTTCATCTAAACACTGCTCATCTTTGCACTACGGCCAAAGATATTCATTAGAAATCATTCATCTTTGCACTACAAAAGCCAAAGATATTCAATAATATCATCATTTAAGACCGAGGATGATGAAAAATATTTTAAAGAAACGAATCCAAAGAAACAAAATGACAAGGATTAAGGATTAAGGATTCGTACTTTGTTTTATCCACGTCCAAAAATACCTCAAAAATAATCATAGTGGTGTAAAATTCAAGAATGATCAAAACATGGATACCATCAAAGCTAGTATCCACAATAGATATTTTGGGACGAAAAGAAAATTTTTCATTTTTTTTTTGAATAATACAGTATTAAGTGAATAATACCAGATATCGTGAATAGTGCCGTATACGTGAATAGTAATGCTGACACCAAAAGTTCCAAATTTGATAAAAAAAAACTTCAGATCAATATTTCAACATAATGATATTGAAGAAATAATATCATTATGAAAAAAAAATAATATCCCTTACCTCGAAGATTCGTCAAGATTTAATCAAATTGAAACACCGATATATAAGCATGACTTGAACTTGTACCAGATAGCAATACTCAAAGTATACTCAAAATACTCACAAGAATACGCTCGATAATATAGAGAGAGAAAACTTCAGTTTCTGGTGTGATTTTCAATTTTAACCTAAGCACCCTATTTATAGGAAATTGCTTAGAACACCAAAGCAGAAAATTTAATAAAATATTAATAAATTTATATAAATCATAAGCAAACTTGGAAATTCTGATTTCAGCATATTTTTCAACACATGTGCCTACCAACCAACCACAAAAATGTTTTTGTTATTTTAAACAATTAAAACTTCCAAAAATTAATTATTTCGGAACTCCAGAACTTCAATAATTCACAATAAATAGCCCTTTTGTCAGAAAATTCGAAGCTCGCAATGTTTTATAGGAAATTCAATTCTCTACAACTTTGCAGAAGAAAGTTTTTCCAAATTCCAAACAAAAATTGACCGAAATCCATAAACGGACGATTTTACAGGTTATAATCAAATTTCAGTCAATAAATGGGGTCCACCGACATGTTTAACATGTTTTAAATATTTATTGCAACAAAAATACTCTTCCTCCTCGTATACTCATATATCCCACATTCGTTGTAAAAAATATCACCATTATTATATTATTAAAATATAATAATATATTTAAATAAATTATTTTATCAGAAAAAGATAAAATTTCAATTTTCAACAATTGTCACATTAAAAATTTTCTCCATCTATATCCGCATAAAATCAATATTTTTCTCATCATATGAATCAATAATTAATTATTCACAAATAATATTACAGAATCACAAATAAATAGAGGCCTAGTGCTTCATTATTTTTCACGAATTCATTCAAGCTATAGAGAGAGAAAGTATAGAGAAAATAAGAGAGAAAGAAGAAGAGTATTTTGTTACTACACTACTGCAGTATTCAATCTCCTACCAAAAGTAAGGGGTGTTATTCTTTCTTATTCATGAAGAGAACTGTTGTTATTCTTATTATTCTGTTGGAATAACCTGTATACGTGGTTTACCCTATACTTGGTGACATTCTTCTATTATTCTGTTGGAACATCCTGTCTGTGTGTTTTACACCGGACCTGGTTCCGTCTTTATTATTATTCTCGCTTGGAACATCCTCGTCTGCATGTGTTTCTGGCGGGACTGGTTCCATTATTTATTATTCTGTTGGAATATCCCGTCTCATGCTTTTACTGCCGAACTCCGGTTCCGTTATTTATTATTCATTTGGAATAACTCCGCCATGCGGCCTATCGCATGCATGGTGATTTCTTTTGTTATTCCATTCTTTATTATACCCAGTTGGTTAAAACTTTGACTTCTATACTCCATGAAATTAGTGGAATATCCTTGATATTTGCGCTTCATTCAGTATCCTTTCATGGAAATATTCTTCTCAGTATTCTTGAATTTTACTCTACAAAGCGATGTCGTTGTTGTCGATTTGGATGTTATTAGTTCCTAGATAAATTAATTCTTGAACTTGTTTTATTGAATTCTTTTATCATTGTCATCATCCTCATGTTTATATTATGTTGAAAGTCATTTGTGGCCTGTAGTGCATAGATGGACTTGGTATGATTATGACCAGAGACTATTCGGTGTAATCATGACCGTAATGTTACAAATGATGTGGTAAAAATCCTCGAAGGGCCTGTGAGTGCATTGATGGACAGCTTGTTGGCATGATCATGACCATTAATGAATACACAAATATTCTTGGCCCGTAGTGCATGAATAATTGTGGTCGTGATACTAAAGAATATCCTCGGCAGAAAAGTGTGGGGTGATTCGATGATGTGGAATATTTATTAAAGTGAGTCTCAAATTATAACAATGATGAAAAACCTTTTAAATCATAAAAGATAGTAGATTTTATTTTCTACTTGACTCTTTTAATGGATTCTTTGGTTCACGTAGTTAAACTTGATGTTCATTATATTTTATCGCTTTAACATTTGCTTGTAGGTTAATGATAATTTATTCTGCATTATCTTAGTCATAATATTTCTTCGAGCTAGTTGAGCTCACCCTTTCTTTCACCGTTTCTCTTAAGGAAATGAGAATATAGCCGGGACGAGTCGTGAACGGAGTAATGGTCCGTAGGATAGCATTAGTAGTCCTCACTATTCTCGTGAAATAGTGTGATAATAATTGTAATGAGGACTCCTTTTGAGTTTGTATGATCTCTAGTAGACAATATTTGTATTCAAACTCACGCTTTATGTCGATTGTACACCTACGCTTATATTAGTAAGTTGTATTTAAATTACATACCATGTATCCGACTACCCAAGATGGGTGATGTATACCTATTTTTGGGGGCGTCACAGCTTGGTATCGAGCTTGTGATATGATCCCCAGCTAAGATGTGAGAATAGTACTAGGAGGGGAGAGACGGGAATACCTTCGCTAGTATGACCTACCTAAGTTTATGTGCTATTTTATTGGTCATTGTAATATAGGGATAATATGTTACATGTCAATTAACCTTTTGTTTTGTGGCGATGTCTGAAAATGACATCCGAGAATGTTGAGAATAGCAATGGAGCACAAAGATCGTTGATTCACCACATATCAATAATCGATATAATGCATCGAAGGCGACAATCCTCATGCAAACAACAACACCGACCAAATGATGAATGATCAAATGTTCGAGAGGTTTTATGCAATTCATGCAACAACAAAGTAGAGCGACTCTCATCCAAAACGTAGGTGTAAACAAGAAAAACTCTCGCGGTCACCGCTAAACAATTCAAGGAGCCGGGACCACCGGAGTTTAAGGAGAGCCAAAACCACTTATGGCGGAGCATGGATAAAGCAGATTACTAAGATATTTGATGTCTTGGGATGCTCCGAGGAGCAAAAGGTTCCCTTTGCCGCCTTTTATGTTGCTGCGAGAGGCAAATTACTGTGGGAATCGGTAAAACGTACTCAACCTCATTGTCTTCAAGATATCTTGGGAGAAGTTCTAGGAGCTGTTCAACGACAAATACTTTCCTGAAAGTATTCGCCACATGAAGGAGGTGAAGTTTATCAAGTTGGAATATTCAAAATATATCAATGTTAACGTTTTATATATTTTTAGTTACGTTAATTAAAATAGTATTTTATGATATTAGTTACGTTAATTAACATAGTATTTTATGATATTAATCATAACATAATAGTTTTTTGTAATATTTTTGTTAATATTAAAATAATATTTTATGATATTAATGTTATTACTAAAATACTATTTTGAAATACTATTTTAATTAACGCTAATGTAAATGTTGTACAAAATATTAATGTTATGATTTTAATATTCAAAATATTACAAAATAATTAATGTTATGATTTTAGTATTTTAATGATGTAATTTGAAATTTTGTTGTTTTGATTAATTAACAACATAATTTGAATTTTAGTGTTTTAGTATTTTTTTTAATTTAATTTTTTAATATTTTATAATTTTTTAATTAGAATTTAGTATTTTTTTTAATTAGTATTTGATGTAAATATGTTATGTTTTGAATTTTAGTATTTTGATTAAATGATGTAAATATGTTATGCTTTTTCTATGAATTTTAGTATTTTTTGTTTTGATTAAATGATATATATAATTCTATTTAGAATATGTTTTATATTTAACCCTCCATTCCCCCTCGCCGTACGTCATCGCCATTGTCTAGTTGGCACAAATTATTAACTAGGGGGGCACGAATGACCCAAAAATTGTAACGTTAAGGGTAGTTTTGGACAAAAAAAAAGTATATGGTGCTCGATAGACATTGGGGAAAATGTCAGGGAAATTTTGGACCTTATCCCAAAGATATATATATATATATATATATATATATATATATATATATATATATATATATATATATATATATAATATCAACGTGAAATAAACGCTCTTGGACGCTCAGTCCGTGCTAACTCGATAACTTAGATATATATATATATATATATATATATATATATATATATACAAAAGGAAATAAAAGCTAGGGACCGAAGTTCGGGCATATAAACGCAACACGACTCTCAATGTGAAGAACGATGTGTGTAAAGTAAAAGGTGTAAGAAGGCTTACAGTGGACTGCCAAAGAAGACTTTTATAGCTTTAAATGGATGAACACTCAGCTCCTGCCGGTAAAAATATGACTGAATATAAGCTCACAAGTGTTTAAAATGAGAAAGTACTCAGTTTAGGGTGTGTACATAGCAAATTTGGCAGGGCTTCCTCGTCGTTTTTTCTTACAAAATGGCCACCCCAAGCCCTCTATTTATAGAGGGGGGAACCACGATTACACCGGCAATCATGTGAGATGTACTGCAGTACCTGGTGCTTGTGTGCTTCGCAGGTCCCGCCGTCTCAAAGTACATGCACACGTGCAACGTGATGTCTGCTCAAACTTTCAGAACTTCAATTCGGGCCTCCGATTGAGGTGTTTAAGACCTTTTACGGAGTGTTGTTGTGGAGAGATACACAATGGCATGGGATTAGAGGTTGTACGAAGTTAGGAAGATGGGACCATGCCCTTGGTCTTCAAGCTTCAAATTTTATCTGGTGTGCTGCCTTGCATAGTAGTCACTCGGGATTGGAACTCCTTGGTTCTAATGGGACATTGCTGTGTAGAATGTATGTTGAACTGTTGTTAAGATGGGTAACATGTGGGATCGGGGTGGAAAAATGATGACTTTTCCCCTCACTGGAGTTATCTCCGGTTTGGGCTGATAAAACAGACGTTGCTCAAGGTTATCTCTGAGATTGGACTGTTGCAAGTACTGGATGTCCTCAGGGTTATATCTGAGGTGGGCCTGACCTCCCAGGGTTATCTCCGGGACTGGAGTTGAGTGCCTCAGTTTGGTTTTCGAGGTTGAAGCGGACTGCATAGGTTGAAACGAGCATCTCCGGGGTTATCTCCGGAACTGCAACTGCATTCCTTGGGGTTATCTCCTAGGTTAATGTTGTCTTTCCCAGTTTTATTTCTGGGACTGAAACTGAGTATCTCAGGGTTATCTTCAAGATGAAACGGTCTTCTCCAGTTTGATTTCCGGTATTTGAACTGCACTATCCTCCAAGGTTATCTCTGGAAGACGATTCTGCCCTTCTGCAATGTTAGTAACTGGTATGAAAAAAAATTCGAGTGTCTATAGATGCCCCTCTTTATCATATTCATGCAATGCAATGGCATGGATAAGATAAAGAATGCTAGACACTTGAAATGCAATAAGATGACCATGATGCAATGTGCAAAAACATGATGTAAATGTATGTGGTTTGTTGGATTGTTCTCCAACATAGTGGGATGATTGCCGGCTCCCCTTGACTTCTACCGAGATTGACAATTATTACTGAAAACCCTGATGAATTGTCTTGGACATGCAATCCAATGCTCTCAGGAACTTCCAGGATGTTGACGTTGGGGTTATCACCAAAGTCTTAATCCTTGATACAGAATTCATATTGAAGATGCATCTCTCATGTACAAGATATTCTGTGGGGATAGAGCTTTTTTTGTTGAGGATGTGTATAACATATTCCATCATTGGTTCTCCCCGATAAGGATTTTCTTCCCTGGTTTGTATCGCCAGGTCTTTCTACTGCTCTGTTGAAGTTACTGCCTACAGTCGGTGTTGTCAGGGTAGCCTGACCTTCATTAACATGTGCATCAATGGATGAGACCCCTGCTCGGGATAATGTCAAGGCTGCTTGACCTTCATTGATGTGTGCATCAACGGGTGGATTGTATGAAAACCCGTTAGGGAAAAAGTTTTAGGGCTACGACCCTGAATTGATGGCATCGAACCTTCGTGAGGTATTGCCGAATGTATTTTGCAATAGCTGAGATAATTGGTATAGTGTACCCTGTGTTTGGGTGAATTCCAACGAGTGATATGTAAAGCCACAATTTGACCCGTGAAAACCAGGATTTCAGGCTATTCTACTTAATCGCATAGCATTTTTATTCTTGATTTGGCCTTTTCAGCTTATGAGAACTCCTTTGCAACTTGAAATGGACCGAGCCAGAGGGGTGGGCCCTACGCAGGGGAGCCGCAGGTACACCTGCAGCCAGCCATGGGTGGCTTTTAAGGCTGCAAGTTACCTTTTTACGTCATTTCACACTGCGCCGCAAATGAAATTCGAGAGCTCTTCTTTAGATTTATTGAGTTCAGGCGTCTTTCTGCAAATTCTATCACCATACAAGTGTTCTTACACTATCTTGGTAACGTATGCATGTCTTCTTTTCCCATTTTTATCCGTTGGAAAATGACTTATGATATGAAATGCGTCTAAACACATAGTAGTGAATATGCATGCTCATATGATTTGATAAATATATATATTCAACATAGCAAATGTTAGTATTAAACCATGCTGAACATAATGATGTGACATAATTTGACTTTTGAGACAGTCAAATTGGCACCTTCTTTTTTTCTATTTCTTATCCTATTTGAGGACAAATGAGCTAAGGTGAAAAAGTAAAGTAATCCTGGTAATTATGCTACACTTATGGATTTTTATTATGATATATTAATGCATGTAGGATGTTTATGACTATGGGTAGGTGTGCTACTGAATGGCCACCTAGTCATGCCTATGTGCATGTGGATAGTCCTATTTACAAAGGTAACTATGGCAAAAAATTTCCAAAATGTAGGCATTGGGTAGTCATGCGTTTTTAGCTCTACTGTAGTCGTATGTTAAAATAATGCATTTAAAAAAGCTCCATGTTAGAATTTACCACACTATTTTTGAGGTGATTTGAAGACTTGTTGTCCAGATATATGGATCCGGATCGGCTGAGTAGTTCCCGCAGGACCACTTCAGGTGTGCGAAGGAGGGCTTCTAAAGTGCCTCAACCCCGTTCTGTCAGACAGCCTCGTCGTTTGGTGGAGGCAGTGGTACGTCCTATCCAGGTTAATGTGCCAGACGTTGAGGACTGGAAGGAGGATATCGATCCAAGAGCTTCTAGGTGATTTGAGTAGACACCCCTAGATTTTCTTAAATGCAAATGAGGTACCAGCTGGATTTTGATTCTTCCTTTTTCCTATTGACGAAGAGTAAGGATTCTGATGTTGATCAGCTTCATGATTCAGGTTCCCGGCTTCACACAGCATAGAGGGAACTAATTCAGCATTCACTCCACATACCACGCGTTGCATCCTGATTATAGAGCGATTATACATGGTTGGGATTTTGGAGCGTTCTTTTCCATCCTTACCCGTCCTTGTCCCTTGGGTTATCCTAGGGCATTTTTTGAGCGCTGGTTTCCCCCATTTGCTAGACTGTGAGGTGATGATGACGCCGATGGATTGGCAATTTATCACCGGTATGGAGTTTGGAGGGGAGCCAGTGCCATGTACGGCGGATATTACCCCGATTGTCGTTCGATCCTTGCTAGGAATTTCGGCTGAGACGCTCAAGGGCAAGACCATTCGTACAGGTCCATTGAGCGTAAATGCTATAAGCGGGCTGTTGAGTGAGCCAATACCCGATGATGTGAGAGTCAGAGATTTCATTCTTCGGGGATTGTTCTTGATGATCAATAGGGGTTGCTGGATAGTTGATAACTCTTCTAATGTGTCATTCACTTTGGTGAGCGCCACACGACATGTAGACCGTACCAGAGAGTATGATTGGGGCTCCTACACCTTCGCCTATTTTCTCAGGGGTATGGGCATGCGTTCGCAGGGATTGACGGAGGTTTGGCTAGGATTTTACACATTTCTGCTGGTGAGTATTTCTCTTTTGATTTACCATGTACAGGTTTAGAGTGTTGACTGATAGCAGATGTTTGTCTTTGTGTTGGCAGTTTTGGGCCTATGAGAGGATCCCATGTTTGCGTCCTGTGAGTGTGCTAGGCTTTGAGACCTATCCACGAGGATGACAATGGCATCATTCCATACTGGCGGAGGTCCCTGTAGCTGAGGGTTTCACTCATTGTCGCCTACAGCTGGAGTTATTGACAGCTGATGCCATTATTTATATCTCATATTCTAGGGAGCACTTGGCAATTGGTTTTGAGGATGGATACCTGACTGGTGTCGAGTACGTGATTTCCACCCGTAGGATTCCTATCTTTACAAATGGAGGATGGGAGCTCTATTTAGGAGAACGTGATATTAGGAGCACCATAGGAGTGATTCGTACACCGATCTTGCCTCCTGCCAGCCGTTATTGGCCTATTTTGCAAGTACCCGTCATTGATATCCCCTTGATGGGTGTTGACAGTTTCACACTATCACAGGGTCCACATACCCAAAGCTACGCTCCAAAGATTGATGGTCCCTCGCACCATCGTGAGCCTGCACCCTCACGCAGCTTTATGGGGATATGGTTCTTGGATCCGTGATGATGACAGATTGGATGCCCTGTGTCAGAGATCTGACTCATTTGACATGGATTGATAGTTTGACCCGGTAGTTGAACATGGCACATTTCTTTATCCCAAGACTTGGGCGTAGATCCCAGTGAGGCGGATACAATTGATCTTTCCAAATTCGAGGTGGCCCTCGGATGACCCATATGGCTTTGCTTTGTAGATCCTCTCGTTGTATAGGCTCGATATCCCGCTGATGGAGATCCGATCCTTTCGGAGGAGTTACATCGTGGATTGTTGGTTGATTTCACAATCAAAGCAAACGTGCAAGTATACACGGTCAACAAGTAATAGAGTGATAAGATAGAGTGTCGATCCCACAGAGAATTCTAATTAATAAATTCCAACTACTAGCACTATATCAATTCAATTTTATTTAAACAACCAATACTTGTGATTTTTCGAATTAAGAAAATTAAATTAAGCAATTAAAGAAATTAATCTAAAAGAAAGCAAGCAAACCAAACTAAAATTTGATTGAATTCAAATAAATAAGGATTAAGACTCCAATATCCCCAATTATGAACTATAAATCAATTATCCAATTATCCCAATTACTATGTCTACTGAATTATTAATAGGAATTCTCAAATTCCAAAAGTCCTTTTCCAAGTGATCAATTGCCTTCTATTTAATCTAGATTAATATTGCTATATTCCTATGCAAAACAATCGAATTAAACTCTTTTCAATCCCAATTCCTTATGTGTTACATGCGGCGAAAAGATATTTCCATTCTATTCACAAACCTAATTATTCATTGTGCAAATAACTAAGTCACATGTCACCATGCCCAGTTCTAACCCTAGAACTCCTCTTTCAATTCCTTCTAGAGTAACAAGGTAATTATTGGCCAGATAATCAATCAATAAATGCAAGGCAAGATGAATAATTTACTTCAACATAAATAATTGGAATAAATCAAATTATTAATTCATAATCATAAAAGGTTCAATTGGAATCTTAATTAAAGAAATTAGTTCATAGCAGAAATTAAAACCATCAATCTTTGAAAAATCATCCTTAAAGAATTACACAAATTGAAAGAATAAAGAAGAAGAGAAAAACACTCCAAGTATATTCTGCAAAATTCTCCTCTTGAATCTTTGATCAGCCTCTAATTATGTAAAATAATCCCCTACTTCAATAGAAATAATAATCCTTATATACATCTTAATTTGTCCCACAATCCCTTTCCAAAACAACCTCTCCAATAGCCTCCAATAATCAAGTCAACCGGATGGTCAACGAGCAAACCCTGGTCAACCAACTTCTCGGCCTAGCGCCCCAGCGCTAGGATTAATACTGGCTAGAGCGCCCCGGCGCTGGGATGCAGAAAGTGGCCATTATGCCCTTTTTCAACTTAAAATCTCCCAAGTGTTCTTACAGCTCACAAATCTGCAATATCATAACTAAACACAGTAAAACGAATCTAAATACTTTGAGAATATAATAAATTAAGCCCAAATATATCCAATTCATGGGTATATTACCCAATCATCATGGATACGATTGATGATGTAGACATTGACACCATTATCTTCTTGTGATGTGTATTCTCGTTATATCTTTTGATAGGCCTCTGTTAGATACTGGGTGGTTGTGCCCCATTCTCGCTATATCTTTTGATAGGCCTCTGTTAGTTGTTGGGCTTCTGTTGCCCATTTCCCTATATTTTTAGTTATATAGAGATGTATTAGATGATGATGTACTTAGGAATGTATATACTATTATTCCCTACTTCATATTGCCATCTATTGTTTATCATGCATGTATCATGTTATGCATATGTATGTATGTCCAGAGATATTTAGCATTGACCCTTGGATGGTTTTATGACACGGCCCATACAGATG
This sequence comes from Panax quinquefolius, assembly GCA_020205615.1. NCBI lineage: Eukaryota > Viridiplantae > Streptophyta > Magnoliopsida > Apiales > Araliaceae > Panax > Panax quinquefolius. The sequence continues at coordinate 124,205,612 of CM035155.1, read as the reverse complement.
TCTTCTTCGATAGTTAGTCATATTGATCATACCCCATCAGTATTGGTGGCATCCCATCTGAGATCGTGGTATGATAGTATGTCACCTTCGCATGGGGTGACCAGAGAGATCGCTTATTGCAAAGATACTATGACTCTCCTAATGTTTCAGGTTCCTGCAGGCTTTGTAGAGGGTATGCTGGAGCACTGGATACCGAAGAGGCAGGTTTTCTTGTTCGGTATCCATGAGTTGATTCCTACCTTAGAGGAGTACGCATGGTTGACGGCGCTGCCACTGGACAGACCTTGCGCGAGGATGGCTATTGGCGACATTAGCCGACAGTTTATGACCCTCACCGAGCTGAGGTGTAGAGTTGTGTAGGATGAGATCACATCAAGGATAGCTATACATGGTATTTCGGTGATTTACCATGGCTTAGTTCACCCTACAGCTTCATTACTCATGCTCTTGGCATGGATTATCACCTTCTTGCTGGTTTGAGAGGCAGAACTACTTACCACCCACTGGCTGTGATGTGTCAGTTTGACTAGTTCCAGGACTTTCATCCTTTTGAGGGAGCATTGAGTCAGCGCTTGGCTTCTCGTCACTTATCAGCAGAGGACAAATCTAGGGTGTATGCCTGTTGAGATCAGCGTGAGCTAGCTGCATTTTCTGTTAGTCATCTGGGCTGTTCTACAAAGTATTTTGCATGGATGGAGATAAAGACTACATCGGCTGCGGTAGTATCCATATCGCCAGGGATTGATTCTGATGATGGGGAGCCCATAGAGGACATTGATATTCCCACGGAGGAGGAGCCATTCACTGGGTTGCCAGCAGCCCTTGCAGATTCTCCCAGTACGAGTGCTACTGTGATTTAGCATTCAACACAGTATTTAGAGCAGAGTCTTCATCTGATGACCTTTGAGAGAGATCAGGCTAGGGCCTTGATGTTGACAACTCTTGATGGGAGAGACGTTGCTCTATTGGAGAGAGATGAGGCTAGATCTGCCAGAGATGCATTGATTGTTGAGCGGGATGCTGCTCTATCTGCCCGGGATGTAGCCGTTACAGATAGTACTTCAATGAGATCCCTTAGTACTGGCATGCTTGCTGATATGAGTGCATATATTGATGAGCATCATGCCACCATGCAGTTGGCTGCGGATCTGTTAGCTCGTGTAGATACCCTTAGGCAGGAGCTTGCAGTGTTGCCTCTTTCTTCGGAGAGAGATGCCATGTTGGACTTGATAGTTCGTATATCCACGGGATTGTAGATAGACTTGTATTTTCCTACACAGACTAGCTTAGCCATTTTGTCACGTACAACACATATTGTATATATGAAACAACATTATATATGGCAGAGAAATATATTTTGATTCACTACCCTTTTAGTTGTAGCTTGATACTTGCTCGTTATTTTCCTGCTTCTTTAGGGCTTGTGATCTTGATGTATTCTGAACTCATCCTTGATGGATGGACATTATGATATCGCATGATCTTTTAGAATGGATCATTGATTTATGTGTATCCCTACCTCTTTGGTGTCTTTGGACTGGTTTTTGTATGTAGATGTGGAGAGGAGTGTGGCTTTTCCTTTCTGAGATTGACCGCACCACAGATGGTCGCCCGTACTCCTATTCAAGAGGAGTCTAGTTAGTTCCATCTCTTATGGATTGGTGTTGCTCTTCGAGAAATCAACCGCAGCTTAGATGGTCTCTAACACTCCCATTTATGGGGAGGCCAGGTTGTTCCTTCCCTTTGGTCTGAAGCCGATGAAATGTGGTAGATTGAAGTTTGATCCCAGTACCGTGTTACAAGTATTTGTTTTGGTAGGGGTAAGATGGAACCATAAATGGCTCCCTACGTACTCCTATTGAAGACGAGATCAGGTCTGCGTAGTTCAAACCTGGTGTAAGAGTTTCAACACTGTATAGTGTAAGGGTGTATAAAAGTGTAGGAGTGTTTTTGTTTTTGTAGAGAAGGGTGTAGAAATGTTTTTGTGGTTTTTTTATTGCGACCAGGCCATATATAATAGTTGCCTACGTACTCCGTGTAACGCTCCAGAAAATTGGACCTTTGTAAATACTTTTAATAATGAATAAAATAATATTATTTACTATTATTGCGTATTGATAAGATGAATGTCGTTCTATAACCTAGAAACATTGGAACGTCATATTATTTTAACTACGTGAATGAATTAAAGTGTTTGAATTTCTAAGACAAAAATAAAAGCTTTCCGAGAAATTTTTTGAAAAATACTATTCATCGATTTCTACTCGGTAATTATTTTTGAACTTTTGAGAAATGTGTAATGTTATAATATCGAGGTGAGATTGATTATGTAATAATAATCTAAGTATGGAAAACATAATATTTCGCTTGCGGACCTAATTAGAGAACGTTAGGGTTATTAAGCGTTAAGAAAACAAAGTTGTAATCGTATAATGCGTATGCATTGTATGAGGTAATGAATGTAAGTATAATACGATGTATTATACTATTAAGAATGGAGAATGAAATAACGTATATTACGAATTAATATACGAGCTAGCATACGAGAATTATACGTGGTGTATATATGTTAAGTTGTTAATTAAATGTAATGGACTTGTAGGAGTATTAGCTTAATGATAGAAGTCCAATAGAATGTGATACTCAAGCACAAGTGTTTGATAAATCATAAGTCCAATCTATTGTAGCATAAGCCCAATAAGGAATTAGCTAGATAATTAGCAAGCCCAATGTGATTAAGCTATGATCCATGGGGCAAACCAAGTGAGAAATGGGTAAACTTGATGGGCAAGCATTTTATGTGGTGACCAAGTGTTGTGATGGCCAAGAAATAGAAGTAACTAGTAAGTTTACTTGGTTGCTAGGTTATTAATAGTAAGGAGGTGGAAGTTGAGAAGGTTAACTAAGGAGGTGGGCTGGCCTAAATGTCCATAATGCCCTAACTTAGGATTGCCTATAAATATAGAAGCCTCACTTCATTTGTTGCTTGATAAAATTTCTCCCAATTCCTTTCAAGTTAAGTAACTTATTGGTTAGAGAGAATAAGCCACATAAGCACTTACAAGTCATTCAACCTTTGCTAGATTTTCCAAAGAGAAGTGAAGTAATAGTCTTCAAGGGTAAGACTCTTGTCTATTATCTTTATCTCTTCTATGATAGGATTGATAGAGAAGTGGGATTGTTTAATAATAACATGTAATAAGTCATTGATAAATGAACTTAAGCAGCGAATAAGTGTAATAAGCAAATTGAACCTAAATAAGTAGATAAACTTGTGAAGAAACTTATCATATGTTGGTCATATGATGTTAGTATGTTCAATATAGTATGAGAACATTGATCGATGGACTTAAGTCCATAGTAAGTCATAAGCATGAGAATTTATAGTTCATAAGTTAAATAAGTCATTGACTTATGAGAATAAGTCAAAATCTACTTTGATAATAAGTTGGTGTAATAAGTAACTTGAAATGTTCATGTGAAAATTAAAATCCATTTTGAATCATTAGTACTGAGGTTTTGCCGGAATTCACACGATTGGATGATAATCGTCGAATTCGTGAAATTCTCAGAATGGAAGTCGTATTTTGTGTTTGAAGTCGGAAATGTTGGTTTTTGATGGAGACACGTCATATTTGGTATTATAGAGTTGCGGACTCGAAAATGACCGAATTCCAACTTAGAACGAAGAAACGAGCATTGAACGTTCACGGACGTTTATCGTTTTCGTTAAAAATGAACTAATAGGTGAAATATTAGCAAACAAAGTCAAATAGATAAAATTATTGCATGAATGCATAGAGTATGTAATTTGTGAACCGCAGGCTTTTGAACGAGCCAATTCGGACTTATAACGAAGAAGTTATGCGTCCGGGAGTTTCGCCAAAATTAAAAATCTGCAAAATTTTTCTAAGCCACATAGTTGGTGTCGCGGCGCCAACCCAAGGCCAAATGGTGGCGTTACAACGCCGTAATGTTGTCGTATACATCGCTAACTCACACCATGGCCGCGAGATGAAGAGTTAAGTGAAATACGCCGCCAAATTCCGAAGTTTTGACAGACAAGAATGTTTACAAGTATAAAAGGAAAGATAACACATTTGTAATGAACTAAGGTGTTAATATAACATTGTTAAGGCATTGTTAAACACTTAATGTATGATGATTAAAGGTTAATAATCAATTGAAGATGAACGTAATGTGAATGACGTAACAAAAAATTGGAAACCATAATAACAGATCTAAGTCAGGATTTAGATTGAGATGAAGGGTAAGATATAATAATATACCTACTTGATTATATAAGACCTAATGTGGTATGTTATATGATCATGTATTATAGAGACTTAGAGACTTAAAGTGTACGTGTGATAATTAGTAAGCAGACGTTGAAGGCAAGTATTCTAACCCTTGTTCCAGTTCAGTTTGGACAAGCTTTGTAATTCATGTATCCTTTCGCATGAAGTTTTGTATGAGGAAGTCAAAGCCAATTCTTTCGGCTAGTCTTATGTTATGATTCTATCAAGCATGTTTAATGTTTATCAAGTTATATTGGTGTGTTTTTCAATCGAAGACTGAGTATGCTAAAATGTTTTTGTCGTTTAACGACAGGCACGTGAGGTTGCCACAACTTAAACGTATACACGCTTAATGAATGTAGTGTCGATCAACATAGAGTACTATGGGCTGATCACCCAGAAGTGCTCGTAAGTAATGTCGAACTTACGGACTTAGTGCTGGGTTGTCCTTTTCAAAAGAACTTATGAAATGCTAAAGGTCTTGGACTGGAACTGATGTTTTACTGAATATTGTTGTTGTAAAACGTTTTGAATGAAAAGAAGTGATATTTTGAATAATCAATAGTACTTTATAACTATTGTTCAGTTATTGAAGACATATGAGTTCTATGTTTCAAGCATGTTGTTTATTCGAATTGTAGTACTTGTTGAGCTAGTCATGCTCACTCTTGCTTGAACCATATGAACACAGCTAAGATCGAACGGACCGAAGGCTTCGGCAAGGATAAAGGCAAGGCGAAGACGAACCCTTAGAGTTTTGATGTAATAGTATAGGTGAATGATTGTAATATATTTGATATTATGACAAAACAAATGTATGGGTTATAAAGAACCTGGGGGAATGTAATATTATTTCTAATATATAGAAGACATATTCATTTTTTTGAGACTTTTTAATTGAATGTATGTGTGAATGGTAGTACCGTGTAGCACCATCTGTCGGGTTGGAAGATACCCAGATTTGGGAGTGTCACAGGTTGGTATCAAAGCTATAAGCGCAATGCGTGAAGAACCCCGAGCCTTTTGTTGGTGACGTCCCTATAAGGGAATGTACCGCAGCCAGACTTTCCGTAGGGGGCACCGAGCAAGTCTGTAGCAAATTGATAGGTACCCCTGTGAGGTGCTAAGGTTGAAAGTACCATTAGTGTCACAGGTTGGTATCAAAGCATTAGGTTATTAAACTTAAGGGGGGATTAAAAACCTTAAGTCATAACCTTAAGAGAAGTCAAAGAAGTACAAGAAGAAAATAACCTTATAAAAATGCATTATGATTATGTTATGTGTTTTTATTATTCTACTAACGTGTACTAATAAACTTAATTATTTTGTATAGATGTCAGGAGTAAATGGAATGTATGTAGATGGTCAAGCCATTAGTGAAGAATCGGTGAACCAAATAGAGATTTTATCGAACCCCAAGCAGCAGATCCGGAGGTGGTAGTTATTGAGTCCCGAGACTCACATGATGCTGACTACATGTCAGTATTCTATGGGATGATAGAGGAGGAAGTGGAGACAGTATCCTTTAATCATGTAACTATAGCAGCGGAGATAGCTCCTGGGGGGTCGATGATGTCTCTGTTCATGTCAGTATTGGATAGAAATATTCATTACTGTTGGGAGGTCAAGGAGCTGAAGGCAGACCTCCAAATGGTTATAGAGGACAAGACTGATGTTGAGTCCATGTGGGAGCAGGAGAGCATGATGAGAGGATTTTTGGCTAAGGACAAAGTCCACGAATTAAAGCATGAGGTCTTTGAGCTCAAGGAGGAGCTAAAGACCAAATCAGATAAGATAGGAGAATGTCCTATATCTATAGGAGTTTTCACACAGATTTTCAAAGCAGTAGTAGTCGGTTATCCCAGAGGTGGGCGACGCACGACATACTATCACCGTGATATTATTATTTGGCCTTGCCAAGGCAGATTTCAATAATGCCTTGAGGCGATGTAGACTAGTAGTAGTAGCTAGAGTAGTATGTAAATATTTTGTAATTAGTAGTGACGTAAAGCCCTCTTTGTATAGTAAAGGGTAGTCTTTATAAATCCCAATTTTGGAAAGTGATAATGCGAAAGTAATGTAATCAGCTTAGGCTATGTATGTAATCGATGTAGTATTATACTACAAAGAATGAATATAAGCCTTTTTATGGAAAACAATGAGTAATAGATGTTGGAGTTATTGTTTAATATTAGATGATAACTAATAAAGAAAGGAATAATAATGAAATGTGTTTATTGTATCACCAAAATGCCGTCGAGAAGAGTACAACGTAATCAAGGTGCTAACGTGAATCAACCGGAGGGAGGTCCGGTTAACCCGATGCAGGAGTTTGTTAACCTATTAACAATTGCTTTTAATAGAACTGGGGCTAATATCCCCGTAAATGCAGGAGTAGCACGAGCTACTACCTGTAAGGATTTCAAGAGCGTGGGTCCGCCGGGGTTCAAAGGAACTATGGACCCTAATGAAGCTCAAAAGTGGGTTAAGGAGATAGAGAAGGCATTTGTGATAGCCAATGTCGACGAGGCCCAAAAGGTTGCCTTTGCAACCTATATGATGAAGGGAGAGGCCAACTTTTGGTGGGAAGCCAATCAGACTAGGGTTGGGATAGCAAATCTGACGTGGGATAGGTTCAAGGAGATATTCTTAGATAACTACTTTCCCACGAGCACGTAAGGGAGGATGGAGATGTGGTTTCTCAAGTTGAAACAAGGGGACATGACGGTTCCCCAATACGCCGCCAAGTTCAATGAACTAGCAAGGTTCGCTCCACACCAAGTGGATACTGAGATTAGGAAGGCGCGACGGTTCGAGCAGGGCTTGAAACTCTGGCTCTATAACTGTATTTCAGTGTTTCAAAGTACTTGTTTTGGAATCATTTTAGAGAAGGCGGTAATCGCCGAAGGAGGTAGTGAGGCGTTAAGCCAGTACCACAAAGATAAGAAGAGTAAGGGGAAAGTAGATGGGGGAGTAAAGATCGAGAGAGCTAGTGGTAGTGGCGAGGGTCAGAAGAGGAAGGTATTTGGCTCTGGGAATAGCAGAGTGAAGCAAGGAGACCCAAAGAGGAGAATGGAGGCCTGCAAGACCTGTGGGAAGACTCACTTAGAGTCTCTGCCTCAAGGGAAGGCTGCTCTGTTACTGGCAATCAGGATGAGGAGGGGCACATTGCGCCTAACTGTCCGAGTCCGAAGAAGAATCACGGATGCTTTGTGTGTGGGTCAACTAACCACATGGCAAAGAACTGCTCGAAGAAGGGGACGGATGGGAATCGGGGAACTAATTGCGATAAATTAGCTATTAGTGGACAAACGCAAACAGGGTAGCCGATGGGTCAGACTTCTAACATGATAAATACCAAGATGCAACAGATCGGGGGCGTTGTCAATGGTATTATTCTGATCAACGACATAAATGTTTACGTGCTGTTTGATTCGGATGCTACTTATTCATTTATATCATACAATTTTGCTAGGCGATTAGGATTACTTCCTGAAATGTTGCCTATACCTTTAAATATTAAGGTAGCAAACGAAGAGATAATTCATGTTGAAGATATTCATAGGAGTTGTTGCGTAGACATACGAGGTTGTAAATTATCGGTAGATTTGTTACCGATAAAATTAGGAGAATTTGACATAATTCTCGGAATGGATTGGTTAGTTAACCATGGGGCAATTATAGATTGTCAAAAGAAATGTCTGAACCTTAAATCGTTAAGACAACCTCAGGTAGTATTTTATGGGAATAGATCGTCGGGATGTTCGTGTTGTTTAACCATGACACAAACTAGGAAATTACTGAGAAAGGGATGTGTAGGTTACCTGTGCCATGTTTTGGATACGCAGAGAGTGGTAGCAACCATGGAACAAATACATGTAGTGAGAGAATTCACCGATGTATTTCAGAGTGAATTGCCGGGTCTTCCGCCGGATAGGGAGATAGATTTTGTGATAGATATTGTGTCAGGAGTGGCACAAGTTTCCAGGGCACCGTATCGTATGGCGCCAGTGGAGATGAAGGAGTTGATGGTGCAGTTACAAGAGCTGTTGGACAGGAACTACATTCAACCGAGTGTTTCGCCTTGGAGAGAAGCGGTACTGTTTGTCAAGAAGAAGGATGGATCGTTAAGACTTTGTATCGACTATCGAGAGTTGAACAAGTTGACGATAAAGAATATCGATGATCTCTTTGATCAGTTGAAAGGGGCTAAGTATTTTTTTAAAATAGATTTAAAAATGGGGTATCACTAGTTGATGGTTAGGAAGGAGGATGTACCAAAGACAACATTCAGGACTCGTTATGGTCATTACGAGTTTCGGTGATGTCATTTGTGTTGACTAATGCACCAAATTGCATTTATGGATATGATGAACAGAGTGTGTTCAAACAATATTTGGACAAGTTCCTGGTGTTTATAGATGATATTCTAGTCTATTCTAAGACTCCGTAAGATCATGTCAACACCTAAGATTAGTGTTAGAGACACTAAGGAAGGAGTAGTTGTATGCGAAATTCACTAAGTGTGAATTTTGGTTGGAGAAGGTATAATTTTTAGGTCATGTTACTGACCATGAAGGGATTTCAGTAGATCCGGCGAAGGTGGAAGCCGTGATGAATTGGGAACAACCGAAAACGCTGATTGAGGTGCGGAGTTTCCTAGGGTTAGCGTGTTACTATCAGAGATTCATCCAGGATTTTTTGAAGATACCTACTCCGTTAACTAACTTGACGAGGAAGATGGTGAAATACATGTGGAAAGATAAATGTGAAGACAACTTTCAAGAATTCAAGAGGAGGTTGAGTAAAGCGTCTGTTTTGTCATTACTCGATGACACATGAAATTTCGTAGTTTATAGCGATGCTTCGCATAGAGGACATGGTTGCGTGCTCATGCAGCATGGCAAGGTCATTACATATGATCTAAGCGCTGAAGGATTATGAGATAGTTTACCCTACTCATGATCCGAACTGCCGCAGAGTAGTTTTTGCTCTAAAGATATGGAGACATTATCTTTATGGATAAAAATGTGTGATATACACAGACCACAAGAGTCTAAAATATATCTTCACACAGAAGGAGTTGAATATGAGGCAGAGGAGATGGCTGGAGTTGATAAAGGATTACGACTGTGAAATCCTGTATCACCCTAGAAAAGCTAATGTAGTTGCCGACGCCTTAAGTAGGAAGGGTCGAAAAAAGTTATCTTTGTTAACGACTTAAACTGAGTTAATAGCAGAGATGGCTAAGATGGAGTTGGATGTGAAGCTGCTAAGTGAAGTAGGACAAATGCTGTTTACGAAAGAGATGCAATCTACCATCGTAGAGAGAGTTAAGGAGGTGCAACTCAAAACTGATGAGTGCGACCGGATAAAGGAGCGGTTAGCCAATGAAAAAGATATTAAGTATCTTCTTGATAATGAGGGATTATTAAGATTTGAAGGAAGAATTTGGGTTCCGAATGAGACATAATTAAAGGAGCAGGTGTTACAAGAGGCTCATAGTTCGAGGTTTTCGATTCATCCTGGTAGTACTAAGATGTATCAAGACCTTCGACATAGTTATTGGTGGCCGAACATGAAGAGAGAAATAGCAGAGTACGTGAGCAGGTGCTTGACTTGCCAGAAAGTTAAGGCCGAACATCAAAAACCAAGTGGCTTGTTATAGTCATTGGAAAATTAGGAGTGGAAGTGGGAGAATATCACGATGGATTTTGTGGTGGGACTTCCGACTACAACCAAAGGGTATGATGCTATTTGGGTAATAGTATACCGATTGACAAAGTCGGCTCACTTTTTGCCAATTAGGGTCAAGTATAACTTAGACCAGTTAGCTAGACTCTATATTAAGGAAATAATTTCCAGACATGGAGTACCAGTATCGATTGTGTCAGATCGCGATCCACGATTCACATCGAATTTTTGGAGGAGTCTACAGGAACAATTAGGAATGCAGTTGAAGCTGAGTACGACATATCATCTGCAAACGGATGGACAGATTGAGAGAACAATTCAGACGTTAGAAGATATGCTAAGATCTTGCGTTATGGATTTCAAGGGTAGTTGGGATGATCATCTACCATTAGTGGAGTTTGCGTATAAAAATAGTTATCATGCAAGCATAGGTATGCCGTCTTACGAAGCTTTGTATGGGAGGAAATACAGAATACCACTGTATTGGGATGAGGTAGGAGAATGCTGAATGCTGGGACCAGAATTGGTGCAGCAAACAGCGGACATTGTTAAACTGATATAGATGCGTTTGTAGCAAATTTCAAGATGCATGTAAGAAGTTTACTGGATTCGCAAGATAGAGAGAATAGAGAATTTGAAGTAGGTTCAGACAGATTTTTCTAAAAGTATCTCCTGGAAAGGAAAGATACGTTTTGGAAAGAAGGGAAAGTTAAGTCCGAGGTTTATATGACCTTTTGAGGTATTAAAACGGGTGGGTGAGGTAGAATATATGATAGCATTACTCCAGACCTAGAACGAATACATAATGTATTTCACGTATCCGTGGTACGTCCTTATAAGCCAGATTATAAGCACGTGATAGAATATGAACCTATTCATATCGAGAAGGACTTAACGTATGAGGAAACACCGATTCAAATTATCGATAAAAAAGAACAAGTTCTGCGGAATAAAGTCATATCTTCCGTGAAGGTGATATGGAAGAACCATGATGCGGAAGAAGCTACGTGGGAGTTAGAAGAAATAATGAAAAAGAATTACCCTCATTTATTTGTGTAATTTTTTTTATATAGAAAGATTCTGGTGATAGAATCCTTATAAGGGGGAGAGAGTGTAACGCCCCAGAAAATCGGACCTTCGTAAATACTTTTAATAATGAATAAAATAATATTATTTATCATTATTGCGTATTGATAAGATTAATGTCATTCTATATTCTAGAAACATCGGAACGTCGTAGTATTTTAACTACGTAAATGAATTAAAGTGTTTGAATTTTTAAGACGAAAATAAAAGCTATCCGAGAAATTTTCTGAAAAACTATTCATCAATTTCTACTCGGGAATTATTTTTGAACTTCTGAGAAATGTGTAACATTATAATTTCGAGGTGAGATTGATTATTTAATAATAATCTAAGTATGGAAAACGTAATATTTCACATGCGGACCTAATTAGAGAACGTTAGGGTTATTAAGCGTTATGGAAAGAAGGTTGTAATCGTATGATGCGTATGCATTGAAATGAGGTAATGAATGTAAGTATAATACGGCGTATTATACTATTAAGAATGGAGAATGAAATAACATATATTATGAATTAATATACGAGCTAGCATACGAGAATTATACGTGTTGTATATATGTTAAATTGTTAATTAAATGTAATGGACTTGTAGGAGTATTAGCTTAATGATAGAAGTCCAATAGAATGTGTAACTCAAGCCCAAGTGTTTGATAAATCATAATTCCAATCTATTGTAGCATAAGCCCAATAAGGAATTAGCTAGATAATTAGCAAGCCCAATGTGATTAAGTTATGATCCATGGGGCAAACCAAGTGAGAAATGGGTAAACTTGATGGGCAAACATTTTGTGTAGTGACCAAGTGTTGTGATGGCCAAGAAATAGAAGTAACTAGCAAGTTTACTTGGTTGCTAGGTTATGAATAGTAAGGAGGAGGAAGTTGAGAAGGTTAACTAAGGAGGTGGGATGGCCTAAATGTCCATAATGCCCTAACATAGGATTGCCTATAAATAAAGCCTCACTTTCATTTGTTGCTTGATAAAATTTCTCCCAATTCCTCTCAAGTTAAGTAAATTATTGGTTAGAGAGAATAAGCCACATAAGCACTTATAAGTCATTCAACCTTTGCTAGATTTTCCAAAGAGAAGTGAAGTAATAATCTTCAAGGGTAAGACTCTTGTCTATTATCTTTATCTCTTCTATGATAGGATTGATAGAGAAGTAGGATTGTTTAATAATAACATGTAATAAGTCATTGATAAATGAACTTAAGCCGAATAATTGTAATAAGCAACTTGAACCTAAATAAGTTGATAAACTTGTGAATAAACTTATCATATGTTGGTCATATGATGTTAGTATGTTCAATATAGTATGAGAACATTGATTGATGGACTTATGTCCATAGTAAGTCATAAGCATGAGAATTTGTAGTTCATAAGTTAAATAAGTCATTGACTTATGAGAATAAGTCAAAACCTACTTTGATAATAAGTTGGTGTAATAAGTAACTTGAAATGTTCATGTGAAGATTAATATCGATTTTGAATCATTAGTAATGAGGTTTTGCCGGAATTCATACGATTGGACGATAATCGTCGAATTCGTGAAAGTCTTAGAATGGAAGTCGTATTTTGTGTTTGAAGACAGAAACGTTGGTTTTCGAAGGAGAGACGTCATATTTGGTATTATAGAGTTGCGGACTCAAAAATGACTGAATTTTAACTTAGAACGAAGAAACGAGCGTTGAACGTTCACGGGCGTTTATCGTTTTCGTTAAAAATGAACTAATAGGTGAAATTTTAGCAAAAGAAGTCAAATAAATAAAATTATTGTATGAACGCATAGAGTATGTAATTTGTGAACCGTAGGCTTTTGAACGAGCCAATTCAGACTTATAACGAAGAAGTTATGCGTCCGGGAGTTTTACAAAAATTAAAAATCTGTAAAATTTTTCTAAGGCACAGAGTTAGCGCCACGACGCCAACCCAAGGCCAAATGGTGGCGCTACAGCGCCATAACAGTGTCAGGGCATACTGCTAACTCGCATCGTGGTGGGAGATGAAGAGCTAAGTGTGGCGACGCGGCGCCAGTCCTAGAGTTTAGACATACAAGAATGTTTACAAGTATAGAAGGAAAGATAACTCATTAGTAATGAACTAAGGTGTTAATATAACATTGTTAAGACATTGCTAAATACTTAATGTATGATGATTAAAGGTTAATAATCAATTGAAGATGAACGTAATGTGAATGACGTAACGAAAAGCCGGAAACCATAATAACAAATCTAAGTCAGGATTTAGATTGAGATGAAGGGTAAGATATAATAATATACCTACTTGATTATATAAGACTTAATGTGGTACGTTATATGATCATGTATTGTAGAGTCTTAGAGACTTAAAGTGTACGTGTGATAATCAGTAAGTAGACGTTGAAGGCAAGTATTCTAACCCTTGTTTTAGTTCAGTCTGGACAAGCTTTGTAATTCATGTATCCTTTCGCATGAAGTTTTGTATGAGGAAGTCAAAGCCAATTCTTTCGGCTAAACTTATGTTATGATTCTATCAAGCATGTTTAATATTTACCAAGTTATATTGGTGTGGTTTTCAATCGAAGACTGAGTATGCTAAAATGTGTTCGTCGTTTAACGACAGGCACGTGAGGTTGCCACAACTTAAATGTATACACATTTAATGAATGTAGTGTTGATCAACATAGAGTACTATGGGCTGATCACCCACAAGTGCTCGTAAGTAATATCGGACTTACAGACTTAGTGTCGGGTTGTCCTTTTCAAAAGAACTTATGAAATACTCAAGGTCTTGGATCGGAACTGATGTTTTACTGAATATTGTTGTTGTAAAATATTTTGAATGAAAAGAAGTGCTGTTTTGAATTATCAATAGTACTTCGTAACTATTGTTTAGTTATTGAGGATATATGAGTTCTATGTTTCAAGCATGTTGTTTATTAGAATTGTAGTACTTGTTGAGCTAGTCATGCTCACTCTTGCTTGAACCATATGAACACAGCTAAGATCGAATCTGAATCAAGGCTCCTAAAGAGATAAAGGCAAGGCGAAGACGAACCCTTAGAGTTCTGATGTAATAGTATAGGTGAACGATTATAATATATTTGATATTATGACAAGAACAAATGTATGGGTTATAAAGAACCTGGGGGAATGCAATATTATTTCTAATATATAGAAGACATATTCGTTCTTTTGAGACTTTTCAATTGAATGTATGAGTGAATGGTAGTACCGTGTAACACCATCTGTCGGGTTGGAAGATACCCGAATTTGGGGGCGTCACAGGTTGGTATCAAAGCTATAAGCGCAATGCGTGAAGAACCCCGAGCCTTTTGCTAGTGATGTCCCTATAAGGGAATGCACCGCAGCCAGACTTTCCGTAGGGGGAACCGAGCAAGTCGACGACAAATTGATAGGTACCCCTGTGAGGTGCTATGGTTGAAAGTACCATTAGCATCACATGTTGGTATCAAAGAATTAGGTTATTAAACTTAAGGGGGGATTAAAAACCTTAAGTCATAACCTTAAGAGAAGTCAAAGAAGTACAAGAAGAAAATAACCTTATAAAAATGCATTATGATTATGTTATGTGTTTTTATTAATCTACTGACATGTACTAATCAACTTAATTGTTTTGTGTAGATGTCAGGAGTAAATGGAATGTATGTAGATGGTCAAGCCATTAGTGAAGAATCGGTGAACCAAATAGAGGTTTTACCAAACCCCATAGCAGCAGATCCGGAGGTGGTAGTTATTGAGTCCGGAGACTCAGATGATGCTGACTACATGTCAGTATTCGATGGGATGATAAAGGAAGAAGTGGAGATAGTGACCTTTAATCCAGTAACTATAGCAAAGGAGATAGCTCCTGGGGGGTCGATGATGTCTCTGTTCATGTCAGTATTGGATGGAAATATTCATTACTGTTAGGAGGTCAAGGAGCTGAAGGCAGAGCTCCAAATGGTTATAGAGGACAAGACTGATGTTGAGTCCATGTGGGAGCAGGAGCATGATGAACGAATTTTGGCTAAGGACAAAGTCCACGGGTTAAAGCATGAGGTCTTTGAGCTCAAGGAGGAGCTAAAGACCAAACTGTATAAGATAGGGAGAATGTCCTATATCTATAGGAGTTTTCACACATATTTTCAGCAGCAGGTAGCTGGTTATCCTGTAGAGGTGGGGCAGACGCGGCATACTATCAGCCGTGATATTATTGTCGGTCTTGCCAAGGCAGATTTCAATAATGCCTTGAGGCAGATGTAGACTAGTAGTAGCTAGAGTAGTATGTAATATTTTGTAATTAGTAGTGATGTAAAGCCCTCTTTGTATAGTAAAGGGTAGTCTTTTGTAAATCCCAATTCTTGGAAAGCGATAGCGGGAAAGTAATGTAATCAGCTTAGGCTGTGTATGTAATCGATGTAGTATTATACTACAAAGAATGAATATAAGCCTTTTTATGGAAAACAATGAGTAATAGATGTTGGAGTTATTGTTTAATATTAGATGATAACTAATAAAGAAAGGAATAATAATGAAATGTGTTTATTGTATCAGCAAAATGCCGCCGAGAAGAGTACAACGTAATCAAGGTGCTAACGTGAATCAACCAGAGGGAGGTCCGGGTAACCCGATGCAGGAGTTTGTTAACCTATTAATAGCTGCCTTTAATAGAACTGGGGCTAATATCCCCGTAAATCCAGGAGTAGCACGAGCTACTACCTGTAAGGATTTCAAGAGCGTGGGTCCGCCGGAGTTCAAAGGAACTACGGACCCTATTGAAGCCCAAACGTGGGTTAAGGAGATAGAGAAGGCATTTGTGATAGCAAATGTCGACGAGGCCCAAAATGTTGCCTTTGCAACCTATATGATGAAGGGAGAGGCCAACTTTTGGTGGGAAGCCAATCAGACTAGGGTTGGGATAGCAAATCTGACGTGGGATAGGTTCAAGGAGATATTCTTCGAGAACTACTTTCCCACGAGCATCCAAGGGAGGATGGAGATGCGGTTTCTCAAGTTGAAACAAGGGGACATGACGGTTCCCCAATACGCCGCCAAGGTCAATGAACTGGAAAGGTTCACTCCACACCAAGTGGATACCGAGATTAGGAAGGCACGATGGTTCAAACAAGGCTTGAAACCCTGGCTCTATAACCGTATTTTAGTGTTTCAAAGTACTTCTTTTGGAACCATTTTAGAGAAGGCGATAATTGCCGAAGGTGGTAGTGAGGCGTTGAGCCAGTACCTCAAAGATAAGAAGAGTAAGGGGAAAGTAGATGGGGGAGTAAAGATCGAGGGAGCCAGGGGTAGTGGCGAGGGTCAGAAGAGGAAGTTATTTAGCTCTGGGAATACCGGAGTGAAGCAAGTAGACCCAAAGAGGAGAATAGAGGCCTGCAAGACCTGTAGGAAGACTCACTTAGGAGTTTGTCTCAAGGGGAAGGCTGTCTATTACAACTGTGGATAGGAGGGGCACATTGCGCCTAACTGTCCGAGTCCGAAGAAGAATCACAGATGCTTTGTGTGTGGGTCAACTGACCACATGGCAAAGAAATGCCCGAAGAAGAGGACGGATGGGAATCGGGGAACTAATTGCACTAAATTAGCTATTAGTGGACCAACGCAGCTGGGTAGGACGATGGGCCGTACATTTATCATAACAGTCCAAGATGCAGTTGCATCAGGGGATGTTATCGCATGTATTATTCTGATCAATGACATAAATGCTTACGTGCTATTTGATTCGAGTGCTACTTATTCATTTATAGCATGCGATTTTGCTAGACGATTAGGATTACTTCCCGAAAAGTTGTCTATACGTTTAAATATTAAGGTAGCAAACGAAGAGATAATTCATGTTGAAGATATTCATAGGAGTTGTTGCGTAGACATACGAGGTTATAAATTATCGGTAGATTTGTTACCAATAAAGTTAGGAGAATTCGACGTAATTCTTGGAATGGATTGGTTAGTTAACCATGGGGAAATTATAGATTGTCAAAAGAAATGTGTGAACATTAAATCGTTAAGACAACCTCAGGTAGTATTTTACGGGAATATATCGTCGGGACGTTCGTGTTGTCTAACCATGACATAAACTAGGAAATTACTGAGAAAAGGATGTGTAGGTTACCTGTGCCATGTTGTCGATACCCAGAGAGTGGTAGCAACCATGGAACAAATACATGGAGTGATAGAATTCGCCGATGTATTTTTGAGTGAATTGTTGGGTCTTCCGCCGGATAGGGAGACAGAGTTTGTGATAGACATTGTGTCAGGAGCTGCACCAGTATCCAGGGCACCGTATCATATGGCGCCAGTGGAGATGAAGGAGTTGATGGTGCAGTTACAAGAGCTGTTGGACTGGAAGTACATTCAACCGAGTGTTTTGCGTTGGGGAGCACCGGTACTATTTGTCAAGAAGAAGGACGGATCGTTAAGACTTTATATCGACTACTGAGAGTTGAACAAGTTGACGATTGTGAATACCCATTGCCCAGGATCGATGATCTCTTTGATCAGTTGAAAGGGGCTAAGTATTTTTCTAAAATAGATTTAAGAACGGGGAATCACCAGTTGATGGTTAGGAAGGAGGATGTACCAAAGACAATATTCAAGACTCGTTATAGTCATTACAAGTTTCTGGTGAAGTCATTTGGGTTGACTAATGCACCAACTACATTTATGGATATGATGAGCAGAGTGTTCAAACAATATTTGGACAAGTTCGTAGTGGTGTTTATAGATGATATTCTAGTCTATTCTAAGACTCCAGAAGATCATGTTGAACACCTAAGGTTAGTGTTAGAGACACTAAGGAAGGAGAAGTTGTATGCAAAATTCACTAAGTATGAATTTTGGTTGGAGAAGGTATAATTTTTAGGTCATGTTATTGACCATGAAGGAATTTCAGTAGATTCGGCGAAGGTGGAAGCCGTGATGAATTGGGAACAACCAAAAACGCCGATTGAGGTGTGGAGTTTTCCTAGGGTTAGCAGGTTACTATCGGAGATTTTGCTAGGATTTTTCGAAGATAGCTACTACATTGACCAACTTGACGAGGAAGATGGTGAAATACGCGTGGACAAATAAATGTGAAGACAACTTTCAAGAATT
This sequence comes from Panax quinquefolius, assembly GCA_020205615.1. Lineage (NCBI taxonomy): Eukaryota > Viridiplantae > Streptophyta > Magnoliopsida > Apiales > Araliaceae > Panax > Panax quinquefolius. The sequence continues at coordinate 124,187,446 of CM035155.1, read as the reverse complement.
CAAGAGGAGGTTAAGTAAAGTGCCTGTTTTTTCATTACCCGATGACACAGGAAATTTCATAGTTTATAGCGATGCTTCGCATAGAGGACTTGGTTGCGTGCTCATGCAGCATGTCAAGGTCATTGCGTATGCATCTAGGCAGTTGAAGGATTATGAGAAGGTTTACCCTACTCATGATCTGGAACTGGCCGCATTAGTTTTTGCTCTAAAGATATGGAGACATTATCTTTATGGATAAAAATGTGAGATATACACGGACCACAAGAGTCTAAAATATATCTTCACACAGAAGGAGTTGAATATGAGGCAGAGAAGATGGCTGGAGTTAATAAAGGATTACGACTGTGAAATCCTGTATCACCCTAGAAAAGCCAATATAGTTGCAGACGCCTTAAGTAGGAAGGGTTGGGAAAAGTTGTCTTTGTTAACGGCTCAAACTGAGTTAATAACATAGATGGCTAAGATGGAGTTGGAAGTGAAGCTGCCAAGTGAAGTAGGACAAATGATGTTTACGACGGAGATGCAATCTACCATCGTAGAGAGAGTTAAGGAGGTGCAACTCAAAACTGATGAGTGCGAATTGATAAAGGAGCTAAGTTAATAATGAAAAAGATATTAAGTATAGTCTTGATAATGAGGGATTATTAAGATTTGAAGGAAGAATTTGGGTTCCGGATGAGACAGAATTAAAGGAGAAAGTGTTACAAGAGGCTCAAAGTTTGGGATTTCGATTCATCCTGGTAGTACTAAGATGTATCAAGACCTTCGACAGAGTTATTGGTGGCCGAACATGAAGAGAGAAATAGCAGAGTACGTGAGCAGGTGCTTGACTTGCCAGAAATTTAAGGCCGAACATCAACGCCAAGTGGCTTGTTATAGTCATTGGAAAATCCGGAGTGGAAGTGGGAGAAAATCATGATGGATTTTGTGGTGGGACTTCTGACTACAACCAAACGGTATGATGCGATTTGGGTAATAGTAGACCGATTGACAAAGTCAGCTCACTTTTTGCCAATTAGGGTCAAGTATAACTTAGACTAGTTATCTAGACTCTATATTAAAGAAATAATTTCCAGACATAGAGTACCAGTATCGATTGTGTCTGATCGTGATCCACGATTCACATCGAATTTTTAGAGGAGTCTACAAGAACAATTAAGAACGCAGTTGAAGCTGAGTACAGTGTATCATCTGCAAACGGATGGATAGAGTGAGAGAACAATTCAGACGTTAGAAGATATGCTAAGATCTTTCATTATGGATTTCAAGGGTAGTTGGGATGATCATCTACCATTAGTGGAGTTTGCGTATAACTATAGTTATCATGCAAGCATAGGTATGTCGCCTTATGAAGCTTTGTATAAGAGGAAATACAGAACACCACTGTATTTGGATGAGGTAGGAGAACGCTGAATGCTAGGACCAGAATTGGTGCAGCAAACAGCGGACATTGTTAAACTGATACAGATGCATTTGGTAGCAGCTCAAGACAGATAGAAGAAGTTTACGGATTCACATAGAGAGAATAGAGAATTTGAAGTAGGTTCGTACGTATTTCTAAAAGTATCTCCTTGGAAAGGAAAGATACGTTTTGGAAAGAAGGGAAAGTTAAGTCCGAGGTTTATAAGACCTTTTGAGGTATTAAAACGGGTGGGTGAAGTAGCATATATGATAGCATTAACTCCAGACGTAGAATGAGTACGTAATGTATTTCACGTATCCGTGTTACGTCCTTATAAGCCAGATTATAAGCACGTGATAGAATATGAACCTATTCATATCGAGAAGGACTTAACGTACGAGGAAACACCGATTTAAATTATCGATAAAAAAGAACAAGTTCTGCGGAATAAAGTCATATCTTCCGTGAAGGTGATATGGAAGAACCATGATGCGGAAGAAATAACGTGGGAGTTAGAAGAAATGATGAAAAAGAATTACCCTCATTTATTTGTGTAATTTTTTTATATAGCAAGATTCTGGTGACAGAATCTTTATAAGGGGGAGAGAGTGTAACGCCCCAGAAAATCGAACCTTTGTAAATACTCTTAATAATGAATAAAATAATATTATTTCTTATTATAGCGTATTGATAAGATGAATGTCGTTCTATAACCTAGAAACATCGAAACGTCGTAGTATTTTAACTACGTGAATGAATTAAAGTGTTTGAATTTGTAAGACGAAAATAAAAGCTTTCCGAGAAATTTTTCGAATAATACTATTCATCGATTTCTGCTCGGGAATTATTTTTGAACTTCTGAGAAATGTGTAACATTATAATATCGAGGTGAGATTGATTATGTAATAATAATCTAAGTATGGAAAACGTAATATTTCGAATGCGGACATAATTAGATAACATTAGGGTTATTAAGCGTTAAGGAAAGAAAGTTGTAATCGTATGATGCGTATGCATTGTATGAGGTATTGAATGTAAGTATAATACGACGTATTATACTATTAAGAATGGAGAATGAAATAACGTATATTACGAATTAATATACGAGTTAGCATACGAGAATTATACGTGGTGTATATATGTTAAGTTGTTAATTAAATGTAATGGACTTGTAGGTGTTGGGTAAAATCTAGTTACGCACAACACGCAAGTATACGTGGTCAACAAGTAATAAAGTGATAAGTTGAGTATCGTTCCCACAGAGAATTAGTTAATAAAAATCACCAAGTACTAACCCGTAACCAACTCAATCTTATTTAAACGAATGAATTTCAAATTATATAAATTCAACTACTATTAAATTCCACTAATTAAATTAAGACTATGGAAATTTAAGATCACAACTTCACTTATTGCTTCATTAAAGTTAACACACTTCTCATCAATTATTCTTTATCCCAAATTGTTAATCAACAACACTAAAGTAGTGTTAATCACCTCTCAATGCACTAATACTGTATTAACGTAAATCCACAATTAAGATAGAAATCCGTTAAACACCTTAATCAACTAACCCACTATATCTCTATGTGAATTACAATTGAAGAAGGTTGAAGAATAAGTTCTCTATCCGATTACATGCGGTGTCAAGCATATCTCTACCTTAACACTCATCAAGTTTAAGCTATTAATAAAATCCTGAACACATGCTATCATGATTAGATCTAAATCAATACTTCATCTCTCGAGTTCATATAGATTATCACAGTAATTGATGGCAATTCAATTAAACAATTAAGTACAAATCACAATAGACAATCCTCACAATAGAACATAATAATTTATAACGAAACATATTAAAAAAACTACACAATAAGATCCATTGTAATCTCAAACAAAGAATTAGTTCATGATTATTGAATTAAAACTAAGAATCCACAATTGAATACACATTAAAAGACAAAGATAGAAGAAGATAAGAAGATATAATCTATTGTCTGTAGATTTGATGCTTCCTCCTTGCTCCTACTTTGAATCTTCAATGGTCTCCAAGTTACTTCAGTCTCCAAAACTCAGTAGAACTAGGGTTTTAATCTAATTTACTCTAATTTAATCTAATGGAATTCTTCCAAAAACATCCTCTAATCCATGCAAATCTCCTCGTTTTATAAGCCTCTTTATATGTCTTCAAGTCCTCTTGGGAGTTCTTGAATCAAACAACTCGAACCAATCCTTTTCGGACTCAAATTCGGATAAAATCTACTCTTTCTGTGCATAGGCAAGCCCCAGCTTGTCTTTTCCCTTTGTAATAGCAAGCCCCGGCTTGCTATGCTACTGATTTCATGCCCAGGACCCCAAGCCCCAGCTTGCTCCCAAGGCATAAAAGAGCAAGCCCCGACTTGCCCCCAATCTGCCAATTATTTTTCTGTTGCAGCGTCTTTTGGTAAAACTTCTATAACGTTTGATCCGGGGGGAATTACGGGACCTGCCACCTACGAATCGAAGCTATTGACGAGGTTTACAACTTTCATTCTTTGAGTTTTGAGAAATAACGAACGGATGAAGGTCGAAATTGGACTGGAAGTGACTGCTATGCAAATGGCCACCCAAAACAATGAAGTTCAACGACGTTCGTTGGTAGAAATGTCATAACTCTTTCATCCGAACTCCGATTGGAATGATTCAAGATGTTCCAGAAAGCTAAGAAGACGCTCTATAATGTAAGCCAAGTTCCAAGCCAAGAACATGAAATGAACATGAAAGCCCAAATAATGTCTGGATTGTTTTTCTTTGCATTGTCCTTGCTTTTCCTTGCCAATAGTCGCTCACACCGCTTCCAAACATATAACCTACAAAATGAACACAAAATGCATGAAAAGTAACTAAGACACATGAATATAAGCAACTAATACAAGTAAAAGATACCATATTAGTAGGTATAAAACCTACTTATCAAATACCCCCAAACTTAAACCGTTGCTTGTCCTCAAGCAACAAAACATAATGCAATGAAATACAACTAATGTATATGCCTACGAATCCAGCAGTATTCGATAGAATCAAATTTATTCTCTCGACCTTAGAGCAATCAAGCAAACACGATAATACTTCATATCAAAACTAATCAACAATTTCCTAGTCAATCATCAAGTCTTAAATTGTTATTATTGGTATAGTGTGTGTGTGCTCCACAACAATGTTAACTGATATAAAATCAAATTTAACATATAACAAGTCTCTTCGAAGGCATCATACAGTGTAAAATCAAAAAATCCAAAAACAAGCTAGATCCAACAAAAATCAAACAATTACCAATATTGAGGGTTAACATGGGATACTTATGCTTTATTTTCATCTACGGGGGCTTTTTGCTCTTATTTCCCGTTTTATTCTTTTTTATCTTTTGTATTTTTTTTATACACATAGCTATGCAATGTCTTATTCCCTTAGGCTTTTCAATGCTACCTTAACGAGCTTTCGACCAACGACTCCCAGACCATTAAGACCTTAGGGTGCTAGGTGTAGAGACAATCCCCTCGGGCTTACTTACTCAAGTAACAAAGGCCACAAAACTAGACAAGCACGTCATGGTGTTTATTCATACTTTTTTTTTCTTTATTTTTTCAATAGCTTATATACCCCAAATATTCCCCCAAACTTAGGTTTTGTTTAACTTTAGTCATCACTACTTGTTCTTGTCATTCTTTCATTCAAACTAGCATTATCCTTTAGAGGTCAATTATGTATCAATTTAAACTCAATCAGTCAACAAGTTGTTTTTACTGTGCTATCCTTATTATACCAGTTTCAAACAGAAAAAGATTCAATTCATAAAAAGAAATCACATCAAAGCTCTAATAGTCAGTACTATACTTGTCTACTCAATACCAATCTCATCATTGGCCAAAATAAACTTAAACTATCAAACAGCTGGACTCATGCAAGATGAACATAGTAACTAACTATTATTTTTGAATTTTTGATTTGATTTGATTTTTTTTATAATGAACCTAAACTATATTAACAACATATGCAAAATAACATAACATAAACATGAAACTAAACATGCAATAACGAACTAAACTAAACTCCCCTAAACTTAGCAATTACAATGTCCTCATTGTAAGAATATAGCGGTAAGTAGAAGAGAACTTCCCTGTAATCAGCTAAGCATGAGTTGATGGTGGCGATGGCGACGATGATCATTTTCTTATCCATTGAACCTCCAATACCTGCAATGAAGAGAGATAACATGAATTAGATTATAAGAGAACTTAATAAGCAAATTAATTCCTATCTACTAAATAAACTAGTAAAGCATATAAATATAAAAAATCCTGGGTTGCCTCCTAGTCAGCGCTTGATTTATAGTCTTTTCAGCCTGACTATGTCTGGTCAACGCTATCCAATTCCTCTTCGAAAGTTGAGGAACCCTCCATCCATCAGAAATAATGTAGCTTTCGGTAGGTTCCCATTTGTGATAGCCATTGTATTAAAGTCACCTAGCAAGCTTTCTTTAGATAAGATCACATTCAAGAACGTCCAACATCTAGGTTTTTTCTCCATTGTGTCTGCGAATAGATTCTGGAATTGAGGCTTGTTAGAAACAACAATCTCTTCTTCTATCTTCTCCAGCTCATCACACCATGGCTTCAAAGTTGTACTCGCTTTTATGTCACAAGGAGTATTATCGACGACATAACTACCAATCGGACAAGGTTTTGCAAATATAACCGGATTCTTGAACTGTGAAGGAGAAGGCACTTGAGGCATAAATAACATCGGTTCATCATCGTTGGTTCTCACAATTAGTTCTTTATCGGCCTTAGTTTTCATTATCCCCATGTGTCTCCTCTTTTTCAACATCTCGTGGCTCATCAAGTTGTAGATTTGGCTCGGGCACTTCATTAATCTCGGAATCCTCATCATAACACCAATTGTTTTGAGGACAGTTGTTCAAGGCTTTGAGTATTTGATCCACCTGGTTCTGCAGATTTTGCCTTGATATCTCTTGATTCTAAATTGACCGCTCTTGATTAATCCTCCTCTCCTCATTTGATGCTATGAACTTTGACAGTAATTCCTCTAAATTTGACTTTTCTTCTTGTGGCAATGGAGGTTTACATGAAAATTCCGGTGTGTATGTTGGATTTGGAGCGTAGTATTGGTCTTCATAATTGTAGCTCCATGACGAATCCGGGTGATACCCCAAAACTTGATGGTAATTATCATATGCATACTGATTAAGGTAGTTACCACCATACTGTACCGACCCAAGATTGATGGTGCATTGATTACTCGGGTGATTGCCAGCACAATAGTCACACATAACTGCCATCCTTCGACTTGCATTGGGCCATAATAACGTCCAACCTCCTCGAAAGTTCTTCAATCTGTGCTAACATTGCGAAAAGTGTCGCGAGTCTGTCAATCTCCGCTCCCCTTGGCCGAGTCATGTTCGTGTATGGCCATTCATACGCAAAGTCATCCATAGTACCTGAAAAGAGAGAAATATAGGAAGAGAATTAAAAATCAAAATAAAAATGTTTAAATTAAGACTAATTTGATTGAAATTAATATTGACAAAGAGATATTAAACTAATTCCCCGGGAACGGCACCAAAAACTTGTTGGGTAAAATCTAGTTACGCACAACACGCAAGTATACGTGGTCAACAAGTAATAAAGTGATAAGTTGAGTATCGTTCCCACAAAGAATTAGTTAATAAAAATCACCAAGTACTAACCCGTAACCAACTTAATCTTATTTTAAAGAATGAATTTCAAATTATATAAATTCAACTACTATTAAATTCCATTAATTAAATTAAGACTATGGAAATTTAAGATCACAACTTCACTTATTGCTTCATTTAAGGTAACACACTTCTCATCAATTATTCTTTATCCCAAATTGTTAATCAAGAACACTAAAGTAGTGTTAATCACCTCTCAATGCACTAATACCGTATTAACGTCAATCCACAATTAATATAGAAATTCGTTAAACACCTTAATCAACTAACCCACTATATCTATATGTGAATTACAATTGAAGAAGGTTGAAGAATAAGTTCTCTATCCGATTACATGCGGTGTCAAGCATATCTCTCCCTTAACACTCATCAAGTTTAAGCTATTAATAAAATCCTAAACACATGCTATCATGATTAGATCTAAATCAATACTTCATCTCTCGAGTTCATATAGATTATCACGGTAATTGATGGCCAATCAATTAAACAATTAAGTCCAAATCACAATAGACAATCCTCACAATAGAACATAATAATTGATAACGAAGCATATTAAAATAAATTACACAATAAGATCCATTGTAATCTCAAACAAAGAATTAGTTCATGATTATTGAATTAAAACTAAGAATCCACAATTGAATACACATTAAAAGACAAAGATAGAAGAAGATATAATCTATTGTCTATAGATTTGATGCTCCCTCCTTGCTCCTACTTTGAATCTTCAATGGTCTCCAAGTTTCTTCAATCTCCAAAACTCATTAGAACTATGGTTTTGATCTAATTTACTCTAATCTAATCTAATGGAATTCTTCCAAAAACTTCCTCTAATACATGCAAATCTCCTCGTTTTATAAGCCTCTTTATATGTCTTTAAGTCCTCTTAGGAGTTCTTGAATCAAACAACTCGAACCAATCTTTTTCGAACTCAAATTCAGACAAAATCTACTATTTCTGCGCATAGGCAAGCCCCAACTTGCCTTTTCCCTTTGTAATAGCAAGCCCTGTCTTGCTCCCAAGGGATAAAAGAGCAAGCCTCGGCTTGTCCCCAATCTGCCAATTATTTTTCTGCTGCACCGTCTTTTGGTAAAACAGCCATAACTTTTGATCCGGGAGGAATTAAGGGACTTGCCACCTATCGAATCGAAGCTATTGACGAGATTTACAACTTTTATTCTTTGAGGTTTGAGAAATAACGAATGGAGGAAGGTCGAAATTGGACTGGAAGTGACTGCTATACAAATGGCCACCCAAAACAATGAAGTTCAACAACGTCCGTTGGTAGAAATGCCATAACTCTTTCATCTGAACTCTGATTGGAATGATTCAAGATGTTCCAGAAAGCTAAGAAGATGCTCTACAATGTAAGCCACGTTCCAAGCCAAGAACATGAAATGAACATGAAAGCCCAAATAATGTTCGGATTGCTTTTCTTTACATGAAAGCCCAATAGTCGCTCACACCACTTCCAAACGTATAACCTACAAAATGAACACAAAATGCATGAAAAGTAACTAAGACACATGAATATAAGCAACTGATACAAGTAAAAGATACCGGATAAGTAGGTATAAAACCTACTTATCAGTAGGAGTATTAGCTTAATGATAGAAGTCCACTAGAATGTGATACTCAAGCCCAAGTGTTTGATAAATCATAAGTCCAATCTATTGTAGCATAAGCCCAATAAGGAATTAGCTAGATAATTAGCAAGCCCAATGTGATTAAGCTATGATTCATGGGGCAAACCAAGTGAGAAATGGGTAAACTTGATGGGCAAACATTTTATGTGGTGACCAAGTTTTGTGATGGCCAAGAAATAGAAGTAACTAGCAAGTTTACTTGGTTGCTAGGTTATGAATACTAAGGAGGTGGAAGTTGAGAAGGTTAACTAAGGAGGTGGGATGGCCTAAATGTCCATAATGCCCTAACTTAGGATTGCCTATAAATAGAGAAGCCTCACTTCATTTGTTGCTTGATAAAATTTCTCCCAATTCTTCGCAAGTTAAGTAACTTATTGGTTAGAGAGAATAAGCCATATAAGCACTTATAAGTCATTCAACCTTTGCTAGATTTTCCAAAGAGAAGTGAAGTAATAATCTTCAAGGGTAAGACTCTTGTTTGTTATCTTTATCTCTTCTATGATAGGATTGATAGAGAAGTGAGATTGTTTAATAATAACATGTAATAAGTCATTGATAAATGAACTTAAGCTGAATAAGTGTAATAAGCAAATTGAACCTAAATAAGTAGATAAACTTGTGAAGAAACTTATCATATGTTAGTCATATGATGTTAGTATGTTCAATATAGTATGAGAACATTGATTGATGGACTTAAGTCCATAGTAAGTCATAAGCATGAGAATTTATAGTTCATAAGTTAAATAAGTCATTGACTTATGAGAATAAGTCAAAACCTACTTTGATAATAAGTTGGTGTAATAAGTAACTTGAAATGTTCATGTGAAGATTAAAATCCATTTTGAATAATTAGTAATGAGGTTTTGCCAGAATTCACACGATTGGACGATAATCATCGAATTCGTGAGATTCTCCAAATGGAAGTCATATTTTGTGTTTGAAAACGGAAACATTGGTTTTCGATGGAGAGACGTCATATTTGGTATTATAGAGTTGCGGACTCGAAAATAACTGAATTCCGACTTAGAACGAAGAAATGAACGTTGAACGTTAATGGACGTTTATCGTTTTCGTTAAAAATGAACTAATTGGTGAAATTTTAGCAAACGAAGTCAAATAGATAAAATTCTTACATGAAAGCATAGAGTATATAACTTGTGAACCGTAGGCTTTTGAACGAGCCAATTCAGACTTATAACGAAGAAGTTATGCGTCTGGGAGTTTCGCCAAAATTAAAAATCTGCAAAATTTTCTAAGGAACAGAGTTGGCACCGCGGCGCCAACCCAAGGCCAAATGGTGGCGCTACAGCGCCATAACAGTGTCAGGGCATACTACTAACTCTCACCGCGGTGCGAGATGAAGAGCTAAGTGTGGCGCCGCGGTGCCAGTCCTAGAGTTTTGACAGACGAGAATGTTTACAAGTATAGAAGGAAAGACAACTCATAAGTAATGAACTAAGGTGGTAATATTACATTGTTAAGGCATTGTTAAACACTTAATGTATGATGATTAAAGGATAATAATCAATTGAAGATGAACGTAATGTGAATGACGTAACGAAAAGCCAAAAACCATAATAACAGATCTAAGTTAGGATTTAGATTGAGATGAAGGGTAAGATATAATAATATACCTACTTGATTATATAAGACCTAATGTGGTACGTTATATGATCATGTATTATAGAGACTTAGAGACTTATAGTGTACGTGTGATAATCAGTAAGCAGACGTTGAAGGCAAGTATTCTAACCCTTGTTCTAGTTCAGTTTGGACAAGCTTTGTAATTCATGTATCCTTTTGCATGAAGTTTTGTATGAGGAAGTCAAAGCCAATTCTTTCGGCTAGACTTATGTTATGATTCTATCAAGCATGTTTAATGTTTACCAAGTTATATTGGTGTGGTTTTCAATCGAAGACCGAGTATGCTAAAATGTTTTCATCGTTTAACGACAGGCACGTGAGGTTGCCACAACATAAACATATACACGTTTAATGAATGTAGTGTTGATCAACATAGAGTACTATGGGATGATCACTCAGAAGTGCTCGTAAGTAATGTCGAACTTACGGACTTAGTGTCGGGTTGTCCTTTTCAAAAGAACTTATGAAATGCTCAAGGTCTTGGACCGGAACTGATGTTTTACTGAATATTGTTGTTGTTAAACGTTTTGAATGAAAAGAAGTGCAATTTTGAATTATCAATAGTACTTCATAACTATTGTTCAGTTACTGAAGATATATGAGTTCTATGTTTCAAGCATGTTGTTTATTAGAATTGTAGTACTTGTTGAGCTAGTCATGCTCACTCTTGCTTGAACCATATGAACAAAGCTAAGATCGAACGGACCGAAGGATCCGGCAAGGATAAAGGCAAGGCGAAGACGAACCCTTAGAGTTCTAATATAATAGTATAGGTGAACGATTGTAATATATTTGATATTATGACAAGAACAAATGTATGGGTTATAAAGAACTTGGGGGAATGTAATATTATTTCTAATATATAGAAGACATATTCGTTTTTTGAGACTTTTCAATTGAATGTATGTGTGAATGGTAGTACCATGTAGCACCATCTGTCGGGTTGGAAGCTACCCAGATATGGGGGCGTCACACTCCTAGGTATTGGGGAGATCAGGTCGACATAGTTCGTTCCATATTCAGGATGATTTATAGCCAAAAAATTTGATCTCATGTTCATGACAAACTGCATGGGAAAAGTTTGATCCCATGTTCAGGACAAACTACGGGTGTGAAAAAGTTTGATCCCATGTTCAGGACAAACTACAGGGGAAGGGTTCAATCCCTGGTGGGATAATTGAAATTGTATGAGGTGTGAAATGAGGGATCTGATGATCCAGAACCAGGTTGCTGGCTTTAAGAGTGTGTTTCCCTGATGGGGGAAATGGGTATGAAGAAAGGGTTATGTGTAGTAAGGGTTAGAAAACCTGAAATGACTGGTGACTTGGTGATCCAAAACTAGGATGTTTGCTTGATGGTAACTTCAGACATAGTACCATTTTACGGTATCTGAGTTGATGAGCTGTTGAAATTCATTGTCGTCCATTTCTTGTAGTCTGAGAGCACCTCCTGTTAATACCTCCTTGACAATAAACGGGCCTTCCTAGTTTGGAGCAAAATTTCCCTTTGCTTGATCTTGGTTGTCAATGATCTTTTTCAAAACTACGTCATGTTGTTTAAACAGCCGTAGTCAGACTTTTCTGTTGTAGGATCTGGCGATCCTTTGTTGGTATAACTGACCATAGAAGATAGCATCACTTCACCTTTCGTCTATCACAGACAACTGGTGATATCTGTCTTGTAACCATTGGTCTTCATCTAGCTGAGCGTCAATAAACACTTTGAGGGATTCCATTTCCACTTCTATGGGGAGCACTGCTTCCATCCCATAGGTCAATGAGTAGGGGATCGCCCCAGTGGAAGTACGCATTGAAGTTATATAGGCTAATAGAGTTAGAGGCAAGAGGTCAGGCCATCCTTTGTGATTGGCGGACATCTTTTGCATGATCTTCTTGATGTTCTTATTAGCCGCTTCAATAGCACCATTCATCTTTGGACGATAGATGACAGAGTTAAGATATTTGATGTGGAATTTACTACACAACTCCTCCATTATTTTGTTGTTGAGGTTTTTAGCATTGTCTGACACAATCACCTCTATTTGTCTATATCGACAAATGACATTATTTCTGATGAAAGCAGTGATGACTTCTTTGGTAACCTTGGGGAAGGAGGCTACTTCTACCCACTTGGTGAAGTAATCGATCATAGTGAAGATAAATCAATGCCCATTACTGGGTTTGGGCTCGGTGGGCCCGATCACGTCCATTCCCCACATTGAGAAAGGCCAAGTTGAACTCATATTGTGGAGTTCCCTCGGAGGGGGCGTGGATAGCATTCCCATGAATTTGGCATTGGTAGCATTTCTCGATGTGATCATCACAGTCATCCTTAAGCGAGAGCCAGTAGTGCCCTATTTTGAGGATCTTTTTAACAAGCAGGGGGCGCTCATGTGTGGGCCATATACTCCACCATGGATTTCATCCATGAGCCTGTGAGCTTTGTCCTTATCCAGACACTTGAGGAGACCTAGTCCTGCATCTCTTTTGTAGAGTGCATCTTCACTCAGGTAGAATTTCATAGCCATTCGATGGATCCGCCTTCTTTTAGTTGGGCTTGCCTTAACGGGTGTAGATCCATCTCGTAAGTACTCCTCGATGTGTTGATACAAAGGGTGTTAGATGGGAGGTAGCTCATCCAATACTTCTCCAACATAATTCCAATAGAATGGAGCCTTTCGTTGGGCAAATGGGATGCTTGGCATGTTTTCCTTGTCATGCATGTTGATTAAGGAGGCCAAAGTTGTTAGTGCATCCGCAAAATCATTCATATTCTAAAGAATATGGAGGAAGTTTATTTCTTCAAACTCCGAAGCCATCTGTAAAACCTGCCAATGGTAAGGCAGCAAATGTAGCTCTTTAGTGTGATAGATTCCTGTGGTTTGTCTAATTACCAATTCTGAATCTCCAAAGACAGTTAACCCCCTGATACCCATTGATTGGGCAAGTTTGAGTCACATGATACAGCCTTCATACTCAGTTGTGTTGTTCGTGCTGACAAACTGCAATTTGACGGCGACGGGATACTGCTCCCCTGTGCCGGATACTAGAACTACTCCAGCTCTAGAACTTTCCATTTTACAGCTCCATCAAAATACATTCTCCATGATTGGTGTGTAACGTACTGATGGTGTTGCTGTATTGTCATTACCCCTTCATCAGGGAAGTATGTTTCCAAGGGTTTAAAATCCCCTGCAGGTGCAGCGGCTAGTTGATCCGTAATTCCTTGACCTTTAATGGACTTTTGCGTCACTTAGACGATCTCAAATTATTGTAGGATCAACTTCCATCTAGACAGTCGACAATTCAATATGGGTTTACTGAACACGTACTTGAGAGGATCCACGCGGGATATGAGATGGGTTGTGTGACCATGGAGTTAATGTTGTAACCTCATGGAAGCCCATGCTAAAGCACAACCAGTTTTCTCAATCAGAGTGTACTTGTGTTCACTGCTGCTAAACCTTTTGCTAAGGTAGTAGATAGCTCACTCTATCATCTTTTTATCCCAACATACAGCCCATGGCATTATCATTAATGGACAGGTACATGAACAGGGGAACATCATCCCTGGGTGGTACCAAAATAAGAGCGTTAACCAGCTGCTCTTTGATTGTAAGGAAGGCTTTTTGACACTCATCATTCCATTTCATGGAGGAGTTCTTCCTTTATATCTTGAAGATAGGCTCACACCTTTCCTCCCGATTTCACGACGACTATGTTGGATAGCCATTCAGGATATGTGGACACCATGATGATGCCAGCTTGAAATTGTTTCACAATTTCTTCTTTAACTTTTAAACTCCGCTCATGTTTTAATCGCCTGAGCTTCTGCCTGACTGGCTTGAATCCCTCTTTAATGGGAAGGTGATGAATGACGATGTCCGTGGAAAAACCCACCATGTCTTCGTGAGACCATGCAAACACATCATGGAATTGGGTTAATAGCGCAACCATGTTATTCCTTTGGTTTGGAGTGAGGTCAGTACAAATCTGGATCAACCTAGGGCTTTCTAAGGTTCCGAGATTGAATGAGGTGGTTTGATCAAGATTTTGTATTGGTTTGTCTTTGACCCATTCCTTGATCTCCTGAGGTATCTAAATGTCCTCTTATATTTCCATCAAGTCTGAGTCCAACTTTTCATCAAAGTTAGAGTCCTTGTGGAGAAAAGGCACCTCGTCAGCAAGTACAGGCACATCTAAATTCAGAGTCCTGAAACAAAATATGATTTCACTTAATATATGAAACTGTTCAATCATACAAAGTGTTAGCATGTACTGATAAAGTGACTGCTAATACTGTACAGAAAAGTAAGCAGTTAAAGCTATCTACGGGGCATAGGGGTGTCTGCCCTTTTTACCCTTGACGACGAATGCAAGAAGTGCTACTCCAATTGTCGAGGGTGAAGTCTTGGTGGAAGGCAGTAATGAAGGAACTATCATCGTCTTCCTTCTCTAGAATGATGACCATAATGTCGGGACAATCATCGTCTGGAGTGTATCTATTTGTGTGTTCATCATGTAAAAGGATGCGTAGATGAGACAAACTCCTGGTGATATCTTGTTTACGTCTCCGTTCCCTTTCTTCCACTTCGGGATCAGGAATCAGGACCTCTTTTGCTCTAACCGGTATTGGTTTGGGAAATAGCATAGCCATAACATGGGCTGGAACCTTTATCGGAGACTGTATAGGCTCAAAATTTGTAGGTAGAGATAATCGATGTATGGCTGGAGATGAAGGAATATGTTTGTGCTTGTGAGGATTCCTGTGACTGGAGCTAGCAGAATAGCCTAATCTAGCTTTCCCTGTTTGTCTAGGAACTTGAATTGGGTGCTTAATGCCCTATTAATTTTTGCCCAACCCTTGTCCAGGTTGATGACCCAATGACATCATCTCTTGAGTGGCCGACATTACCTTGACAGAAATCTTGGGTGTGAGAGGTGGCGCCCGAATGGGATGGTAATGAGTGTTGCTCATCTCCAAGGCATGGAAATTGACGGGCTCAACTTTCGTGTTGAAGCTGATGAGTGGTATATCACCTTGTTTAAGACATTCCGATTCAGCATTAATAGTGACTAGGCTATTGTTGATAATGTACTTGAGTTGCTGGTAAAGGGTGGAAGGGACAGCTCCACCCTTATGAATCCACGGTCTTCCCAAAAGTAGGTTGTATCCTGTGGCTATTCTGAGAACGTGAAAGGATACACTGAATGTTTGCGGACCAATCTCCACTAGAAGTTCAATCTCTCCAACGGCATTTCATCGTGATCCATCAAAAGCTTTGATAACCGTATGGCTGCTTTTGATCCTCTTGGGGTTGATATTCATCTTCTCCAACAAAGCATAAGGACAGATATTCAAAGATGAACCTCCATCTATCAAGACTCCTCCCACCATGTATCCGGAGGACAAAACCGCTGTGTGCAACGGCTTGCAATGGCCAGTCCTTTCACCGGGTATGTCGTCATCAGTAAAAGATATCACATTGTTGTTAAAAATGTGATCAACCAGATGTTAGAATTTTTCCACATCCACTGATTTTGGTAAATGGGCTTCTTCCAAGACCCTTAGCAAGATCTTCCTATGATCTTCAAAAGAGAAAACCAAGTCCAGTATGGAAATTTGTTGTGGAACTTCTCTCAAGCTTAAAACCACCTTGGCTTCGTTATGGCCCATGGTACGGAGTAACTCTTCAATTTTCTCCATGGGAACTTTCCCATTTGATTTGATGGTAGGCTTCATCACCCGATGGGGAAGATATAGTGGATTTTCATTCGACACTGCAGCAGTTGTATATGATGTAGATCCTTCAGCCTGCCCATAATTTCATGGGACTTTTTTCAAGCTGACAACAGGATACTGTGGCCAAGATGGCAAGAGAATTAGTTCTGGTGCAACCACTTTCAAAGGATTGTCAGCACCTTTAAGTTAAATTGCTTATATTGTGAGTGGTCCGCGCAACCCAAATCATCCTCGGATATAATCGCTTTCGCCGTTTCTTCCATTTTGTAGGACAGGTATTCCCACTCTCGAGTAACAAAGTGTCATCGTCTGCCATCTGCAGGACACTACAATCAATTAAATTCTGAATGAGGTAGCGGATTGCCCAGCATTCTTCTGTGCTGTAACCGTGGGAATGGGAGTGATATTGGCATACTCCATTAGAATTGAACCGTCTGGAATGGGGATTGATTTGAGGTAGAAGGGATGTAAATCTTCCTTCATTAATCAGCATATGAAATATCTACTCCATAGGTTGGCCCAACAAGAAGCACACTTCCGTGTATCATTATAACCCTTCCCATTAGGGTTGGCTGGTGGAAAAAGATGTGTAATTTTCTTCTGAGTAGTCAGAAGATTGAGAACATTCTCGAGCGAATCCCCTAGGGGTGTGAACACTCGATTGCGTCAGACTTTTCCAATCTTTGGCAATGTGGAGTTGGAAGACTGTGCTTGAAAAGCGGAGTAGTTTCTCCTCTGGATAGGCATGTTCTGACTGCCTTTCTGACATTGTAGTATCAAGGAAACATCCTCCTCTTTCTTTTTATGGACCCTCTGGGGGTTGTTTCCATAAGTTCCGGACTGGATGTGTTCAGCAACAGCTTTTATAGCGGCTAGGTCTTGAATTTTTCCTGACTTCAATCCCATCTCAGCCATTTCTCCATGTTTAATCATTTCAGAAAATGGCTTTCCAATGCGAGCTAAGACTCTCTCATAGAAAGGAGCTTCTTGTATTTCTATGAAGGTCATCACCATTTCTGACTCTGTCATAGAAGGAATAACTTGAGCAGCAAGGCGCCTACACCTTGTGGGCATGAAAATAATATATATATATATATATATATATATATATATATATATATATATATATATATAAATCACTCAATTCCTTGTGGGCATGAAAGACATCTAAGGAAATTCAGTGCACTAGTGAATAATTTATAAGTCACATACAATTTGAATCCGTGATCACATAATTCCTAGGCTCATGATGCATGATCTTTATAAATTTATATAAAAGCAGATGTGCAATTATATATATATATATATATATATATATATATATATATATATATATATATATATATATATATATATATATATATATATATGATCAACCACCACGAATCACCTCTATGGGGATCTAAAATGTAAATATATAAAAGTGGTAAATATATATATATATATATATATATATATATATATATATATATATATATATATATATATGATCAACCACCACGAAGCACCTCCATGGGGATCGAAATGTAAATAAAATAATAAAGACAATCAACCGCCACGAAGTAAACTCCAGGCAGACGGAATGTAAATAAAGCAAAGATAGCGATCAACCGCCATGAAGTAAACTCCAAGCGGAACTAATGTAAATAAAGTTGTAAAAAACGACGGCGTAGTAAACTCCAAACTGCTCCCATGTAAATGATATATATATATATATATATATATATATATATATATATAAGTGTGAGATCCCAAATTTTATGAAATTAAAGTATTCAATTTTATTATAATTATTATTTTATTTAGTAAATGGTTAAATTGAAAAGGGTTAAAGTTAATGGTGATATTTCAAAATTTTACAAAGTAAGCAAGTTGTTATTCGTTGTGGTCAGAATATTCGATTGGTCGGGGGAATATTCGGTTTTCACAAAGAATATTCGCTCGACGGATAATCATTGGTGGACCCCCAATGTAAGTATTGTCGTATTTAAAAGCAATGATTGCATTATCATTTTATAAAATTACGCTGAAAGTGTTCTTTGTTAAAACCGCTGAACTACCCGTTAGTAAAAAGTACAAAGAATACTGGTGTTGTGCATAGTAGCACGCGGTATTGATTATTGATGCTTACGTAAGAAGTCACCTAGTTATACTCAATTATTGCTATAGTAATTATTGCATCATATCTCTCATATTATTGATTCAATTATTGTCACAATATCATCTATATAATATGTTATATTATTAAATCAATAATTGAGATGGCAAAATTATTCATATTATTATTTGTAATAATGACAATGTCTAGAAGTTCTGTCAAGGAGAGGTTTGGTCACCTAATTGCGCGCCAATAAGGAGAAATCCTTATCGAAAAGCCCCCTCTTTCCTGGGAATGACCTGGTTGTTAAATATTGTGAATTATAATATTAATGATAAATATGTTCGTGTTGATTAAAGATGAAATTGATAGTTCAATTGTGTTGGAATTATTAGTGTTAGTGGAAATCGACATTTATTTTGATAATAATTAATGTCTGGAGGTTATATTGACCAATCGGGTAATTAACCGGATAAATGAGCAATTAATTGCTATTAATTCTCATGATTATAACTATTTGTTCACATTCTTTTACTATTAGGGGAGTTGGTGCAAGATTGATAATACTTGCATGACTAAGTTAAAAATGGAGGTATAGATGGAGGTATTATACTGTAATTCGTATTTTTACATGTCTAGAACTATTGATTCACATGATTTACTATTGATTCACGTGATTTACTATTAAGGGAGGTGGTGCAAGTTTGATAATACTTGCATGACTAAATTAAAAATGAAGGAAAAGATGAGGGTATTATATTGTAATATTTTGAGCCCCAAAATGTGCAATTATGAAAACTATATTTTCCTATAAATAGAAGCTCATTCCTTCATTATTTTTCACCAATTCACTAAGTCTCACAAGAGAAATTATTATAGAGAAATTATAGAGAGAGGAACTATAGAGAGAAAGAAGAAGCGAAGTCTACTACTTCACTATTCCAGTATCCAGTCTTCTTCTGAGGTAAGAGATATTATTATTATAGTAAGGGGTATTGTCGACGTCGGGATTTTTGAGTGTTCCTGTTCGTTACTTGTTCTTTGGTGTTCTCATGTTAATGTGAGATTTGTTTGAAAAAACAAGTGAAAAAGGTCCGACATGTATAATGTCGACGATTTGACTTTAAGAGTCGCCAGTTGGTGTATTTAATCGGTTGCACTAATGCAAATCAAAAGGTTTGCACATTGACCCAAGTGTTTTGACACTCTACTAGATCTGCCCATGAAACCGAGATTCATTTTGGGTCCGGGGGCTTGTTAGCACACCCGACATCCGTATACTACCGTGACTCGCCACTTTTCAAAGAAATTGTTATATGAATGTGTGTATGTGTGTGTGTGGATCAATGTGAAATTATTTGAAAGTAGTGTGAGGCCTCGTTCGCACCTATATATCGCAAGGTTTGAATTTTATAGAAAATTCGCTTTTAACCAAGATGTAGCAATGACGTTTTGCAAAAGAGGTTTTCAAACCACAATGCTCAATAGAATTGAGACCTTTTCATACTTCCATTTTATTATTAAATGTTCTATTTGTTTGCTTTTATTTTCTAGATGCGAAGCATTCTAGAAAAATATACAAAGAAAGATCTTTAACTCCTCATGGCATGACAACCATCCAAGGAAATTCGAACATCGAAAAAAAATGTGCAGTACAGCTGTAAATCGAAAATGTCCATCATAGGAACCAAATCTAGATTCAAGAATCGGACTGTGATCACATGATTCCTAGGCTCACATGATAATGCAATTTGTATGGAAAAAAGCGATAGCGCTATATATATAAAAAGAATATATATATATATATATATATATATATATATATATATATATATATATATATATATATATCAGACATGATCAACCACCACGAAGAAACTCCATGGGGATCAAAATATAAATATATAAAAGCGGTAAATATATATATATGGATATGATCAACCACCACTAAGTAAACTCTGTGGGATGAAATGTAAATAAAGTCATAAAAGCGATCAACCGCCACAGTAAACTCCAAAAGGTGACGAAATGTAAATAAAGTCATAAAAGCGATCAACTGCCACTTTAAGTAAACTCCAGGCTGAGACAGAATGTAAATATATATATATATATATATATATATATATATATATATATATATATGTGAATCTAAACTCATACTGGATGTGAATCCAGGCTCACAATTATATATAACAATTATATATATATATATATATATATATATATAGCAATTAAATGCACCTGGATATAAAATCCAGGCTCATCTGATGAGAGTTCCACCACGCTTTATATATATATATATATATATATATATATATATATATATATATATATATATATATATATATATAATATATATAAGTTAAACACTCTGCTTCAATCAGAGGCAATAAGGCATAACTCGATAATGTTAGTCCATATATGAAATATATACATATATATAAGTATATATATACAGACAGAAATGAAAACCACGGACCGAAGTCCGGACAAACACACTCACACGACTCTCAATGTGTACAATAGTGTGTGCTAATATGAGAAGAAGGCTTTATAGAATATGAGAAGGCTTACAGTGGGCTGCCAAAGTAGACTTCTATGACTTTAAATGGATAAACACTTAGCTCCCGTCGGATAAAAGATAGCTATATGTGATCTAACTAGTGTTTAGAAGTGAGGAAACACTCAAAAGATGTATATGCAGAGTAAAATGGACAGGGCTTCCTCGCCTTTTTCCCTCCCTCTTCTTCTCAAATGGCTGACCCCATGGTTTGATATATATGAGCGGATGGTTGCAGTACCCCTACTAGAGAGTGCAGCTTGTTCCAACCGGTATGTGTCGTGGTGCATCCAAGCCTCGCAGGTCCCGTCGTCTTGTAGTACATGCAGTCGTGCACTGTAATGTCCGCTCGAATTTGCAGAACTTCAATTCGAGCATCCGAACGAGGTATATCTGACCTTCTTCGGACTGCTTGTGTCGAGAGTTACGCAATGACATGGATTAGAGGTTGTACAAAGTCAGGAAGAGGGGTATATGCCCATGGTCTTCAAGCTTCAAATTCTATCCAAAGTACTGCCATGCGTAATAGTCACTCAGGATGTGTGTATGTATGAAGTGTTAAGACAACGTGCCATTGTTGAAGGAACAAGATGACGTTTGACTTCTCACCGGGGTTATCACCGGTTTGAGTTGAAAGTAGACATTGCTCATGGTTACAGCTGAGATTGGACTACTTGTTGGTATGCCGTGATATCCTCCTGTTGATATGGTAAGATGACGTTGTGACTCCTCACCGGGGTTATCACCCGTTTAAGCGAAAATCAGACGTTGCTTAGGGTTACAGCTGAGATTGGACTGCTGCTTGTTTGTATGTATCACTGTCATCTATGGATGTTCATGTCTGCCCGTTGTCAACTCCGGGTCTGAGGTGTGTGTGCCTCGACAGGATGTCTGAGGTTGAAGCTGATTGCATATGTTTGAAACAAGCATTTCCGGGGTTATCGCCGGAACTGCAATGGCATCTCTTGGGGCTATCACCAAGGATGGGGTTGCTACTCCCAATGTTTCTCTAGGACTGGAATTGAGCGTCGTGGTGTTATCGCCGAGATAGAACTGTCCTCTCCGGTGTTGTTGCCGGTCTTTTGATCTGCATATCTCGAGATTATCTCTGAGATTGGAAATGACATTCCTGGTGTGTGTTCCGGGTTTGAGATGATGTTCTTGGTTTGTGTACCGGGTTGGAACTGAACTTCTAGTAGTATCCGGAATGGATGTAATCTGTCTTTCAGGGTTATCTCCAAAAGACGAATTTACCCTCCTGCAATGTTAGTAATAGGAGTGCAGAAAATTTTGAGTGTCTACAGATGCCCCTCTTTATCATATTCATACAATGTAAGGCATGGATAGGATAAAGAATACTAGACACTTGAAATACAAGCAAGATAAACATGATGCTATATGCAGCAACATGATGCAAATGCATATAGAATGCATGAATGATTGTCAGGTAATCCTGTTGGGATGACAATCAGTGATGGCTTGGACATGCGATCCAAGTTTCAAAGGATGTTGACGTTGGGGCTATCACCAAAGTCGTGAATCCTAGACACTGGCTTATATTCCATAGAGGTACCTTTTGTATGTAAGAGATCTGTGGGGATAAAGCTTTGTCTATTTGAGGATGTGTATAACATATTCCCTCATTCTGTCGGAGTTACTGCCAACGATTTGTTGTTATCAGGGTTGCCTAATCTTCGCTGATGTGTGTATCACCGGATAAATCCCTGCTGGGTGTATTGTCAAGGCTACTCAACCTTCATTGATGTATGTGTCAATGGTAGTATTGCGTTGTAGCCCCCACTGGGGAAGGTTGCTTCTATAGGTTTACTTGCCATCGGCGGACTTAATGTCAAGGCTGCTTGACCTTCATTGATGTGTGTATCAATGGTTGCATTGCGTTGTAACCCCCACCGGGGATACGTAGATGCTTGAAAGATGTGCATTGTGACCCCCGCCGGGGATACGTAGATGTTTGATAGATGCGCGTTGTGACCCCCGCCGGGGATACATATATGTTTGATAGATGCGCGTTGTGACCCCCACCGAGGAGGTTTGATATTTCGTGGTTTTGCGTTGTAACCCCTCCCGAGGAGGTTTGATATTTCGTGGTTTTGCATTGTAACCCCCGTTGGGGATACGTCAGGGTTGCCTGACACTCATTGACGACATCGAACCTTTGTGGGGTATTGCCGAGCATGATCTGTGAAAGCTGAACTCATTGGTATAGTATACCCTACATTCAGGCGAATACCTTTGAGATGACGGGAGTTTAACTCTGACCGACGGAAAACCAGGATTTAAGGCTATTCCGCTAAATCGCGTAGCACTTTTATTCCTGATTTGGCATTTTCAACTTGTGAGACCTCCTTTGCGCAACTCTA